>JZKD02S0425101.1:216818-248751 GCA_000966675.3 Picea glauca
GAATACACATACAATTACACAGATAAATCAATTCTTACCAATCTTTCTTTGTATTTGATCTTCAACAAACTGTTCTGCAATTCTTTTATTCTTCTGGTTGTTTAGCAGGTCAGCTATGCATCACCTTTTCTGTTCTGTTCTATCTGTCCTTCTTGTTCTACTTCTGCTCTCCATTTCGTCTCGCTCTGTGCATTTGCTTCATATCCTGCTACACCTCTGCTCATTTTCCTTTTCTTACTATTTCATACTTTTTCATGCAGCACGTCCAACCAAACTCAGTCTCGTTCATATTCTTTTATACAAGTTACCTTGACGATTCCACTTCCCCTTCCAATCGGTAATACAAGGACATTTGTCTTGGCAACTGAAACGCTAACCGATTTGTCATTATCAGTCCATTTCTCTTAACGTATTCATAACTGAAGCGTTAACATGTGAGGAAGAACAACAACCCTCCGATCAATACTTGATCCAACGATTCAGATCAAATCGGGATTTCACTCATCACGATTTCAGCATTTGCGATGTCAAAAATCACAAGTCCTCCGGACTCGCGATTCTCCGATTCCCAATGGCTCCTTTCATACGCTAGCCCTCTTGAGCTTATCTTTCGGCCAACGTTACCTTCACTCCATGACCACAACCTTATGTCTCTCTATCGGGATTTCGGCGTTCTTCATGTTCACTGTTCTTTTCACTTATAAATCCATATCCCGATTCGCGAAACTCCGACATGGTATAAAATCAATGGTCTAGATCATAGCCTGATCTAACGGCTCAGATTGTATCGCGATTTTTCATCTCGTGAAATCGGCACTCTTGAGGTCAAGTGACTTTGTTACTTCAAAGTTCCGATCCCCGATGCCGATGCGCCCCTTTCCACGTGCTAGCCCTGCTGTCGATAGGCCTCGGCCCATATGACCGTCAACACATGACCTTGGTCAAGCCTCTCATCGGGGTTTCGGCATTTTAGATGTCATCATGCACATGCCTATAGAATTCTCGATCCTCGATTCTCCGATGACGGAGATCAACGGTCCAGATCCCATTCTTATCCAACGGCTGTGATTACATCGCAAAATGGCATATCGCAATTTCGGAGTTTCTGTTGCAGTGTGTTCTTGACATATCAAAGTCCTGATCGTCGATGCCTCTGCTGACGTCACACGTGGTTTGACACGTGTTAGATCCTGCCACATGTCACTCTGATTCGTGACTTGCATGTGCCTGAAGTGTTAAATCTGCTTGACACCGGTCATTCCCTGGTTGTGCCACATGTCCCTGGGTGACGTGGTCTACCGTCGTGAGTTGGATCAACGGTCTAGATCTCATGTTGATCTGACGGTGTAGACTCAGTCGAGATTTCGCATATCGCGAAATCGGGATTTTCATTGAATTGTTTTCTTTGCATATTGAAACCCCGATCCCCGAAACTCCGATGAAGCCTCTTGTCTACAAGTGGATGGTCCAGATCTCTGCTTGATTTAACGGCTACGATCAAATCACGAAATCGCATATCACGATTTTGGGGTTTTCGATGTCAAGTGAATTGGACATTTCAAAGTACCGATCCCCGAATCTCTGATGATTTATCTCCCTCGCAACTTCTGCAGGTCTGACGGTTGTCTGCCTTTCGGGAAATTTGAATGGAATCCAATGGTCATTGGATCTGTGTCTTTCTTCTTCTCTGTAAGCTCTTGATGCATGCATTTTCTTCAATGTTGTTCCTCCTGAGCTTTTACGTCCGAATCCCCAAGGGGTTTTATCCTTCTTATCCTGTCGTCTCCACTGTTTCCATTAATGACAACAACCATCAACACGCACTCGTTGCTTGTTCAATATTTGCCAACACTGTATACAGGCGTTCTCTTATGGAGAATGAAAAAATCAAGCGCTAGATCCAAGAGATAATTCTGAAGGGCCACATCATACTAAGATCCTCACCTTACAGGAGCCCAATTGTTCTAGTACAGAAGAAGGATAGGACATGATGACTTTGTATTGATTTTAGAGCTCTGAACAAGATCACAGTCAATAACCAATACCCAATTCCCCATATTGATGATCTTCTCAATCAACTCAAGGGAACCAATTTTTTCAGTAAGATTGATATGAAGTCAGGTTACCACTAGGTGCCGATTGAGAAAATTGATGTGTGGAAGACAACCTTCAAGTCCAACAAAGGCCTCTTTGATTGGTTAGTCATGCCTTTAGGCTTGACTAATTCCATGGCCACATTCATGTGGATGATCTATGATATATTACGACCATTCAAAAACTCCTTTGTGGTTGTATATTTGGATGACATCCTCATCTTCAACAAAAATTGGGGGGAACATTTGGAACATATTCAACAAGTATTGGGCACCCTGCGACAACACAAGTTATATGCCATAGAGAAGTGGTCCTTCGGCATGCAGAGAATATTATATCTAGGATACATAGTGGATGAGCAGGGTGTACATGTGGATCCAACCAAGATCCAAGTCATCTGTGATTGGCTGTCCCCGAAAATAATGACTGAGCTTTGCAACTTCTTGGGCCTTGTTAACTTCTACTGATGGTTTATGTTGGGGTTATATCATATCGATTGGGCCCTAAGCTAAGTGACCAATGATAGCACGAAGGCCAAGTTTGTGTGGTCCGCACCCCAACAGAAATAATTTGAGGATCTGAAATCACACCTCTACTCAACACTAATCCTCATTCTTCCAGACCTGCAATGGCCATTTGAGATTGACACAGATTCTTAAGAGTATGCTATCAATGCATTCCTCACTCAAGATGGGCATATGGTAGCCTATCACAATGAAACTCTATATGATATTATTCGAAGATACCCCAACTATAAAAAAGATATGTACTCCATTGTGCATGCATGTCGACAAAGGAAGCATTACATTTTGGGGAAGGAAATGATCATCCACACTCATAGGCTTCTATAATTCATGCAGACATAACGAAAGTTACAAAATTACCACCATCATAAGTGGTCCACATTGACATCGCATACCCCCCATCCCTCCAAAGGGTTGTTCGACCTCTCAGTCTTGGATCGTTCAAGTCACTGAGTCGAATGGCTCATTGGGTTCCTAATGGGAATCAATTTTAACTTGACACAAGCCCTTGACCTTCTCAACGCAGATTGTGTGGCACCCGCAGACCCTCTCCTTAGCGCTTTTAAAATATTAATGTCAATGGATGCTATATTTCTATGCTAGGCTCCCTCCCTGATGTGACCACGGACTAAGACTATGGGATAGCACCCTTCATGACCCTGTGCTTCAGGATTTTCGTGAATTTATTGCACCCTTTTTCTCAATTCCCGAATCGTGAATTCTCCAGGACCAAATCATCAGTCCATGTTCTTCTCATGCTTGACGGTTGAGATCAAATCGCGAGTTCATACTTTGTGATTCCTCTCTTCTCCCAATTATATCCTTGCCTATTTGTGAATCAGCGAAGTGTTGATCTCTCACCACGCGTATTGTCTTAATGGATGGCCAGGAATGCTTCGGCTCCCAACTCTTTGGGTATTCTCTCCTTGAATTTTCTCTGAAGGTTTCTTCCTCCGAAGTACGTGGACTCTGCCATGTGCCTTACTAGTACCAATTAATAGGATCAACTTTCTTTTCGTGACCCTATGAAGATCTATGGCTTCCCTTGAAAAACCTTTTGAAGCTTGGAAAACCTTTCGAAGCTCCTGCTCCCGACTCTCTCGACCTTCTACCACCTGTCTCCTTCGATGATGGATGACTACATGGTCTTCGGGACATCGGCAAGTCCTCGGCCCTTTTTTCACACTTAGCGCAAATTTCTTTTTCGAGACTTAGGCTATTCTCAAACTTCTCCTGTACTCCTTGCAGAGTTCTACGCAGACTCTTCTGCAAATTTTCTCGGCTTGAAAACCTTCATGGTTCCTCGTTCCTCTATGTCCTTCAATGAAATTTCTCATGCCCTCCTGGAATATTTTCTCTCTCCCTCCTAATATTGTAAGATGGATTTACAGTCTCCTTGGCGCACTCCTTGCGCTCGACTAAGATTTTCGATGGCTTCTCCCTTAGCCTACCTGGGCATCTCAAGGCATCTCCTCTCCTTTGTCGATGCACTCTTGCAAATCCTTCCTTCCTCAAAACTATATCTCTATCCTTGCAGATGATTTCTAACGTTCATCTACAACTCAAAATGCATACAATTGAAATTCACCACAAAATATCCATTACACGGAAATTGATAACAAGAAAAAATTTCATTTTCTATTAATGGCAGAATATCAAATTACAAATGTTTGAGTCCAGACTGCGACTGAGTCTCGACTCTCATCAACCTCCCCAACTTGGATTACAATAATTTTTCATCAAATCCCAACAACCTCTACTGGTCATACAATACAAATATTTATACAAGAGGGGCTCGATGAGCTTCCCTCCAAGCTAAGCTAGTGGTGTCAAATCACCATTCAAAACACTTGTCTAATGTGAAAATTACAATGATGGAAATATGCTCCAAATCAGATGCAAATCCCTCTGACTTTCAACCATTTAATGGTGACCTTATCTCCAGCTTGTGCAAAGGCACAACTTCGATTTTCCAACCCGTCGACATTAATTGCCTTGGTCACACCTTATATTCTCGAAGGAAAAATGAGAGGGTGGCACCTCTCCCTTCCTTGAATGAACACCATGCGTGTTAATCGAATGGTGCATGCTAAGGTGGAGATTTTCTCCTGCATCGTACTCCATGGCTATGAAAATCATGATCTCCTGGTCATCAACTTTCCATCTCGGTTGAAATCCTCTTGGATCCCAAACTTTTTCCTGGATTTGTCTTTCTACTCCTCTACTTCGTTGTTGCTGCTGCATCATCCCTACTACTTGTGTAGGTTTGTTTTTGTCCAACTTCCCCTTGTTGACCGCTTCCTTTTCCGACCCCAACATCAACTTCCTTATCTCCTCAACCACCCCGTCCAACTGCTCCATCGAATGATTCTCCTTTTGCAGACTAGCTTGTTGCACTTCTTCCTTGTCAATGGGTAAATCACATTGATCTCCCAAGTTATCTTCTTCATCTCTTGTGGCCTTATTTTCCCACACTGTTGGAGCTTCCATTCCTGTAGGCTTCTCATCATTGGGTTGTTTCTCAGCTATTACTCCTGACAGATTCACTCTTGTTAGTTCTTTGGATGGTTCCATTCCAGCTTCCTCCAACTGCAACTCATGTTGGTGTGTCTCCTTTGGCATGGCTATATTATCGAAACCACCTTCTAGTTACAGACTGTCTAACCAATCCTCCAGTTCCTTTAAATCCATTTCTCACTAGGTGAGTAATCCAACTAGGTGTTCTCCCTTTGTTGGGATAGACTTCAGTATATGTTCCTCCTTCTCCATGACAATTTCAACTTGATGTACTTCTGTCACATCTGCAATAGCCTTGCTAGCCTCTCCTCGGATGCTTGGTAGGAATATATCGACTCCTCCAATGATCAGAATGCTTCTCTGATCCTTCTCCCTTGTGATGAAAGTTTCCAACTTGTCATCATCTTTGTTCATGTGGCTTGTAGCTCTGCATGAATATTCATCTGGATGAGGCATTTCTTCTGCCTCATCTTCATCTTTCAACACCCTCTGACGTGAACTCTCAGTTGAGCTCACCTCTTCTCCCTTTTCCACTTGGAAATTTGTGATGTCTCCTCTACGCTCCTAGAAGTTTACGAGATCCACTGATTCCTTCTCATTTCCCACCTAGAAACCTATGAGATCCCTGTCGGATCTCTTTCCCTGCATACCTCAACCACATTTTTAACACCTGTTGCTTCCCTCTGTCCAACAACTTCTAAACATGCCATTTATCTTTCCTCTTCAAATTCTATTCATACCTCCAACACACCTTTGCCTCCTGCTGCATCTTGAATGCTAACTTCTCCATTTTTGCCTAGATTTTATTGAGCTCCTTGTCCATCTTTGGTTTTGTTCTGTGCGAATATACTTCTCCTCGACCATGCTCATAACTTCCAATGGACATATTGCTTCACCTACAACCCATCTGGATGTTTATCATCTATTGCACACCTTGCAACAACTTCAACAGAGTATCACACTCTGTCTCCCTTGCCTACCAAAATCAATTCTGCATTAGCTCTGATACCACTTGACGCCACGTACCCCCCTTCCCTCCAAAGGGATGCTTAACCTCCCGGTATTGTATCGTTTAAGTCACCGATCCAAATTGCTCATCAAGCTCCTAATGGGAACCAATTTTAACTTCACACAGGCCCTTCACCTTCTCGGCGCAGATTGTGTGGCACCCGCAGACCCTCTCCTTAACACTTTTCAAATATTAATGTGAACGGACCCTAGATTTATATCCTAGGATCCCTCCTTGATGTGACCACAGACTACGACTGTGGGCTACCTCCCTTTTTGACCCCATGCTTTGGGACTTTCGTGAATTGCTTGTACCCTTTTTCCAGATTCCCAAATAGAGAATTCTCTGAGACCAAATATTTGATCCACACTCTTCTCATGCTCAAGGGTTGAGATCAAATAATAAGTTTGGACTTCACGAGTCCTCTCTTCTCCCAACTCTATCCTTCCCAATTTGTGAATCAACGAAGTGTTGAGCTCTTGCCACATGTCCTATCTCAATGGACGACTAGGATTGCTTCGTCTCCCAGCTCTTCAAGTATTCTCTCCTTTAATTTTCTCTGAAGGGTTCTTTCTCCGAAGTCCGTGGATCTCTACCATGTTCTTTCCCAATACCAATGACTAGGATCAAATTTCTCTTCGTGACCCTACACAGATCTGCGGTTTCCCTTGACAAACCTTCCGAATCTCCTTCTCCCGAATCTCTCAACCTTATACCAGATGTCTCCTCTGACGATGGACGAATACATGATCTTCAGGATGTCGGCAAGTCCTCGAAATTTTTTTCACACTTAGTGCCAATTTGTTTTTCGAGACTAAGGATACTCTTGAACTTCTCCTGCACTCCTTGCATATTTCTACGCAGACTCTTATGCGACTTTTCTCAGCTTGAAAACCTTCACGGTTCCTCGTTCCTCTATGTCCTTCAATAAACTTTCTCGTGCCCTCCTGGAAGCTTCTCTCTCTCGCTCCTGATCTTGTAATATGGATTTAGGGTCTCCTTGGTGCACTCCTTATGCTCGACTAAGATTTTCGACAGCTTATCCCTTAGCCTACATGGGAATCTTAAGGCATCTCCTTTTCTTTGTCGATGCACTCTTGCAAATCCTTCCTTCATCAGAGTGTTTAGCAACCCTGGGTTTCTCTTAAGGATTCCAACACTTCCAACCATTTTTTTCTTGTATTCTCTCCTACTTTCTCTATGCCCTCCTGGAAAAGCATTTCAGAGTGTTCAGTAACTCTAAACTATGTTTCCTCCTACACAGTCTTTCTTTCCACGGTACCCAACCACCTTGAAATTTCCTCTCAAGTCTGTGAATTATCCTTGTGTGCCCTCCTGATAGTTTCTCTTCTAACTCCACTAAGTTCAAACATGCACTCCTTGCGTTGGATCACAAAGTTTCCACCCTCTTTCGTGCACTCTTTGCACTTATCCTAGAGAAACAGACCTAATAAAACACACTTACAGATAGAAATTTGTATCTCTATCCCTGCAGACGATTTCTAATGTTCATCTACAACTCAAAATGCATACAAATGACATTCACCACAAGATATCCATTACACAGAAATTGATAACATGAAAAACTGACATTTTCTATTAATGTCAGAATATCAAATTACAAATGTTTAAGTCCAGACTGTGACTGAGTCTCGACTCTCATCAACATCCTCAACTTGGCTTACAATAATTTTTCATCAAATCCCAACGGCCTCTACTGGTCATACAATACAAAGATTTATACAAGAGGGGCTCAACGAGCTTCCCTCCAAGATAAGCTAGTGGTGTCAAATCACCATTCAAAACAACTGTCTAATGGGAAAATTACAATGATGGAAATATGTTCCAAATCGGATGCATATCCCTCCAACCGTCAACCAATTAATGGCGAACTTATCTCCATCTTGTGCGAAGGCAAGACTTGGATTTTCCATCGTGTCGAAATTAATTTCCTTGGTCGTGCCTTAGATTCTCGAAGGAAAAATGAGAGAGCGGGGCCTCTCCCTTCCTTGAATGCACACCATCCATGTTAATCGACTGGTGTGTGCTGAGATGGAGTGATGCTCCTGCATCACACGTACCTAGAACAATTCCACTTGAATATCAAGTACAAGAAGGGTAGCACCAACCATGTCGTAGATTTCCTCAGTCAACCCCTAGTGGTAGTGCTAACCACAATTATTAACTCCTGTGGACATGATACATATGGATGGACACAATTATACAATACTAACTTTGACTTTTCTACTACCTATCAGACATTGAGCGTAGGTAAAACAATTCCCAACTTTCATCTCCGGGATGGATTATTATTCCATCTAAGCCATCTTTGTGTTCCTTCAAGCGAGTGTGAAAATTTGATATGGGAATCTCATTAAATCCGGGAAACAAGACATTTTGGTGTAGAAAAGATAGTGGTAGTACTGCAAAATCATTTTTATTGGTCGAAGCTTCGACAAGATGTTCACAAGTACATAAAATACTGCACTGCCTATGCCATTGCCAAGCCCACCATCAAGAAACATAGGTTATACACCCCTCTTCCTACTCTGAATAGGCCTTGGGAGTCCATATACACGGGTTACATGTCTAGGTTACCTTCAACCAAGAATGGGAATGACTGTGTATTCATGGTCGTTGATCAATTCTCTAAGATGGCAATTTTGGCACCCTATAAGAAGATCATCACAATCGATGCCACCATCAAGATCTTATTCACACATGTGTTGGTTCATTTTTAGCTGCCACAAACTATTATCTTTGATCAAGATAATAGATTCCGAAGAACCTTTTTTTCAAGCCTATGGTCGATGATGGACACCAAGTTGACCAAATCGACTACCTTCCATCCACAAACTGATGGACAAATAGAGGTAGTCAACAAGATGATTTTACATATCCTGCGAATGTATAATTCCAAACATCCATTCACATGGGATGAAATCCTTCCTTATATTCAACATAGCTACAACAGATCCCTCCATATCTCTATTGGCCACAACCCTTTTAAGGTGTGCTTGGGGTTCCAACCATTGGCCCCCATTAACATAGCTCTGCCCATTACAACCACATAGGAAGAGTCCTCCCATGCTTAGATAGAGGCTGAACAGGTAGCCAAATTTTTTGAGTGTATCTAGCACATCCAAAAAAAATTTCATGATATTGTTCAGAAATCCAATGCCAAGTACAAGCAGCACCACGATCAACATCGGGTACCACACAAATTTCATGTGGAAGATAAGGTTTGGTTTCATTTGCAGAAAAAAAAACTCATAGGGCCCCATCGAAAGTTGTTCCCACTTTGATACATGCCTTACACCATCACCAAGGTTGTGGGTGATAATAATTTTAAATTAAGTATTCCTCCTTTCCTTGGCTTGCACTCGATATTTAATGTCGAATTGCTCGGACCATATTTTCCACCTCTCCTGGACACTTTGGACGTGGATGAGTAGTTGAATAGTACATAAATTAGTCCTTCATACATAGAATAAGAGAGATTTGATTGAATTATGGACACCAAGAAAAAGGACACCTGCCAACAGACTATCAAACTCTATCGGGTCGTCAAAGCATGACAGTTTCTTCATCAAGGCAAGTGGCTCACCAGGAGTTAGGTTCAACAAAAGTTTCCTCATATGATGTAGGAACTAGATGAAATGGAGAACATTTATTTATAAGGGGGGAGGAATTATCCAAATGTATATTGGTGGCCACCCACCTTATTCCGTTGGCTCATAGACCAATTTCTATTTTGGCATTTTTTTCCTAGTTTTTCGAGTCCTAAATTTTTGGGATCATTTTGAGGCCCTAAACAACATTTTTTGGGAATGCCACAATCACACTATAGAATTTTTCTAGGGTGTGACGAAAACATGTGTATTCCTTAGATAGTTCTTTCCAATGATCTATTGTGCACCTAAAATGGAGATCGTATGCAAAAGTTACGACCCTGGGAAGTTGATGTACCAACTTACCCCATCGGGGCCCACATGACTTTTGGCGCTTCATATCCTAGGGTTAAGTTTTTGGATGTTTAGGGTTTTCTCATTTATGATTTATGTTAAAAAGGCCTTTGGAGCCTCATTGTAGCCAAATTATTGCAAATTAGTGTAGCCGACACATCTCTTCTCAGAGATAAACTACCACTATTTTAGCTAACTTGTGTGCTTTTGCATTTTACAGTCTTCCTTTCCATATCTTTGTGTAATTCTTTGTTATATCTCTGTTATATCTCTTCCTTCATACCGTTCCTAAAATAATGTGAATCACCCACAAACTACACAGATATGCTATGACCAAAGCTCCATTTTCAAGATTGATTAGTGAGAGGGAAAATAAGCAACAATTTTAATACCCTCCAATAAAAATTGTTTCAATTACAACTACAAGGAGCTTGCTTATTTGAATGTGATGGTTATTTTCATTGCTACAAATTGGTCACCATGACCAATTATCACCACATGACATAACGATATGTTATAACTATTGGTATTGATCAAAGCGATCCTTCTAGCAATGTCTTTTGTTTTAGTTTTAATTTGAACACCTATGACAATCTCATTTTACATCCATTTCCCAATGGTAGATGGAATCAATCCTCTAATCTGATTGTGTGAGGACTCTAAGAATTTCAATGATTTTCAATTCCCTTGTACCTCTATAGGAATTTCACCTAATCTATGTTTTCCATTGAAATTCAATGTAAAGCTTCAAAATCTCTAGCATGAATAAAAAAGGGAGTTAGATATGTTCCCTATAAATTGGTTGTCATTTAATATTAATCCATAAGATGCCTATTCTTTCATCATCCCTTCATCTATTATTGGTGGAGGAAGCAAGCTAGTAAATTTATTTTTGTTTAAAATGTGAAGCACCATCAAACCCTCAGACGGGATGGAAGTGAATGGATTGCTTCCCCAGGAAACACACAAGAATATATCAATTGTTTTTAGAGTGAAAAAATTACACTTATGACCCTAGATCTAAGATGGATCTACATTGATACATAAGAATTATGGAGTGTCTCCCATTTGTATCATTCCCTACATGTAATTCAATTTCTTTTCTGTAATTTATGTTTTCTTGCCTTTCTCCCTATCATAATTTAACAATGGAACCTCAACAAACTATGACGTTTCTTTGTCATTCTTTGTGCATTGTCTCGATGTGTGAAAATAGAAGTTGTTATTTCAAGGTACCTAGGTGTATAATGGGTTGCCTTATCTTGGTCAAGAGAAGAGTTTAAAGCTTGCAAATTTATCATCACTAGAGAAATGGAAATGGAAATGTACTTCAAAGATTTATAGGCATCATCAACCGAGAGTTCACTTATGATCCAGTGAGCTTACCACTTTATCAAGATCCTACTCAGTCTCTTTATAATTGAAAAACTCTAGAGACCTTTTGGGATATTAGATAGAAAGCACATAACCCCAAGTTTACCAGAAAATGGTTTGACATAAAAAGTGGTATTCCTCATATATAATTGAGACATGAAATGAAGTGGTACCTTAAGCTTCATAAATTTCCCATAGATACAGAGTTGGAAGTAATTTCATAATATGCTATAATTTTCAATGAGTGGAAATTGAAGCAATGCTTGGACATGTACATTAGTGTATCATAAATATTGACAAAAGGCAGTGGCTGACAATGTAGAATAAAATTAATTTGATATGTGTCTATTGTGAATTTCATAATCACAACATTGAAACATTCAGATCCCTTGAGCCCATACAACCCTCAGTGATGTAATCCGGCTTTGATACCATATGTAACAACCCAAAAAATGCTAATATTAACAAGCAAACAAATTCACAATGTTGAGTTATAAAACAATTTATATATGGAAAAGGAGAGTTAACACAAGGATAAAACAACCAAATCTAGAGAAGGACAAATCACAAGGCATCACTAAAACTATTTTCCTTTACAGACTTGCAAATAGTGAAGTCTCAAATGATTTGTCATAGAATCTACTTCCTTTTTCCAAAATAACAAATGTACTAATCCACCTTTAATTCTAATATGAATTACCTTTCAATGATTTGAAATTGTTAGCTATCTGATATTTATTTTTGAATCCTATAGTAGCTGAAATTTAGGACATTCTCCTTCATTTCAAAAAGATGAAGGTGGGTATGCATTCACATTTTTCAAGTGTATATTTTGGAGAAGGGATAGAATCATGTTTTTTCCTTCTTTCCATTTTAACTGAGTAGAACATGGGATTTTCTACATTTTAGTTTATTAAGTTACACACACATTACATAGACATCTCCTCCACTTTGAATGTAACAACACCTTACTTATTTTAGTGTAAAAAGGATATAACCTTACATGAAAAATTATCTTAAAATTGAGATGCAAAACATGTTATGAAAACATGCAAGAGATTTTAGGAGTATACATCCAAATGCTAATGAAAACACTGTAATATGACATAAATACAAATATCATTGTCACAATAATCAAATCAGGTAGAGAATATCGACTTGGGTCAAAATTGTTTTCTCCTAGTTAGAGTTTGCTAATACATTCCTTCAGAGTTTCGTAGAAATTTCTTTTCTTCCTTCTTTTTTTTAAGTGGGAATGTTATTTATTTATTTATTTATTTTTATGACTAGTGGAATTAGAAACTAGTCGAACACATACTCGCATGACACATGGTCGTGTTATCTGACTGCTAGAACTATAACGTCCAATTTTTCCCATGATTCCCCATATGTGACACACAAAATAAGTCGGGGTTTTAAACCAGAGACTTTACACAACAAAGTGCCTTAACAATACACTCCATCATCATTTGCCTTACACCTGGGGGGCAAAGTGGAAACATTATTTCCAACTATGGAAAACTGGGTTTCTCTAATAGTTATCGTCATCATATTACTTTAAAAATTACATAGTGTTATTTCCGTACTACATTATTATTCACTAGAGTGTACTAATAGTGATACATTTTTATTATTTTCTAGACTGAATGATGAGACAATCATGTTTCTCTTTCAATATGTAAGATATACTAATAATAGAAATCAATATTCTTCTTTGATTCCATCTTAGGGCTTCCTCACAAGTTAGAAATAGTTTTTTGATGGGAAACAATATAGCATAATCATAAATAAATTGCATGTGCAAAGGCCCTGAAGTCTTCTACAAAATGTGTTTATACTATTTTCACATTATTGTAAATAACTTAATGTATACAACTTTCACATCCTACAAAAATATTCAAGTATGTTTACAACCTACATATTACAAAGTGAACAAGAGGAGTTGTGAGCAACAAGTCCCTGCCAAGTTTGGTAGGAAGAGATTCTCCACTAGCCATTAATATCTATTTGACTCTATTTAACATGCTACTAAGATTAGTTTCTAGATCTTGGATTTAATGGTGTAATATTTTATTGTTTGAGCGAAAATTCCCAAGAAAACTTGAACATGGGGGATATTTGATCCAGGTGGATATTGTTGGCCACCCACCTATTCCAACTAACTCCTCTTGTCCATTTTTTTTCAGCCCATTCTTCTGTACTTCTTTGTATATGTGGGTTCTACAATTTTGGGGTTGCCTGAAGCCCCACACATCCTCCAGGTTGATACTGGTGGCCTCTCACCTAGTCCAATTAGATTATTTTATATGTTTTCATGTCAACACATCTTGTTGTACTTCCAGGGCCATTTTTGGGCCCTAAACATTGTTTTCTTGGCTCGCCACAGTCAAACTGTAGACATAGTCAGATTTTGATGACGGAAGGTGTAGTTCTCTAAAATCCCTTTCCAACAGGATATCACACGCCTAAAACAGAGGTAGTATGAAAACTTTACGACCCTCTAAAGTTGAGGTACAAACTTAAACCAACTTACCCATAGAGGCCCACATGACTTTTGACGTTTCACCTTCTCGGGTTAGGCTTTTGAGTGTCTAGGGTTTTGGAATTCATGATTAATATAAAAAAGGCCTTTGGAGCCTCATTGTAATCCACTCTGCTCAGACGAATGCATGTAGAAGCCACATATCTATTCAGAGATAGCTACCACCATTCGAGAAAGTGTTTCATTTCTACAGTTTTACAGTTTCGTCCTATTTCATTATTCAATAAAAGATATTGTTCATTGGATATCTGTGTTATTATTCATATCTCTGTGTTTATTGTATTAAGTTTTTTAATCAGTTCATTCTGCTCCTAAATATGGAACAGTGGTATCATAGCGGTCTACTCTTCATTTATTTTTCTTCGTGCATGTCCCTGATAAGATCTCGGTACAAGAAGTTGGGACTCGAACCAATCGATCCATTGCAAGATAGGCCACGCCAAGCCCGACAACAACCTATAGGGGACAAAAATAAATATGATGGAGCAGGAGATCCTATTAAAATGTTTCTCTAGGAATCCCTCGCGCAAAAAATGAACGAAATGATGGACAACTTTGTGCATATCCTTCGACAACTTCCCACAGGAGAAGCATCTTCATCAAGCGGCCATGAAACCACCTTCAAGGTACATGTAAATTTTGATATTCCATTATTTGAAGGGCTGATAGCTGCAAAGTTTTTAGATAAATGGTTGAATTTGCTTGAAGGGTATTTTTCAGTCCACAATTTTTCCAATAGGGAAAAGATCACTTTTTCACTCCTCAAGGTCATTCCCCATGTTAAAGACTGGTGGGATACTTACTCTGAGAAAAAGGTCGTAGAGTAATTTGCAATGTTTGTGGTGGCCCCTACATGGGATTCCTTCTGGGACGTCATTAAAGAACAATACTACCCTATTGGAAGCTACAAGGACCAGTACACCAGATGGACCACCCTACGTCAAGAAAGAGATCAAATGGTACCATATTTCACCAATATTTTCCATACCCTGCACAACAAATTGGGTATCAAAGACTATGAATATCATCTGGTGCTCAAATATTGCAGTTGTTTGAATAGATACATTCAAACAAAAATGGATTTTCTAGAAATCCCCTCATTGGGCACGGCTTATAGATACATGGTCAAGATAGAGAATAAATTTAAGTAGAAAAGGTGAGAATTTGGATGTGCAAACCCCTCACAGCCGAAGTAGGGAAAAGGCGACCCCAACCCACATAGAAGGGGACCAAGTCGAGATGGTCGCCCTCAGAAAAACTAGTCCAAGCCACAACACAAGAAGGGAAATGAAAATATGAAGAAGGACACGAGAAAATGGTGTGAGTACCATAAAATCCCTTGGCACAACACCGAAGAATTCCGCTCCAAGCAGTCACTCATGGTCGAACTGAAGGCTTCTGATTCAAAGGTCGATTATGATTCTGAATCAAATCCTAAAGGAGGGAAGTGGATTATCGATGTTGAACCCAATTCCAATGTTTCTACCACCAAATTCCAACCAAGAGAACCATAGGAACCATAGGAAGGAGAAATCCTCTTTCACTCGCAGATGTGGGTAAAGGGAGATCCATTTCATTTCATTGTCGATAGTGGGAGTCAAAAGAATTTGATTTTAGCAGAGGTCGTCAAGCGACTGGACCTGCCAATGACACCGCACCCGCAACCCTACACCATTAGCTAGCTTCACCAAGGAAGAGATCTCTGTGTTAGCCAACAGTGTTGTCTTCCCTACGAAATCAAGCCTTTAAAAGATGAGGTATTGTGTGATATTTCTCCCCTTGACATTTGTGATGTTCTTTTAGGAAAACCATATTTGTGGAAGTGTCATTCTGTGTATGAGTCTAGAACTCGCAGAGTTATTATTACTTTGGGTAGACAATTGTACAGGATACCAGAGGTAGCACCTCCTACTACTATTTCTTTATTCTCTGCTAAGAAATGCATAAAGGTCATTTCATAGATTGAGAAGTTCGTCTTCTTTGTTATCTATGATCACAGTAAGAAAAAGGTTGTTGCCACATCTGTGGCCTCTACACATAGCCTCTCTTTGCAATAGAAGCAAGTGGATGGGATAATGGAAGAATACAGATACATCTTCTCCTCACCTACAGGAGTACCGACACACTACCAAGTCAAGTGTCCAATTCATATGAACCTTGACACACCTCTACCTAATGGACTAGTCTATCGTCACTCACTGATGGAAAATGATAAAATTAGGCAACAAATCCAAGAGTTGCTTCAAAAGAGGCTAATCAGACCCAAATCCTCCCCTTGTGGAAGACTGATTGTACTGGCATAGAAGAAGGATGGGGCATGGCAACTCTGCATTGATTTCAGAGCCTTAAAAAAAATCACAGTTGGGAACCGGTACCCCATTCCTAGGATTGATGACCTTCTTGACCAACTCAAGGGGGGGAATTTCTTTAGTAAGATTGACCTAAATTCTGGCTACCACCAGGTTCCCATTGAACCAACTAATGTATGGAAGACAACCTTCAAATCTAAAGAAGGTCTCTTCGAATGGCTAGTCATGCCCTTTGGATTAAAAAATGCACCAACCACTTTCATGAGGTTGATGGATGATATATTGAGACCTTTCACCAACTCCTTTGTGGTGGAATATTTGGATGACATACTCATCTTCAACAAAATGTGGGAGGAGCACATGCGACATATTCAACATGTTTTGAGCACTCTGCGGAAGCACAAGCTATATGCCAACTTGTAAAAATGATCTTTTGGCATGAACATGGTCAAATACTTGGGATACATTGTTGATGAGCATGGGGTATGTTACACATTATTTTCATCATCCCTATGATCATTAATGATGTAAACCTATTTGTTTCCTTCAGAGGGGTCAGTGGCCTGGATTCCTGAAGAAAGAAGGGAGAAGAACTTTCCCTGAGAGAAGAAGTTGTTTTTTCCTCTATAAAAACCCTATTTTGGAGGATTTCTGCAGGCTTCTCTATACACGGGCTATGGAAATGCCTGATTTCCACAGGTTGCACTATATCTAGGTAACGGATTTTCTGCAAGGTGCACTATAGGTAGGGTGCGATGACCTTTGTACATGGGAAAAACAAGTGTCTTCTTGATGCTTCTAGAAGGAGAAGCTTCTATGGTGAGGTGGCCTCTGAATGGTTTTGATATTACTCACTTTCATGATTTAGTGGGATCATTCTAAACTCCTCACCTTATCCTCTTCAGCTTATAAAAGGAGAGGAGCTCTCATGGAGAGAGTTAGTTGAATTTGGCTTGAGATTGTTAGCTTGGTTAGATTAGCTTTGAGCTTTTCTTTGTCAAGATATATTGTGAGTAGCTATCATATCCATGGTCTCAAAATCCTTGGAGCAAGAAGTGTGTGGGAAGCAAAGAATCGTTGGAAGGAACCTTACGACATCAAGGCATCCGATTGTAATCTCTCTTCCTATTATTAGTATAATACAATGGCATGTTTCTTTCCCATAAAATCATTCTCATTTTATTGCATGACTCTTTGATCACATGCATAGGTTGTCATGGAATACACTATTGTTTTTTTCACTTTGGTTGGTTTGTGTTTCATTGTAGGATCAATATCACAAGAGAACCAGAGTGAAGCAAGGACAACAAAGATATAAGGAAGCGATCTTAAAAGTAAGTCATCAATTCCTTCTTTGATAGTTAGATAAATGATTGTAACTTAGGGAAAGTGTCATGTCCTATCATGTTTTGTTCTAGATACAGATGGATCTAGGGAGATTATTTCATGTCCGCATTTACCGATTTATCCTACAACAAGGTAGATGTTCATCCAGCTAAGATCCAATTCATCTGTGATTGGCCAGCCCTGAACACACTAACCGAGATTCAGAGCTTCTTGGGACTAGCCAATTTATAACGATGGTTCATGTTGGGATTCTCCCATATTGCATGAGCCCTCATCCAAGTGACCAAGGGAGGTGGTACGGCCAAGTTCGTGTGGAGGAAGGAGAAACAACGAGCATTTGATGATCTAAATCATCGCTTGTGCTCAACTCCAGTACTCTCCTTGCTCGATCTGCAGCAACTGTTCGAGATTCAGACTGATGCATCTGACTATGTTGTGGGCACAGTCCTCACTCAACATGGGAATCTGATGGCATACCATATTAGACACTCTCCGATACTGTCCAGAAATACCCCACTTATGACAAGGAAATATATTCCATTGTACAATCTTGTCTTCAATGGAAACATTAAATTCTGGGAAAAGAGACGATCATACAAACTGATCACAAGCCTCTACAATTCATACAGACACAAGGGAATTTGCAGAATGAACACCATAAGAAGTGGTCCACCTACCTGCAACAGTTCCATTTTAACATCAAGTATAATATAGGTATCTCAATTTGTGTCGCTAACTACCTCATTCGGCCTCCTGTGGCTGCACTCACCACTGTGCTCCATTACTATGGACATGAAGCATCTGAGTGGCCCAAAATTTATTAGAAATATCTGGACTTCGCCACCACCTATCAGATCTTGGGTACAGACAAGACTGTCACTGATTTTCACATTCAGGACAGACTCTTATGCCAACTGGGTCATCTATGTGTTCCTACAAGCGAGCGTGAAAAGATGATTTGGGAATCCCACCACAGTTGTGTGGCAGAACATTTTGGCGTGGAGAAAACTGTGGTCATTCTTCATCAACATTTTTATTGGCCAAAACTTCGACAGGATGTCAGCAAGTATATTAGATCTTGCACTGCCTGTGTCATTTACAAGCCAACCGTCAAGAAGAAAGGATTATACACCCCTCTTCCTATTCCCAAGAATCCTTGGGAATCCATCTCAATGGATTACATGTCTATCATGTCATCCACTAAGCAGGGAAATGAATGCGTATTTGTGGTTGTTGATCGATTTTCGAAGATGGCCATCCTCACAGCCTGCAAGAAGAATATCACAGTGACAGATACTACCAAGCTCTTCTTTAAACGAGTGTGGATCCACTTTGGGATACCACAGACCATCATCTCTGACCGGGACAATAGGTTCCTCAACACATTTTGGTTGAGTCTCTAGTCATTTTTGTACACCAAGATCACAAAATCCATTGCTTTCCACCCCCAAATCGACATCCAAATAGAGGTTGTCAATCAGATGGTTGTGCACATCCTACGCATGTACAATTATAAGAATCCATGTACATGGGACTAGAGTCTCCCCTATGTTCAACACAATTACAACAGGGCTCTCCATAGCTCCACCGACCATAGCTCATTTCAGGTGGTTTTGGGATTCCAACCCTTGGGACCCATTGATGTTACACTTCCTCTTGCCACCACACACACTGACTCTTGCCATGATCAGTCTCTGATCGACAAAGCCACCAGATTCATTGAGCGGATTTAGCACATCCGCCAACAGGTCCAAGAGATTTTGCGGAAATCCAATCCTATGTACAAGCAGCACCATGATCAACACATGGTACCACACATGTTTCAGGTTGGCGAAAAAGTATGGTTACATTTGCAGAAGGAGCATCTCACGGGGCCCCATCGAAATATTCACTCACTTCACTATGGGCCTTACACTATCACCAAGGCCGTGGGTAGCAATGATTTTGATCTCAATACTCCACCCTTCCTTGGCCTGCATCCAATATTAAATGTGGACCTCCTTCGGCCATATTTTCCACCATTATTGTACACCTCAGAGATCACAGAACAACTAAAACCAACATAGCTCAACCATGACTACTTGGAACAAGCATCCACTGATCAGATAGTGAACAGACATGTCAAGGGCACTCGCTAGCAGAGGATCCATCTTTATCGGGTTGTCGAGGCAGCGCAACTCCTACACCAAGGAAAGTGGCTCACCCAAGGGAAAATCCAACAGAATTTTCCTCACCTAATGGGGGAACTCAACGGAAAGGAGACAATTGCTTCCTAAGGGGGGGGGGTGATTGATCCAAGTGGATATTGGTGGCCACCCACCTATTCCAACTGGCTCCTATTATTCATTTTTATTCAGCACGCTCTTTTGTGCTTCTTTGTAATTGTGGGTTCTACACTTCTGGGGATGTATGACGCCCCACACATCTTCCATGTGGATACTTGTGGCCTCTCTCCTAATCAAAATGGATTATTTTGTATGTTTTCATGTTAGCACATCTTGTTGTACTTCCAAGTCCATTTTGGGGCCCTAAACATTTTTTTTTTGGTTCTCCACACTCAAAATGTAGATGGAGTCAGAGTTTGATGACAGAATGTGTAGTTCTCTGAAATACCTTTCCAACAGGCTATCACGCGCCTAAAACGGAGGTCATATGCAAATGTTACGACCCTCGGAAGTTGAGATACCAACTTCCACCAACTTACCCATAGGGGCCCACATGACTTTTGGCGTTTAACCCTCTAGGGTTAGGTTTTTGGATTTATAGGGTTTTGGAATTCATGAGTAATATAAGAAAGGCCTCTGGAGCCTCATTGCAATCCATTCTTCTTAGACTGATGCATGTAGCAACCACATCTCTTCTCAGAGATAACTAACACCATTCGAGCAAGTGTTTCAGTTTTGCAATTTTACAGTTTCATCCTATTTCATTATTCATTAGAAGATATTGTTCACTGGATATATGTGTTATTATTCATATCTCTCTGTTTATTGTATTTAGTCTATTAATCAGGTCGTTCCGCTCCTAAATCCGGATCAATATCATATTCTTAGGTTCTTTAGTATCATCACAGGAAAGGACATGAACAACATCACAACCAACAAACGAACTTGGCAGTGAACTCTTAATTACAAAGATGCTTGGGTTATTTAGTAGCATAAGTAAATCCTAATTCCAACAAACATACTTAATAGAACTTATACGTTCAGAGATACATACCCTCACAAAGAAATCATGAAAGTGCATCCTCAAAAGAGGAGCCGCCACAATTTTATCATTATATATGTATTTCATGACTACTTGTTGAACTGTCCTCTCACCCAAAGGGCATATACTTTTGTTGAAATCCTGTGTGAGATCATCCGCCTCAGGGAAGGGCACTGCAATTATTAATGCAATTTCGAGCATAAACACAGCAAGTGAATTAACAACATCACAATCTCTCTTCATCGTCATCTCACACTTCTTTTTTCTCTGTGTTAGACAAATTATTACACTTTCACTTCACTTCTTTGGTGAAATGTACGTCCAAACGATGATGGACAAAAGGCCAGTATGTAAATTTATAACATTCATGAGTTTATAGACCTCGAAATAAATTAAAAATGGTGAATTCCAGTAGATTACCCGTATGTGTTTAGTCCAGTCAAATGAATAATAATTGATTTTACTTCACTTCAAGTGTATTAAAATATCGTCACTCGTTTGATAATGTATAGAGCCCATTTTTAAACAATATTTTTTTTTGGATCTGACTGTTATTGTCATGGTTTGTCCATATATTAAGCCCCTGTTCCTTTCTTTCCGATGTACCAAAACTATGGAGTTTCTACGTCGTATCCATTATTATGAAAGAGACCATCTGCAGCCATGCAAGAGAGCAGTTGACTTGGCAATTTAATGAATAATTTAATAACTAGATCTCCATAGGTTGACAACTGCTTCGTCGACCAACGGAGTGAATCGACAGTTCCTTCCTCTATCTGCTTTAGTGTTATTTCCATTTTTACTAGATAAGTTTAGTGCTTCGTTAGATGGAAAACATTGGTTGAATTTTAACCTGTCTTCTTTAGTTTTATTTCCATTTTTACAAGATAATTTTAGTGCTTCATTCGATGGAAAACTTTGGTCGACTTTTACACCGTTGGAAACTACTTGCGCTTGAAGATAATTGTTTTATAACAATAACAATGCTCTAATGTTTGATATTTAAAAATAAAAATAAATGTTGTAAAAGATCCAAACTCAAGATAATTATTTCTGAAACAATATCACTGTTATTTTTAGTAGCATTAGAACTTTTGAACAACTCATTGTTATTTTGGTATGGTGAAAGATAGGGATCATAGTTTGCATAACGCTTTATTTATTTTCAATATTTTTATTGGAATCAGAAGTTGAGAATGCCTGTAAAATATGGAGAATAACTAAGGGGAAAAAATTACATTTATAATATTGATGATAATTAAGAGACAACACTACCGACTTGTGGTAATCTACATAGCCACATCCAAGTCATAGACATGAACATGAATATGAAAGAAAAATAAATATGTAGAGTTTGCCACGTATCCTCTTTGAATATTATGCAATAAATGAGCATCTAGCTATTGACAATAATGTATTTCGACCACCCACGAGTCCAAATGGGATAGCGACTACCACCATCTTGCAGAGAACATAGCACATGTGGACTTGAACGACATGTCTAACTATCAATTATTCTGGGAAGAAAGAAAGCAGGAAAAAAAATTCATGGGATCAAAACCTCTCCAAGAAACCTTCGGCCACTAAATCCCATGGTGGAGACTCTTCCATTGAAGGCACTTTGGAGCGTGCGACCATTGCCAAAATGGAGGCACTATGAAGCGAATAGACATTGCTGAAAGAATGCATCATTATATTTTTATTTCCATGGGAGCTTAGCTGAATTCTACCAGTTGGATCATTGCTTCACGAGGGGGCAGTCACTGAATCACTCATTTTTCTACATGATTTGGTGGAGCACGGGTGGGAGCCTCGCTCAATTATAATGTTTTTTTTCACTGGAGAAAGTATTTTATTGTATGTAATTCATACTTTGCAAATAATATGTAGTTCAACAATCATTTATTTCCAAGCTAGTGTTCTTCAAAATTATGTTCACAATTTGGATGAAGCCGGAATTACCAAACTTAGAAAACTTTCTTGCAATCCAATGAAGGAGGGAAAGAACCCCAGATCCAAGAGTCATTAGCCCAAAGTCCAAACAGAAAAAGGTGTGCACAGAAAATAGGCTTGACATGTGGAGAGTTCGATTGAATTTGAACAAAATTAAGGGGGTAGGTACCATTTCCTATGATTCTCCTTCTTTTCACTATGTCTATGCTCTATCTTGAAGGAAGTTCCCTTCTCAAGCTTTGAGCCTAATTCATTTGCAAATTTGGCCAAGTGATGGATAAGTTGGACGATAATGTGGGGTGTAGGAAGGCCTTGTATATATTCTTTTTGTAGGGTCTAATACCTCCTCCTCACCTCATCACGGGTTCAGAATCACTACCTTTCCTAATGCCTCTTGATACTTGTTCCTGAGGAGCCATGTGTTCTCAATGGAGAAGTGTAAGATGAGAAACACTTTCCAATGGACATTGCTGTCTGGAATTGCTTGTCTTATGACTAGCCTCACATATTGAATATTTGGGAGCCATCTAACAGATGGGTACAATTCTCTAGGAAAATAAACTGGTTCAGGTGGGTAGGTAAGCTTGTCATAAAACTTATGCTGGGAAAAATATTTGGCAAGAACCTAATCACGAAAGGGAGTCAACAAAAGATTGTGCACATAGGCAACAATTTTTCTAGGTTGTTATTATTTTCAACCCTAGTGTTAGTTTCAACCAACTGGCTATTAGTTTGTTGCAGGTTACTGCTGGTAAGTGGCTCACCAAGATATTGTTGAAATCTATACTATGGTAAGTTGAATCGCAAGCTCTCAGAGAGCGTGAAGATGCATTAGTCGAGATAGCCCATTGAACTTCAGCCACAATGATATTTCAGATTACATGTATGGCATGAACTGGCATGGATCAGTGCACGTGAGGCCCATTCATCTTACATTCTTGCAAAAAATGAAGAAGCCCAAATGAGTTAAGTACAATGTAATTTTTTTTCACTGGGGTGTAAATTTTTTTTGACAGACGAGTAAATTTGTTTATTGTAAAATTCAGTGTAAAATTGAAGGAAAACAAATTTTGTATATGTTCATGAGCAAGTCTTCTTAAATTTGATTTCACTCACTAGCTATTTTGGAGAAGTGGCTCAACGTGTGTGAGGCCCGTTCACCTTTAAGTTACATTATTGCAAAAATTGAAGCCCAAATGAGGTAAGTTACATTAGTGTAAAATTATGTGTAAAATTGAAGGAAAATAAATTAAAATTCAGTGGAAAATTGAAGGAAAATAAATTAAAATTCGGTGGAAAATTGTAGGAAAATAAATTATGTATAAATGCAAGTCATTGTAAATTTGATTTCACTCACCACAAGCCTTCTTAAATTTGATTTCACTCACTATTTTGCAGAAGTCAAGTATGCAGTGCAATAACGTTTTTGATTCATTCCAGTATAGTGCAATTCTTGGAAGTGTATCATCCCTATCGCCTCCCTTTCTCCACCGTTCGTTAGCCTTATAAGGATGGATATTTGTGCATCAGTGCCAACAAATCCTTTTGGTTTCTCTTCATGCATCTCTTGAAATTGGTTTGCAAAAATAGTCTCAGGGACATGAAAGATACAAGTGTAAGTGGAGGGTGGTGGAAACTTATGCACTGCCACTATGAGACATGAGGCTATGTAACAAATATGGTTTATGCTATACACTATGCATATTTGAGCATCCAAACATTAAATGTTGGGAATTAATGCTAGTCTCAAGTGTAGCATTAATCAACCTCATCCTAATGGAGTGTAAATATATGATAAGTGTCCTAAGTTTATTTCCAGAAAATGGTATCTTGCCTCAGTATAAGGCCAAATAAGACCTCCAACTTCAAACTTAGACATATAAAATTATTTTGAGTAAGAAAATTATATTATTTTTCAAAAATATAAGTTTAAACAACAAAAGCTCATCCATTTGTGTGCCAAACTAATGAAAAAATGGTGATCCGATTACTAATAGTCCCTGCAGCCCGAAGGGCATGGACTAAAAAATGCCATACATCCAACTCTTGCTCACAAGAATATTTACAATCGAAAGAAACCAAATAGGCATTTGTACATTTTTCCACATATATCATTGGCAAAATGGCACTTTGTGATGGAATAAAGGTTTGTTCATCGGTACAAAGTTAAGATGGAATGTTAAGTTTAGGTCCAAAAGTCAAGTTATAATTGGACAATTACACACTCTGTGCATCGGATTTCTCACTGGTGAAGGAAGTAAATTGGGATATGGATTTCTTGCTCAGGTTAAATGGAAACGCTGCAAATGAAACATCCAGAGACAAAATTGGTAATATTTTCTACATGTGTCCCACTCCCTCTAATGCCATTACCATTATGGAAGCTATATTTGTATAAGCATTAGAACATAGATTGGAATAAGAAGTTCATTGATTACAGGGAAGACTCGTATATTTTGAAATGATTTAGTTGTCTTTGAAGGATCGATGGAACAATGTAAATCTTATTTGCAAAGTTCCATTTTAGAAGCTTCTACAGAATTCCAATGCTTTTCTATTGAAGGACTACCATATTGTATTATTGGTATCTATTTGATATAAAGCTACAAACTTCTTGTATATTGCTCAGTTTTGTAGTATTCTCTCATAGTAATGAGGTATTTGATATTAAAATGACCATAACCATTTCAGAAATAGAAATGTGAAGAGAAACAATCATCAACTGTCTTCCTCGGCCTCAAAGAACACACCAATATCAATGATTGGATATGACAAAGAATGATC
Source organism: Picea glauca (assembly GCA_000966675.3). Taxonomy (NCBI): domain Eukaryota; kingdom Viridiplantae; phylum Streptophyta; class Pinopsida; order Pinales; family Pinaceae; genus Picea; species Picea glauca. The sequence goes on from JZKD02S0425101.1 coordinate 242,444, forward strand.
ATCTTTGAATTCGACAAGATGATCAATTTACAACTTTGAAAGTAGCAAGGCGTCATTCATGAATAACAACGATTGTATCAATAAACCAGAAACAAGGGAATAAGCCCGAAATGATAAAGATTGCCATTAATGATCATGCAATGATCAATTAGTTATAAAAGCAAAAATCTATTTTGACTTCATGAAATCAACAAAAAGAAGACAGTGACAGTAGGAGAGGCATTGATAATTTTGAACTACATCAATTGAATATCAAGCGCATTGTCTATCTGAACAAAAAATTGAAATTTCCAAAGGTCTGGGACATTTGGGGTTTTCTTTTCCATGTACATACCATCATTGGTTCTGTAGATAAATTCTTTACACTCGGTTGGGCCTCCATTTTCTCTGTCTTTTCGTTGTTTCATGTCTAATATATTGATGCTACTGTTGTCTTTATCATTAATCCAACCAGTGTCAATGTATACATTTCATTTGTATCCATCCTCTAGGTGTATGAGATTGATATAACAGAAGAAGTGATTCATATGTCAATCCCCTAATGTTTTCATTGAAGACATATTATGTCAACGCGCAAAGAGTAAAACCCCTTATATGAAATGTTACATGAATACATTTTCCAGATTGTATCTATAAGACAGTAATATACATTTGAACCGAACTGCAGCCAAGATAAAATTAAGGAAGAATGCAGAAGAATACACCAGAATTCCACCCCTCCAATTATATTCAGAATTAGAGTCTGAATGTAATTCACCAAGAAGATAGCTGCCAATTCCCCACTTCACCCAAATGAGAACTTGCAAGGAGCTATATACTCATTTCTTAAAGGGATTTATACCAAGAACTTCTGCTGCTATGCTGCCTAACGCAATGCACATTATCTCCAGAACTATCATTGCATAAACTGGCTTTATGGGAGGAAAATTCCTTGGCTTTTCGGAAGTATTTTCTGCTCTCTCCCTTGCATCTGTCTATCAAGATGAGTTTTGATCCCTTCCACATTTTCAAATACAATGCATTATTGCAATTACACTTAAAACTCTCATCAAGGTGTGCAACAACAACATCAGATTTGATAAGCAGCATGGAGTGCACATTATGGGCGTTGGAGATGTACTTCATGAATTGCGTCATTGAAGAATTGGGCTTCTTGTCTGAAAGCATTACAACAGAATCCTTTTCATATCTATTTGGCTCAGAACACTCACATGTCGTACAGTTTGCGGCCTCTTAGAGTGGTCAGAACATCCCTTCGACACGCTGGTAATAAACACTGCTAGATTGTTGATGCAAGATATTTCGACCTCGGGAAAATTAACGAAACCAGTGACAACTTCACTCAACTCAAGATTTCCTAGAGCAAGAGAAGATAGCCATCCCAAGCAGAGAACCAACTTTAGGATGAACACATTCATCGTGTATAGGCTTCCCTTCGAATTCCTAAAAACACCCATTTCACAAAAAGATGGAGGGGCACGTTTTCCTGACCAGTAATTCAACACCAAAACAACCCTTTATCCATATTGTGGCAACATAACTTTTATAAAGTAAATCTGCATGTGGCATCTTGTTGTCCTCGACATAGTACCCACATTAAACTTTATTTGGGCCTATAATTCGATTGCAAAATAAATGAACATGTTTTCAATGTTTAGAAATGTCATGATGTGTTCATTATCTTTTGGGACAAAGAAATTAGAAATGCACTGATGTGTTTGTTATGTTTGTTATCATTGGGATAAAGAAAAATATTGATTTTTTTATGTTTGTTATCATTGGGATAAAGAAAAATATTGATTTTTTTATGTTTATTATCATTTGGGATAAAGAAAAAATTTCCAATGTTTAGAAATGTACTGATTTGTTTGTTATCTTTTGGGATAAAGAAAAAATTGTTATTTTTTGGGATAAAGATTTTTTTTCCAAAGTTTAGAAATGTACTAATTTTTTTGTTATCATTTGGGATAAAGAAATTTTTTCCGATGTTTAGAAATGTACTGATTTGTTTCTTATGTTTGTTATTTTTTGGGATAAATAAAAAATTTCCAATGTTTAGAAATGTATTGATGTGTTTGTTATGGATAAAGAAATGAGAAATGTATTGATGTTTTTATTATCTTTTGGGATAAAGAAATGGAGGGAATATATAAATGGAGAGAATCTTTATTTATGTATATAAAGTTTATTATTTGATGGTTAAATAAAAGTAGGTTAGTTTTCAATGTTCTATTTTGATAAAGAAATGGAGAGAATATATAAATCTTTATTTATATATAAAGTTTATTTTTAGATAGCTAAGTAAAAATAAATTCGTTTTCAATGCTTTATTTTTTGGAAAGTTCATAGACTTACTATTGTTTCTTGATGTTCTTCTTTCCTTTCAAAGTCTAAAAAGGTAGTATTGTATTTGTTGGTACTTTTGAATAAATGTGGAAAATAAAAAGTAACGAGGATATATTTTTATAATATAATATGAAAGATAAAAAGTTTAGAGGATATATTTTTAATGAGATTACATATTTTATACTTTCTATTAGGATATATTGTAATTATCTTTTAGTCAAAAGCTTTAACTTTAAATTAGTTGATAAATTTTTAAATCAACTTCCAAAATTTAATATTTGAATCTCAAAAATAATAATTTTTATTGTATTATAAAATTATTTATTTATTATTTTATTGGTTGAAAATGTTGTAATGACAATTTTTATGTGGTTTTGGTATCTTCTCTCACATAAAAATTAAGAAAAAATACAAAAATGTCATGTATTATTTATTACTTTCAATTTTTTTCTTAAATAATATTAAATATTGTACTGACACTTACTTTTTATAGACATAAAGTGGCATGCTAATGTTGTAATGACTATTTTTATGTGGTTTTGGTACCTTTTGTGAGATAAAAACTAAGAAAAAACACAAAAATGCCATGTGTTATTTATTACTTTCAATTTTTTTCTTAAATAATATTAAATATTGTACTTACACTTACTTTTTTGAATTCATGTCAATGTACCAGCTTACAATGTGATAGACATAAAGTGGCATGGATATATTGTAATTACTTTTGAATCAAAACTCTTTGACTTCTAATTAATTGGTAAATTTTCAAATAAACTTTCCAAGTTTAACATTTGAATCTCAAAAATAATAATTTTTATTGTATTATCAAATTATTTATTTATTATTTCATTGGTTGAAAATGTTGAAATGACAATTTTTATATATTTTTAAATCAAAAATTAAGAAAAAACATAAAAATGTAGTATGTTATACCATTATTACTTTCACTTTTTTTCTTAAATAATATTAAATATTATATTAACCCCTTTTTAAAGCATTAATGTCAATGTACCACTGATGGACATAAGTTGTCATCCACTAGCACACTAGGCAACATAATAGGCTGACGGCTCCAACTCAATTATTAATATTTTTTAGGGGTTGTCTAGGTGTTCTACTAATTATTATTATTTTGTTGTTCAAAATTCATTTCTGAATGTAGAAATGGGTTCAGCATGTATGTTGAAAACGGTCTGAAAAACTAGGATTATACAGAAATAATCAATCAAATCTACGAATCTAACAGTTTCTCACCAAATTTCGGATAAATGTATCAGGAAAATCCCTCATTTCGGAGAACGTTTAGCCTACACACTAGCAGATCAATATAACATGTGAAAAACACTTGAACTTATTGGTCCATGAATTGGACTGTGTACATCCATTTTAAGCACGAACTGAGAGGAATTCAATTTCCCTCCGGACCTATTGATAAAAACGTGGAAAGCTCACATTTGTTGTAGCTTTTATTTCTCGACGTAGCCATGAAAATAATCTGTCACACATTTACAAATTAAATTTAAAGGAGCCAATGATAATATATTCAGAATCAATTTCAATAACCTCGAATATGATTTAGCCCAAACTTTTCATTGAATTCCTAGTTTTAACCCTCACACAATGGTAACCTCGAATAAGATTCCTTCTCGTACAACAATCACTTTTAGCACAAACTTTTCAGTGAATTCCCAGTTTTAACCCTCACACAATGTTACCAGCACATGCTCACATAACTTATATCACTCTCTTCATTTGTTTTCCCATCGCATTTTTATCCGTCCTTATCAGATTTCGGTGAGATGAGAGTGGTTATGAGAGAATTTATTAGTCCATGTCGTAGGCATAGAAGGACTATAGCGATTGATAATTCGTTGACCTCATATTAGTTTGTCTTTTGACCACAAATATTTGCATAATATCTAATGTTGGAACTAGGGAACAAAAAACATTGATTTTTATATAATAAAAAGTAACGTATATGTCATGATCTGATTAGATAATAGATTGGAGGTCTTATTGCCTACTTCGCTATTCCCAATGTTTTATATGTTAGCATATCCATTTTTTTTATCGTATATAGTCTCTTTGAATCATATATTTTCTTATGCATTGCTTGAAGGTGAATTAATGCTAGCATTAGTTCGAATGTTTGTCTTAGCATTTTCTTCTAGCTAAATTTATCCCAATGTTTGATATGCTAGTGTATCCAAGGTTTATTATTATTATTAAGTACTTAAGGTATGTAAATCCTGCCACGTGCATTCTTTCTTAAATGTTTGCACAGTGCGAGGCCCTTGGATGATTCTGGCAGCCTTTAATGTTTACCTAACAGGCCTTAGAGCCTTAAATGTTTACTTAACATGATCAAGGAATAGGCTCGACATGAAAAATAAAAATAAATTTGAATAATTAATTGAATAAAATTTAACAAAACATTATCACATATTGATAATGGATACCATATTTAATTTAATATTATAGGATATATCTCATAAATTTAATATATAGTTTATTTATTAATATTAATATAAAATAGTATATACAAGTATATATCCATTTTAACTCTAGAGTCAAGAAGGATCAATTTCTAGGTACAAACTTTTATTATCATAAATAAAATAAAAATTCCAAATTTACATTTAAAAACTTTAAAAATAATATTGAATAAAATTTAAATAAGTGTTTATACTATTCTTTTAAAAAAAAGTATTATAGCATTATATAAATTACTATAAGTCTTGGTACAATGTTATAATATTCTATAAATTACTTAGTCTCATGTATATGATGGAATTGTTGGGTGCAAAATGTATATGATGGAAGTGTTGGGTGCAAGAACAAGATGGACATGAAAAATAAAAATAAATTTGACTAATTAATTGAATAAAATTTAACAAAACATTATCACATATTAATATTATAGGATAGATATCATAAATTTAATTTATAATTTATTTATTAATATTAATATAAAATAATATATACAAGTATATATCCATTTTAACTCTAGAGTCAAGAAGGATCAATTTCTAGGTACACACCTTTATTATCATAAACAAAATCAAAATTCCAAAATTCCAAATTTATATTTAAAAACGTTAAAAATAATATTGAATAAAATTTAAATAAGTGTTTATATTATTCTTTAAGTAAAAAGTGTTATAGCATTATATAAATTAATATAAATCTTGGTACAATATTATAATATTCTATAAATTACTCAATCTCATGTATATGACGGAAACATGATAAATGAAAAATAAAAATAAATAGAGTCAACAAGGATCAATATCTAGGTACAAACCTTTATTATCATAAACAAAATCAAAATTCCAAAATTCCTAATTTATATTTAAAAACATTAAAAATAATATTGAATAAAATTTAAATAATTGTTTATACTATTCTTTAAGTAAAAAATGTTATAGCATTATATAAATTATTATAAATCCCGTTACAATGTTATAATATTCTATAAATTACTAAATCTCATGTTCCTGTGGGTCGGGGTTAGTGATACATAAGCATGACTATAAATGTGAACCTGACTAGGGGTCGGACTCGTGATACATTAGCATGACGGACGTGATACATAAGCATGACTACAAATGTGAACCTAACTCTTGATACATAAGCATGACTATAAATGTGAACCTCCGTAATTGTTTGGTGCAAAATGTATATGACAGAAGTCTTGAGTGCAAAATGTATATCACTAAATAGGTTGGACATGAAAAATGAAAAATGTGAACGCGCTACTCCGCGAACCCTCCACTCTGTAATTGTTGGTTGCAAAATGTATATGACCGAAGTGCCTCCACTCCGTAATTGTTGGTTGCAAAATGTATATGACCGAAGTGTTGAGTGCAACATGTATATCACGAAACAAGGTGGAGATGAAAAATGAAAAAAAAAAACAAAAAAAATTCAATAATTAATTAAAAAAAATTAAAAAAAAAAAA
>JZKD02S0425101.1:261040-282906 GCA_000966675.3 Picea glauca
AAGAGAGAACCCTTGAAATGTTGGGGGTGTAGAGAAGAACATTTGTTGAGGGATTTCCCACATAGACAATAGAACAATATGAGATTCTACAACATCCAAGAAGCTACCATAGTCAATGATGTTTCTAGGATCATGCCATAGATTTATGTGGCTTTGGATAATAAACAAGCCGAACACAAAGCTTTAGTGGTGGAGATGGAAGGTATGATCGCCAACCGTCTAGTTTCTATTTTAATTGACCCTGGTTCTAATTTGAGTTATGTGGCCCCTCAGACTATTGATAAGTGTAAACTGCAACCAGTTAGACATGTTAAGTCATGGTTGGTACAACTAGCCACTGGAAGCAAAAGAAAAGTAGCAGAGGTCATACTATCTTTCCAATTCATCATGGGTGGATTGCCCACCCGAGCGACCCTCAACATACTTCCCCTAAGATCTTATGACTTGTTGATTGGTATGGAATGGTTAGCTACTTATAAAACTAAGTTGGATTGTTACCATAAAACTTTAGAATGTGTAAATGAAGAAGGGAGAAAGATGACCCTCCAAGGGATTCATAAGCATGTCTCAATGAGACAAATATCAACCCTTCAAATGAAAAAGTATTGCAGAAAGGGATGTCCTCTATATGAAATACAGGTTTTGGAATCTGTTGAGGATGAAAAACCAAACCTAGAGGACCACCCCATATTAAGAGAGTATAGAGACGTGTTTCCATAAAAGGTATTGGTCTACCTCTGAGAAGATACATTGACTTCTCGATAGAACTTGCACCAAGAGTAGTGTTAGTGTCTAGGACACCCTATAGGATGAGTACACCCGAGCTATTTGATCTCAAGCTACAACTAAAGGAAATGATGGGAAAAGGATACATCTGACCCAACATGTCTCCATGGGGAGCACCAACCTTGTTTTTGAAAAATAAATATGGCACGCTCTGACTGTGCATAGATTATAAACATCTCAATAAGACAACCATAAAGAACAAGTACCCCTTACCAAGAATCGATGACTTGTTCGACCAATTAGAGGGTGCTTCCATTTTCTCAAAGATTGAATTGAGGTCTGGATACCATCAAGTCCGAATCAAGGATGAATACATCCAAAAAACAACCTTCAAGACAAGGTATGGTCACTATGAATTTGTGGTGGTGCCATTTGGATTAACCAATGCCCCCGCCACTTTTATGTCCTTGATGAACAATGTACTCAACAAATTCCTAGACAAATTTGTATTGGTTTTCATTGATGATATCTTAATCTACTCCAAGAATAGAGAGGAGCATGAAGAACATCTTAGACTTGTACTTCAAGTACTAAAAGAGCATCAACTCTATGCTAAGTTTAGCAAGTGCGACTTTTTCCAAAAGCAAGTACATTACTTGGGCCATGTTATTTCGGAAAAAGGGGTGGAAATAGACCCTGACAATATCAGATCTATTATGGAATGTACTACCCCAAAGGATTTATCTAATATTATATCCTTTATGGGCTTAGCAGGATATTATAGAAGGTTCATAAAAGGATTTTCCAAGATTGGTTGTCCAATCACTGCCCTCTAGAAAAAGGGGGTTAAATTCACTTGAAAATCAAAATGTGAAGAAAGATTTAAGGAACTGAAATACCTTCTGAACCATGCACCCATGTTGAATGTTATAGACCCTGATAATGACTTCCTCGTGTGTATAGATGCCTGCAAGTAAGGGCCCAGAGGAGTCCTTATGTAAGAAGGATGTCTAATTTTCTACGAATCTAGGAAATTGAATGAGCATGAAATCAATTATGTGACCCATGATCTAGAGTTGGTTGCCATAGTGCATGCTTTAAAAATGTGGAGGCATTACCTCCTGGGTAGGAGATTTGTACTTATGACAAACCATTGTGGGTTGAGGCACCTGTTTGATCAACCAAAACTCAATGCTAGACAATCTAGGTGGATGGCTTTCCTTAGTGAGTTTAATTTCAAAATCAAACACATCGAAGGGAAGGAAAGCAGGGTGGTTGATGCCCTTAGAAGAAGTGTGAAAATGATTCACTTGGCAATAGTAAGAACCTGTGAAACAGATGTCAGGGAAATAATAAGGAATGCACAAGAAACAGATGCATTCTTCAAGACCGTGACATCATACCTAAGGCAAGAGGCTACAGGGATAAAGTATGAAGACTATGAGATGCTCGATGAAGGCCTACTGACCTATAGAAACAAATTGTATATTCCAATTTTTGACGAATTGAAGAGGTTCATGATGGATGAACTACACAAGAGACCATATACTGGTCACCCAGGATATCAGAAAATGATCGCGACCACTAGGAAACAATTCTATTGGCCTGGATTGAAAAAGGACATAGATGACTATCTAGCTAAGTGCCTATAATGCCAACCAGTTAAGGAAGAAAACCGGCACCCAACAAGGTTGTTACAGTCTCTACCAATTCCAGAATGGAAATGGGAAACCATTTCCATGGATTTCATCATTGGATTACCAAAATCGGCTAAGCAGAATGATGCCATCATGCTAGCGGTGGGAAAATTGAGCAAGTTTGCTCACTTCGTTCCTGTCAAGTCGACTTGCAAAGAAATATATATTTCCAATATCTTCATAAAGGGGATATTTAGACTGCATGGCATGCCTAGAGAGATTGTATTCGACAGAGACACAAAATTCACTTAAATATTTTGGAAATCCTTGATGGTTGGTCTTGAGACTAAATTGTTATTTATCTCAGCCTATCACCCCCAAAATAATGGATAGACAGAAAGATTAAGCCAAATATTAGAAGACATGTTAAGGATGTGTTTAATGCATCATCCTAATAAGTGGGAAGACTACCTTCCATTGGTATAATTTTCCTACAACAACGGTTATCAAGAGTCACTGAGGATGAGCCCTCTATGGTAGAAAATGAAAGATTCCAATCAACTGGAGTAATCCAGTGGATAGAATTACAATCGGACCAGACATGCTGAAAGAAATGGAACAACAAGTGATTTAGATAAAACAAAATCTGAAAATTTCTCAGGATAGATAGAAGATCTACGCCGACAGAAAGAGAACTCCCAGAGAGTTCAAGACAGGAGACCATGCCTATCTCAAATTTATACCCAGGGAGAGTTTCCTGAGAATGGGATCTTGTTCTAAGATGGAACCTCGGTATTGTGGACCCTTTGATGTCTTGAATCGAGTGGGACATGTATCCTATAGGATAGCACTCCCTCCCACAATAAAGACACATAATGTTTTCCATGTTTTATTATTGAAGAAAAATTAACATGATTCTAATCATATAATTGACTAGTTTCTGGTCTAGGTGGAGATGGAGGGAGAATTCCTACCAGAACCTCAATGCATACTAGACAAGAAGGAAACCTCACTCAGGAAACATTGAATAGGTCAAGGTGCAATGGAAACACTTTGGCTTAGATGAGGCTACGTGGGAAATGGAGGATGCCATGAGGCAAGCATATCCAATTTTGTTTACCTCTGTATATACATAGCATGTTGATAGATAGAACATCAAGGACGATGTTCCTTTAAGGGGGAGGGAATTGTAACACCCTGTTTCCCCCAGTTTATAAATATAACTATATTGGCCAAGAGACTATGGAAAACTAAAATATGTGAATGTTTGATTTGATGGACCTTTGTATAAAAGATCGATGAATGTAAATTTTGTTATTTAATAGAAAATGGATAAGTTTTGCATGATTGCTGGAGAAGGGGATGTGCTAAGAGATACCACAAATTATATGAAAGAGATAGTGGAGGGGACTAGGAATGGTTGTGTTAACTTCCATTGGACCAGTACTTTGTTGGATTTAATTGCTCAGGATCAGAACAACTCTCTGACTGAGGAATGAATTATATTCAGGATGGTAGGTTGGAATACCTCCTTAAGAGTTAATGAGGGGATGGGCCAGACCGACCATCTGTAAGACTTCCATACCTAACCACAGACTGGGGATTCGGGCCACACGCAATATTGTTGAGAAAGGAAAGAAAGGAAGCCATGGTGGACTGAGAGAAGAGGGCCTCTAAAGAGTCCAGGGACAAGAGACTGAGCTCTTGGGTTCGGGGAAGAACTATGAAAACAAGTGTGTTATGATCGCGGGAAATAGAGACTAAATCAGGAGAAGGAGATTAACCTTTGTCCCTATCTATTGATGTGTCAAAATAAGAGATTCAATCTAAAATCATCGTGGTCTAGCTCAGGGGTGGCTAGTGGTAAATCCATTAGGAGTGACTGAGCCTAAGGTTGGGTGGAAATGGGCACCCCTTCCAGTAGTCACTTCATGTTATCTGATTCTGATAAGTGTTTTCATAATCTATGCATTGAATTGGGAATTAATGGTTGCATGAATATATTTACATATCTATAAATGTTTTATGTATTGAAATGGTTAAGTTATGTGTATACGTTGGCTTCCTTGAGAACTTATTCTTTTGCTTTTCCTGTATGATCCAGTTTAGCTCTCGAAGGTGTTTTCCCCAGGGAGATACCTCACAGCTCCAAAGTCGGAGAAAGCCTCTTGGCACTACTACCATCTCAGTAACCTTGCAAGTTTACCTTGCCCTATTTCAGAAGTTAAAGTTTTGTGAGTTAGGAAGGAGTTTCCTTCAAACCAGCAGCCTGAGAGACCTTGAATTTACACCCATGGCATTAACCAAAACCCATATAAAAGTAGAGCTCATAGCCCGAGAGTCATCTGAATGTCCATGTGACCAGGGTCTAGGAACCCTATGCTAAGCCTGAAAGGAACTAGCTCATAATGGTTTTGGATTTTCAGGAGTTTGACGCCCTCGGATGTCAAACTTCATGATAGTCAAAGTTACTCGAACCCCCTCAGTAAAAAGATTTGTAGATGAATCAAGAACCTGGAATAGGAGATGAATGCGAGACATTCATTGGGAGGAAAACCTATCTCAGTCATCGGATCGACTCAAAGATCCACTGGTGTTAACAGATCCAAAACTAGCCACTTGATTAGATCGATGGTTGGGAATCATTGTGGAGCGTGAAGGTCAAATTAGTGGACGTGTTAGTTCACGGCCTGAATTCAACCAACACTATTGATCTCGTCGGGGTGAAGGATTAACGACCATGATTAGACAAATTTGGGTGAGCACTTTCCATATTGCAGAGATTGGGCCCCGCAATCACTGTGAATCGTTGATCTGAGAACATAGATCGATGGATGGGAATCATTGTGGAGTACGAAGGTGAAATTAGTGAACGTGCTAGTTCATAACCCACAATCAACCAACACCATTGATCTTGCCAGAGTAGAGGATCAACGACCACAATTAGACAGATTCAGGTGAGAAATTTTCATATTGCGGAGATTGAGCTCTCCAATAAAGAGTGAGCACGTTGGGGCCCCGCAATCATTGTGAACTGTCGATTCGTGAACAAATCAGTATTGGACAGATCTCGACAGTGAAAATATGAGGGAGGTTGAAAGATGATCAGACTAGAGTGATGAGGCACAGTGATGCCATCCTTGGTGACGTGGATTTAATATTGACGAGCCACGTGCCACTTGGATTCATGCACATCACACACCCTATAGCCCTTTTTTAACGTGATACGTGTCATCCCAGAAAAGGTTACGTGTCGCCCCTGACCTAGCTACGTGTCATCCCCTAGTACATGCTCACCTCACCCAGGTGTTTGTTGAAATGACTGGGATTTCGAGAGTCCGATACTTTGGGACTCCGAAGGATTTGAGGTATTTCGAAAATCCCCAAAGTGTCGAAGTGCCAGAGTATATCCTATTTGTCGACACAAGAAGGCACATGGCAGTAGATTGTTAACTCTAAAGAAGATCATTCTAGAGGAACACGAGGATTGAAATCCCGAAGGCCTAAAGTTCTGAAGTGCCTAAGTCCATCAGAATTGTCTATTGGAAGGGGATGCGTGGTGCTCGATCTGTGACTCCGGGTATGGAGTACTTCAGAGGAAAAAGGATTTGGAGCGTTTGAAACTCCCGAATGTCGAAGTCTTGAATTGAATTAGGGCCATCAAAATCTTTGAGGACACTTGACATCGGATTATGAACTTCAAAGATTTTCTACTCCGAAGGATTCGTGCAATGGTTGTCTTGGCGCATGTTGTCTTGGCATCTAGTCATAGCCGCGGTCATATGTGAGTATGGATGGATGGAAGGGGCTAGGCCTAGAACTCAAATACCGAAGGTCGAAGGATGAACATGCCATCAACTTGTGAGTTAGTTGAGGACCAAGTCCAGTCATTATATTTGTTGGTGGATGGATTTACGCCATATAATTAAGGATGCTGGAAGATCCGAGATATCAGAGGACTCAGGAAGAAACATGTTGAGTCAGACCCATGTGGAAGCCTTATGGCCTCGACCAATGAACACCCGAAGAACTTGGGAGAGGGTATATGCCATCTCTGAGCTCAGTTCAGAGCATGGAGACCGTGGTTGGAAAGCTCTGGAATAGCATAATGGAATAGAGACCTCGAATAGGGGTTTTGATTTTCTTAAGAAGAACGAAATTTCGACACCCTACCATGGGTGTGTTACAGGGACTTATATGTCCAAGTGTGTCACCGTGGTGTGTGTCAATAATTTTTTTTAGAAATAAGGATGGATCATGGAGTATTTGTATTGAATATCATCAACTAAACAAAGCCACGATCAAGAACCAACATCTATTGTCGAGGATTGACGATTTATTTGATCAGATGAAGGGAGCAAATTTGTTTTCAAAAATTGACTTGAGATCGGGATATCATTGGTTGTGAATTAAAGAGGAAGATATACCTAAGACCACATTTAAAATGAGATTTGGACACTATGAGTTTACTATTTTACCATTTGGATTGACGAATTCCCTGGGCATATTTGTGAGTTTGATGAATGGGGTATTCTGTGAATACTTGGACATGTTTGTACAAGTATTTATCGACGACATACTGATTTATTGTTGGATGGAAGAAGAGCACGATGAACACTTGATATTGGTTCTACATGTTGGAAACATGCCAATGAAATTCCTCATGCAGTCACATGCACATGCATGCATCTATGTTAATGTGCATGCATGCAATCTATTTATGAACTGTTCATGTAACTATGTGATCTATTCATGATCAGTCTATGTAACTGAGTGATAGGTGTTATATAAACAAGCATACCCATAGAGGTGTGAGTGCAATGTGTGTAGAGTGTAGTGAAGTGTGTATGTGAGGAGAGGGTGGTTGTATGCCTATGATGGCTATTGTAATTCTCCCTTGAATAATAAGAATATCGACTATCATTTCACGTGGTTTTTCCCTCATTGGGTTGCCGCATAAATAACCATGTCAAGTGTATGATTGATGTTCTTGGTTCAATGTGTGTTTGATATTGCTTGTTTTATGCTATGTTATATGCTATGTTTTGCTTCTGCTTCCTAACACTACAATGTCTAAGAGAAAACAAGTTGTAGAGAAGTTGTCAAAGTGTTCTTTTTACCAGACAAAGATCCATTATTTGGGACATCATATCTGGAGAAGGTATTGATGTGGATGCAGCGAAAGTAGAGGGTATTATGAAATAGCCAACACCAAATAATGTACAAGAAGTACATATATTTATGGGATTGGCAAGTTATTATCGATGCTTCGTTGAAAGTTTTTCAAAGATAGAAAATACAATTACAGAATTGCAGGAGAAAAACAAGAAAGTGGTCAGAGAAATGAATGGAAGAATTTCAAAGACTTAAGGAGTTATTAACGAAAACACCAATACTTAAAGTTCCTGATATGGACAATGAATTCTTAGTATCCATGGACACATCCAAGGAAGGTTTAGGTCTAGTATTGATGCAATATGGTCGAGTGATCGCTTACATTTCAAGTAAATTAAGAAGGCATGAAGAGAATTACACAACACATGATTTGGAGTTATTAGTGATTGTATATGCCTTGAGATTTTAGAGAAAATTCGAACTAAAAACTGATCATAGTGGTTTACAACATATTTTTACTCAAAGTGACTTAAATGCACGACAAAGGCGTTGGTCAAAATTACTAAGTGAATACGACTTTGTCATTACTTACATAAAAGGAACGGTGAACAGAGTATCAGATGAGTTGAGTCGGAGACCACACATATTCTCAGTAATACCTCTTAAGACAAATCTTTGAGAAAATATTCTAGCATTACAGTTTGTTAATGAATGGTCCAATGAAGTTAAGGATAATATTGGACAAGATACCATGACGGTACCAAATTATGAAGGTAATTCAATTGAAAGCGATGGATTGTTGGGGTATAATGACATAATTTATGTACTGACTAATGACAAATTGAGAAATTTGATTTTGAGAGAAGCTCATCGAGTGGTGTACATGGCTCATCCTGGAGTCAAGAAGATGAAGGAAAAACTTAATCCTTTATTATTCTGGAAAGGAATGAAGACTGACATAGTTAATTACGTGGTGAGATGTCTTGAATGTCAGCAAGTGAAATTTGAACATAGACATCTAGAGAGATTGTTACAACCACACGTGATTCTTGAATCAAAATGGGAAGCCATTTCGATGGATTTTATTGTTGGATTGTCACTGAGATCAAGGAGACACGACTCTATTTTGTGGTCATTGACACTCTGACAAAGAGTGCACACTTTATTCTAGTTCGTATAATGTATCAGTGCCAAACATAACTAGAGTTTTTGTTAGCGAGATTGTGAGGTTTCACGATATACCAAGAAAGATCATATCCGATCAAGGATCAATGTTTACTGGATGATTTTGGACTATTTTCCAAGAGTCTTTGGGAACAAAATTGAATTTTAGCACGACATATCACCCAGAGACAGATGGACAAATAGAAAGATATAATCATATTTTAGAGGATATGTTATGAATGTATGTAATGGATCAACATAAACGCTGGGAAGTATTCTTACCATTGGTAGAATGTGTGTACAAAAACAATTATCAGATTTCAATTAAGATGGAACCTTTTGAGTTTCTTTACTGATGATTATGTTAGACACCTCTGAGTTGGGATCGATTAGAGGATAGAGTCCTGGTAGGACCAAAAGTAATCCAAGAAATGGAAGAGTAGAAGTGAACTATAATACAAAGAATTAAAGAAGCACAATATCGACAAAAGAGTTATTGATCCAGATGGATCTTGGTGGCCATCCACCTTTTTCACTGAATCACCATCTTGAGCCCGTGGTTTTGATAAACCATGATATTCACCCTTTTGATGGGGAATGGAATGTAATGTCATATTCATTTTTTAATTACAGACATCATGTAATGATTTCCTAGCGCTTATATGTACATGCCTACAACATAGAATTAATGCATTGGATTCCATTAGAACTCCGCAGTTAAGCACACTTAGGCTAGATTAATACTAGGATGGGTGACCGCTCGGGAAGTCATATTATTTTAAATGCCTATGACATTTTATAAACTTAGTCCAATTTATCCCAGATGCATCATGGGAATTGTTCTCCTCTCACTCTCTCATATATAATTAAGGTGAAGGAGGCCCTTTAAGCATGCAATGAAGTGTGATGTAAATATTCTTGTGAATGAAGAGTAGCTAACATCTCTTTCTTTTTAGAGACAAGCTACCCCATTTTTCCAGTTTGTGTTCTACAATGTTTTTATATCTTATTCAGTAATAGAAGTTGGGTTTCACTGTATTTATGTGTTTTCTTCTATATTTTTTTGTATTTCATTGTTATATCTCAGTTATATTTCTTCCTTCATGTCGTTCTCAAAATAATCCGGATCAGTGGTATCAGTGTAGTCTTCTCCTTGTCATTTCTCAGAGCAAGTCCCTGATGAGGTCAATGTATATAGATTTGGGTCTTGAGCTAGTTTTTCTTGAGGATAACCACTCTCACTATCCCAAGTGACCTCCCATGGTGGAAGAAAAGAGAGATGACAGCGCAGGAGATCCTTTCAAGATGTTTCTCGAGCAAGCCCTTGTGCGACAAAGGAACAAGATGATGGACAACTTCTTTCAGATCCTTCGAAGACTACCGATGGCGCCAACCGAGGTATCTTCAACAAGCAACCATTTCGAAAGTGTGACACCCTTAAAGGTACAAGTCAATTTTGATATCCCTTTATTTGAAGGCCAGATAGATGCATATGCTCTAGATAAATAGTTGAATCTACTAGAAGGTTATTACTCTGTCCAAAAAAAATTCGACGGTGAAAAGATCACCTTCACGCTCCTTAAATACCTTCCCCATGTCATATCTTGGTGGGAAGGTTACTCGGAGAGGTACATAGCATATGAATCTACACTATTTGGGAGAGAACCCACTTGGATGGCCTTTGTAGATTCCCTAAAGGAGGAGTTCTACCCTTTCAGAAAACATGATGACAAATACATACTCTGTGTCAGAAAAGAGACCAGATGGTGTCGGAGTACACCAACATATTTCATACCTTTCTCTCAAATATGGGTATCAAAGACTCTGAGGCACACTTGGTTTTGAAGTACCACAGTGGTCTACACAGGTTCATCCAAACACATACATATTTATTGGACATCTCCTCACTGGGAGTTTCTTATCGATATGAATTCAAAATTGAGCATAAATTCAAGAAGCAAAGTAAGCGGGAGAAACATGGGAAGAGAAAGGAAGGCCAACCTCAAGATAGCTAGTCCCATATGAAAGAAAAGAAGGGTAACATGAAGTATAAGAAAGACACTGGAAAGTGGTGTGAGTTCCACAACAACCCTTGTCACAACACTGATGAATGTCACTCAATATAGTCATTGGTGATCAAGCTCAAAGACAAAGAACCAAACCTTGACTTGGATCCTGATTCAGAAAATAATAAAAGGAGACAGATCATCGATGGACAACCCACTGCTACTAACACAACTGCAACAATCCAACCATAACAAGATCTTGAGGACAGGGAATGACTCTTCCATTCACAAATGTGGGTGAAGGGGACCCCACTTCATTTTATTGTTGATAGCGGAAGCCAAAATAACATCATCTCAACAAAGGTTGTCAAGAAGTTGGATTTTCCAACAACACCACACCCACAACCATACAACATCGAGTGGCTTCGCTAGGGTCAAGATCTTTGTGTCATCCAGCAGTGTCACATGTCCTACGACATCAAGCCCTTCAAGGATGAGGTATTGTGTGATGTTGCTCCACTGGAAGTATGTGATGTTCTATTAGGCCAACCATATATTTGGAGGCGTCATGTCATTTACGAGTCTCGACCCTATAGAATCATTGTTACTTCGGGGAGTCATCTATATCGGATACCAAAGGTAGTTCTGACTATTGTCCCACCAAAATAATGCCACAAAGTAATCTCTCATACTATAAGTTTAGCCTCTTCATAGTATGATCAAAAGGTGAATAGAAGGACACTACAACCACTCCAATCTCAGACCAAGAAATTTCTATCCAGCAGAAGCAGATCAACAAGATTGTATAAGAGTATCAAGATGTTCTTGTTGCACCTACGGGGGTGCCTCCACACTACCCAGTCAAGCAAGTTTGTAACATAACCCTTCATACTCTTAATTTTGCATCTTCAATGACAGATTCCTCCCACACTCAGGTATATCATGCAGCTATATTGGTTGAATGGATCCAACCCCTCTAGAAACAGGTTCATGACAACCTTCAACGAGCTAAGCATGAAAACTTCTTCATCCATGCACCAAGCTTCAGATTTAGCAGAAGTCTCCCCATATCCCAAGGTAACTTGAAGTAATGGGGACCATTGCTTCCTAAGGGGGGAGGGATGATCTATATGGATCTCAATGGCCATCCACCTTTTTCACTGAATCACCATCTTCAGCCTGTGGTTTTGATAAACCATGATATTCACCCTTTTGATGAGGAATGTAATGTAATGTCATCTTCATTTGTTAATTACAGACATAATGTAATGATTTCCTAGTGGTTATATGTACATTCCTACAACATAGCATTAATGCAATGGATCCCATTAGAACTTCGCATTTAAGTGCACTTGGGCTATATTAGTACTGGGATGGGTGATCATCCGAGAAGCCCTAATATTTTACATGCCTATGGAATTTAATTAACTTAGTCCAATTTATCCCACATGCATCATGGGAATTTTTCTCCTCTCACTCTCTCATATATAATTGAGGTGAAGGAGGCCCTTTAAGCATGAAATGGAGCGTGATGTAAGGGTTCTTGTGAATGAAGCATAGCCAACATCTCTTTCTTTTTAGAGATAAGCTACCCCATTTTTCCAGTTTGTGCTCTACAATGTTTTTCTATCTTATTCAGTAATAGAAGTTGGGTTTCACTGTAATTATGTGTTCTCTTATATATTTTTAGGTATTTAATTGTTATATCTCAGTTATATTTCTGCCTTCATGTCATTCTCAAAATAATTCAGATCAGTTATGTTGATGCGCATCACATTTACCATAGGTTATGAGGTTGGTGACAAAGTTTTCTTGCGGGTGAAACTGTATAAGATTTTGATTAAGTTTGGAAAGGTTGCTAAAATCTCTCCTAGGTTTGTGGGACCTTTCAAAGTTGTTGAAATGAAAGGACCCATGGCTTACCTACTAGCCTTGCCTGATTCTTTGAGGCGTATGCATGACATATTTCATGTATCTGTTTTACGACATTATATTTCAGATCCGTCACACATTATTGACTTGAGTTATTTGCAGGGGTTGTACGAGGGTTCTCTCATGGTGGAACCAATCTGCATATTGGACCATCGCACTCGATAACTGTGGTGCTAAATAGTCGATCAGTTCAAGGTCCAATGGAACAATTATAGTCCAAACTTAGTTACATGGGAGGACACATATGAGATGCATCAATAGTTTCCTTATTTTTTTGATAGATTGGATATTTAGATGTGTGTCAGATACATTTATTTATTTCATTTAGACTATAAAAACTTCGAGACAAAGTTTAAAATAAGATGTAACATCTATTTATGATACATCCGGTTATGATACATTATGATTTTACTTTCATTTTGAGTTATATTGTGATGTCAATGGATTAAATGTTAATTTCTAGATATATATATTCACAGGTATTATTGATGAGTTCTCCTGAGTGTGCAGGATACAAGACAGGTTGAGGATGTTGATGGCATCAATAGACCTCCTTAGACTCCGGATTGAGTCAAGGAGTGGACTTGTATGCAGGCATGGTGACGCCTAGTAATTTGACTCACATATGGGGTAAAGGGGCCATACACAGAACCATAGAAATGAGGGAGAGGTGTGGCAACTTCCCTGTCACAGCCTACTAGCACTCCCATCGTGACCTAAATGAAGGTTAACGATTACCTCGTTCCTAGAGGTCCACGATGTTTTGAGGGTAGAATGAGACAATTGCTCACGAATAATTCTAAGGGGCACGCAATAAGGCGTAATCCTTATTTCTTAGACAACCCTTAGTCTCTCACAAGGTCAACCAAGTGGAGTGTTGACTCCAAGTGTCGGGCAAACTTCCAAAATAGACATTGGTGAGTGGCACCCTTTGAGCACGGAGGTGGGTCTTGAAGGGCACGTCACGTAATCAAATATTTAGTCAACAAAAATATATAAGGCTTGGAAAGTAAAATATAATGTTTAGACATTGTTAGAAAGAACATGCAATTAATTATTAAATATGAACTAGAAAAACTAACAAAGAGTCTACGTCTAAATGAGTGACTAATTAAATTATTAAATAAGTTAAGGGAATTGAGATATAATAAACTCTAGAAAAAAAAATGAAATAAGATTTAAAAGGTGGGTGGATGCACATGTGTGCATGAAAATAATAAAATGGATTTTTAAATAAAAAGAAATTAAAACATGAGAAAATGTGGTTCACATAGAGTAGCATCTTGAGTCAATCAACCACAAATCCTAACTAAAATAAGGCTCCTAAACCAACTCAAACTAAAATTTAGTTAAGGGACACAAATTAAATGAGGGATTGGGGAACTAAGGGACAACTAAGAGGAAAAATAGGAACAAATTGGGGAATGTGAGGTGAAATGTCTAATTAAATAAAATAAAAAGGGAATTAACATGTGCAACTTGGGGAGAGTGCGACAAGTGTAGTGGGTAAATAATATTTAATTAAATCATTAAAAATTAAATAATTGTGCATGAGAGAAAAAGTGTAATGGATAATTTTCCTATAAATTAAATGGAGAGGAAGGGGGAGGGATATCAATTTTGGATGTATTGTTATGCTTCCAAAAATTTTCTTGACTAGTTTATGATCTGAACAGATCTTTTAAATGACAATGGTTGAGTTATTATGCATGTGTTTATTAACCATTTAGGAAGCTAAGTGAAAGTGGAAGAATTATAGAAGAAACATCACAACCATGTTCACATATACAAATATGAAATAAAGCAAGAAGAACAACAAACCATAGAACACCAAAGTGATAACGGAGTTCGACAATCTCGCCTACGTCTCCGAGCCTTTTTCTCAATGGGTGAGGCTTTCTTATTTCTATTCAAAGAATTATAAGTACATCACATCAGTGCAAAAAGGTCACAAAATTGATATGGTCTTGTAATACCATATCTCTAGAACCCAACAAAAGAAACGACACTAAAAGCGGATGACCGGAGCTCCCAGAAATGGCCCGCAAAGGTGCACTCCTCAACAACTTCCCTGCATAAAAATGGCCTTGGCTTGGAAAATTTTCATCATAACCCTACTCTAAATGTCCTCTCCATGGATTCAAGAACCCCTGGCTTATATAGATCTAAATTTGGTAACCATCTCCAAACTTCTCCCCAAGATCTAGCCTAAAAAAGGGCCCAATATCCCAAAAAAATGACCAAAATCTCTAAAAACAGTTGAATAAATCCATAAAATCTTAACATATGGTATAAAAACCACTTTTTGCAAATATATTAGGGCGCAACCCATTTTTCTAGGGCTCCTAGTCATGTGGCATGCATCCATGTGGCCAAGCGCTAGCCATTATGCATTGGCCCCCCTTATGGAATCTGGCTCTGGTCATATGTAGTGGCCCACCTGGCCTCATGATAGCCTCCATGTGCCATAAGTAGTTAATACCCCTAGTTATTAGCCGTGGGTTGAGCCCTTGGTCGGTGGGCTAGCCCGACTGACCGAGCCTAACCCCGAAACTCTGTGCGAAGGTATGGGCATATGCTACACAGTTCATATGGCAGTTTTTTGGTTCTGGTTTAAGCATCAGACTAACACTCCTCCGGCATGCCAACATAACAACACAACCTATGATCATTTAGTGTGGTCGTATGAATTCTCTGAGGCCTAGGGCCTAGCCCCAGATCTAAACTTCACCAAATTAGCACTATCCTCAACTTAAATATAATTTTTTCGTTGTATTTTAACAAGAGACACCAAGGGTGGGCTGACTATCCATGCTTCAAAATGGACGTGTGAGTAAGCCTCGACGATATGAACACAACACAACTTGAACAAGCTCGAACAAACGTCATATGATTCAGATATCACGATCTGTTCATTTTTCCAAACAAGCAAAAATTTGATGACTGTACAATCCGTACAATCCATATAGTTCCAGGTGGTAGCTGACTATACAAGCCATACAACTGACCTGGCAGGCACAGTTGGCTCTGACGTGGAAACATCTAGAGGTGACATGTGGCAGGGTCACTGGGCGTATGGATTGATGATGTGTCGGATAGGTGGACCAATCGAGGGGTGACACATGTCAACACTGTAAGGGTGACATGTGGAACGACCATAAAACACGTGGCATGGTACAGTTGGAGAAGACATGTGGTAGAGGAAGACAACTGGACCAATTAACGGTTGACACATGGCATTGGTTTCGACAAATGTTGAGGTGCCACATGGCCCAGAAATGGGTTTCCATGTGGCACCCATTGGTTGGTTTGATTTTTATTGCAAAAATGTTGGAGCACTTGGGAATTGAATGCACGACCTCCCACCGGGCCAACGACTTGGCAGAGTCAAACCAGTTAGCCTTCCCTTGGTGTCTCTTGTTAAAATATGACAACAAACTTATATTTAATTTGGAGACAGTGCTACATTGGTGGAGTTTAGGGATGGGGCTAGGCCCCACCCCTCGAAGAATTCATATGACCACACTACATGATCGTGGGTTGTGTTGTTATGTTGGCGTGCGGGAGGAGTGTTAGCCTGGTGCTTAAACCGAAACCGAAAAACCTCCATATGACTTGTGTAGCATATGCCCATACCTTCGCACAGAGTTTTGGGGTTACCCCCGGTCAATCGGGTTAGCCCGTCGACCAAGGGATTAACCCACAGCTAATAACCAAGGGGCTTAACTACTTATGGTGTGTGGAGGCTAGCCTGAGGCTACGTGGGCCACTACATATGACCAGAGATGGATTCCAAAAGGGGGGGCAACACATAATGGCTAGCGCCTGGCCACATGGATGTGCGTCACATGACTAGGTGCCCTAGAAAATGTCTTGGTAGTGCCACCAAGACATTCAGAGCAGGTTTATGCTGAATATTTTCCAAGCCAAAGCCATTTATATGCAGGGAAGTTATTGAGGAGCGCACCTTTAAGGTCCAATTCTGGGAGCTCCAGCCATCCGATTTTAGTGTTGTTTCTTTTGTTGGGTTCTAGAGATCTGGTAGAACAAGACCATATCAGTTTTGTAACCTTTTGGCACTGTTGTGCTGTACTTATAAATCTTTGAACAGAAATAAGAAAACCTCACCCATTGAGACAAAGGCCCGGAGATGTAGGCGAGATTGCCGAACTCCGTTATCACTTTGTCGTTCTATGGTTTGTTGTTATTCTTGCTTTATTTCAGATCTGTATATCTACATATGGTTGTGATGTTTCTTCTATAATTCTTCCTCTTTCACTTAGTTTCCTAAATGGTTAATAAACACATGCATAATAACTCAACCATTGTCATTTAAAAGATCTTTTCAGATCAAGTGGTATTAGAGCTAGTTGATGTTTGGATTTGAGTTTTGCATGTTAACCAAGAACAAGATACAACACGGTGAAGGAGAGCTTGTTGAATACAATCCATTGATTGGATTGAGAAAGAGAACCTCTCAAAGTGAGAAGATGTCATCGGAAGAGGGACTTTCTCAGGATGAGAAAGAGTTTCGAAAAACTTTCTTCTCCATGTTGGAGATGATGAAGGTTTTGTATGAGGATTACCTAGAATGGAAGAGACCAAATCTAGGTGAATCTTCAAAGGGAAAAGGTGAAGAAGGTGAGGATCCTCCTCAAATTCCTTATTAACCTCCTTCTTCTCCTTCTTCTTCAAGTTCAAGTTCTAAATCCACTGCAAAGAAACATGTCCATAAACATAAGAATGAAATGCCTTTATTAAAACTTGATGTTAAATTCGAATTACCCATGTATGATGGTGAAGTTAATGTAGAGAGAATTGAAAATTGGGTAAGAGAGATGGAGGTTTATTGTAGTGTGCAATAGATCAAGTATAAGGCAACTCAGATCAAGTTGGCATCACTTAGACTTGCAAGCAAAACACTCATCTGGTGGCAAAGCAAGTTGCCAAATGGCACGCAACAAGTGGGTAATGTATTTCCATCATGGCAAAGTTTTATTTCTTCACTTAGAAAGTGATTCTATCCTTTGGGTTATAAAGAGAAAGCGTTAATTGAATGGAAAGATTTAAAACTAAGAAAAGGACAAACAGTGCAAGAATACACAAATGGATTTTGTAAAATGGAATTGATGTTAGATATTCCTTTACATATCCAAGAAACTGTTATGAAGTATATAGGAGGTTTACCTGCACATATTCAAAACACTGTATTCATGTTTGGACCTACTTATCTTGATGAGGTTTTTGCTCAAGTGACATACATTGAAGTAGGGAAAACAAGTGTTGGTGTATCAGGGGAATCATCTTCCAGGAAAGAGGACAGAAGAAAGTGGAATGGAAAGAAGGAAAAAACAGTGGCAAGAAAGGAAGAGAAAACCTCTTGCAAGCATTGCAAGAAGGAGGGGCATGATGATGACCGTTGTTGGCAATTGCATCCCGAGAAGAGACTGAAGTGGTTCAAGGAAAAGAAAGGGAGGAAAACAATTGTAGCAACAACAAGACCAACAGACTTGGGATCAGATTCAGGTGATGAATCTAAAGTGTCATTAGTTGGTATGGTAGGTAAAATTGGTGAAGGAATTGATTGTAGAAGTAAATTGTTTCACATAAGGGTCATTATGCGACATACTAAGGTCGACACATTGATAGATAGTGGATCTCAATCTAAATTAATTTCATAGGAATTGGTTAAACAGTTGGGGTTAAAAACACAGATGCATCATAATCCTTACACATTTAAATGGATAAGCAACAATCTTCAAATGCACATAACAAAGCAATGCACATTAAAATTTGAAATTTCATCTAAGTTTGTAGACGAGGTAACATGTGATGTGGTGCCACTAAGTGAATGTGGAATGGTCTTAGGTAGTCCATACTTGTATGATCATAAAGCAATCTTTTACAGGGAAAAAAATCAATATCATTTAACCAAAGAAGGTCAAGAATATGTGGTTCATGCTCATCATGTAAAGGTGAATAAAACTCTTCAAACTATGGAACAATTAATAAAGGCAGCTAAAACAAGAAAAACACCTATAATTATTTCAAATCAAGTAATCGATCTTAAGAAAGAACAAGAGATGATTGTAGAATGGAAAATCAATCATATTTTTCTTCAAGATAAGCTAATGTCGTGCAAATATTACAAACATATCAGATCATTTGTGGTCATATTTTTTATTCTATCATTAGTAATGTTGTCTGCATGGATGATAGTGGCTTCTGTAAGATGTGATAGGGTAAAAATGGCTAACAATATGCTGTCAGTTATCATGATTGTGTTACAGTTGATCTTGATGAGACAGGTGCACAGGACAGAGTTCAAAGATAGAGAACAAGTCGGGTGGCCTATCCCGAGCTTGATGATTGGTCAATAACATTTTTGGGACCAAATGGTCCTTAGTGGGGAGGTGTGATCCAGGAGCTTGATGGGGCTCAGAAAGGCCTAAAAATCAAAGTTTTCATAATGGCTCCAAAACAGACGTGTGCATAGACCTCATCGATACGAACCCAACACAACTTGAACAGGCTCAAACAACCATCATATGCTCTAGATATTGCAATCTGTTCATTTTTCCGAACATGCAAAATTTTGATGAATGTATTGTTCATACAGTTCCACGTGGCAGCTGACTGTACAGGTCATACAACTGACGTGGCAGGCACAGTTGGTGCTGACGTGGCAACATATGGAGGTGACACATGGAAAGGTGACTGGGCGTACAGATTGATGACGTGTTAGACAAGTGGACCAATCAGGGGGTGACACGTGTCACCACTTTAAGGGTGACATGTGGCATGAATGTCTGACACATGGCACACGTGATAGGGTATAGTTGGAGCAGACACATGGCAGAGGAAGACAACCGGACCATTCAATGGTTGACACGTGGCATTGGTTTCGGTGAATGGTGAGGTACCACGTGGCCCAAACATGGGCTACCATGTGGCACCCATTGGTTGGTTCAGGTTTCATTGAAAAAATGTTGGAGCTCTAGGGAATTGAATGCGTGACCTCCCACTGGGCCAATGGCTTGGCAAGGTCGGGCTAGCCAACCTGCCCTTGGTGTCTCTTGTTGAAATATGACAAAAAAATTATATTTAAGTTGGGGATAGTGCTAAGTTGGTGGAGTTTAGGGATGGGGCTAGGCCCCAGTGCTCATAGCATTCATATGACCACACTACATGATCGTGGGTTGTTTTGTTATGTTAGCACGTGGGAGGAGTGTTAGCCCGACATTTAAACCAGAACTGAAAAACCGCCATATGACCTGTGTAGCATATGCCCATACCTTCACATAGAGTTTTGGGGTTAGCTCGCCGACCAGAGGCTTAACCCAAGGCTAATAACCAGGGGGCTTAACTGCTTATGGTGCCTGGAGGCTGGCCTGAGGCCACGTGGGCCACTACATATGACCAGAGTCAGATTCTAGAAGGGAGGCCAATGCATAATGGCTAGCGCCTGGCCACATGGATGTGTGCCACATGACTAGACGCCCTTGAAAAAGGGGTTGCGCCCCAATATATTTGCAAAAAGTGGTTTTTATACCACATGTTAAGATTTCTATGGATTTATTCAGCTGTTTTTAGAGATTTTGGTCATTTTGGGGGGATATTGGGCCTTTTCTGAGGCCAGATCTTGGGGATAAGTTGGGATATGGTTACAAAATTCAGATGTATATAAACTAGGGGTTCTTGAAGCCATGGAGATGACATTCATATAAAGTTTATGCTGAATATTTTCCAAGCCAAAGCCATTTTTATGTAGGGAAGTTGTTGAGGAACGCACCTTTGCGGTCCATTTTTGGGAGCTCCGGTCATCCGATTTCAATGTTGTTTCTTTTGTTGGGTTCTAGAGATCTGATAGAACAAGACCAGATCAGTTTTGTAACTTTTTGAAACTTTTTTTATGTACTTATAAAGATTTAAACATAAATAAGAAATCCTCACTCACTCAGACAAAGGCCTCAAGATGTAGGCGAGATTGTCGAATTCGTTATCACTTTGGTGTTGTCTGGTTTGTTGTTCTTCTTGCTTTATTTCAGATCTTTATATGTGCATATGGCTTTGATGTTTCTTCTATAATTATTCCTCTTTCACTCAACTTCCTAAATGGTTAATAAACACATGAATAATAACTCAACCATTATCATTTAAAAGATCTTTTTGGATCAGTTTACTTGTGGAGAGTTGGGATTGCAAACTTGTAGAAGGAGGTGGAAGCCTCTCCTTGTGAGGGAAAGTTTGTGCTATTGTGTTCTTTCTTATCTGTGTGTAGCCCCTTTGCGGTTCGGGGGGCTAAGGAGGGAGAAGAGTACCCCTAGCATTGTCTAGGAGGTACCGATGAAGTCTTTGGATTAGTCGGTGAAGGAAAGAACATGCACAAGTTTCAGATTGAAGATCAACATCAAGTGACAATGAAATTATGGTTACGGTATTTAAGATTTAAGATTTTGTTGTTAAATTGAATACATCTTGTATAATTGGTAGTTGATGGAAGGTCAAAATTTATTCTATGTAATGTATATGTGGAATTTTGTTGGATATATATGCTACTCTCGATCTTCATTCCCAGAATTGTTGTAAGAGTTATATTAGTTTTCTGCAAATAAAAAGAAAGTGTTATGCACAAAATTATAAATCTTATGCCGAGTTAGAACTTAATGGAAGGATTCAAAAAAAATATGTAGAGTCTCCATTGCTTTGATGATTGTGATCTTGGATTATATTTGTTGTAATCTGTGAATGATTTAATATATGCGCAAAACAATTAAAAGAATCGAGATATCTTCTATAAAATTTATGTGTATTGTTTGAATTAATTTTTAAATAATGAATCCATATTATCCTTGCTGCTTATTGTATTGATATATTTTTTATTTCCTTGAGAATTGAAATTCATATCCGTTCTACTAGCAATGCAAAGACAAAGAAGTTATATTGTATAGTCATTGTATCGTTAATTTGAATCTAGGCTAGTATATTGAATACGTACAGAGAAATGTTGAATTAGTTACAGAGTTCTCCTATTTATCAACATGTAATATCTATCCTACTATAATTGAAATGGTTCATTACCAATATGTATGCAATCGATGGATATATATATATATATATATATATATATATATATATATATATATATAGAAATTAATCCATCGATTTAATCCATCGATTGCATATATATTGGTAATGAACCATTTCAATTATAGTAGGATAGATATTAATCCATCGATTTAATCCATCGATTGCATATATATTGGTAATGAACCATTTCAATTAT
>JZKD02S0425101.1:293024-309853 GCA_000966675.3 Picea glauca
CGTCACATGAATACATCAAAGTTGAACCAAAATTTGAATATATGTATTAAATAATATAAAACTCCAAAAAATAAGATGAAGAGAATATTTGATCTACAACAAATAGTGAAAAGTGTATCTTCATGTATATTCATAAATCCTTCAGAGGACAAAATTACATTCATAAATCATCTCCACATGATTTCATCGTATTCGCTCCAGTAGATCAAGTACAACTTCTACACCACATGTATTTGTCTTGGTATTCTTGCAATGTTCTTTCTTTGGCATCCATGCCCAAAATATGGTATTAATTGGAATAGATCCAAGCTTTGTGTCATCAAGATTTGGTACCCAATATTGTTCTAATATGTTTCCCTTGTATTTCCCTGAACTAAGCTTCCACCAATCAATCTTTACATGAAGAGTCTCACTTTGATCGTCTTGGAAGATATTCGAGGTGACTTTTCCATCCAAATCATCTCCCCTTCATCCTCATTTATTGATCTTACTAGCAACAACTTTCCTTTCTCAACATCAATCATAAGATTGAATGTTGGATTTGGCTTGTTGCACTTGGGTCCAACATATACTGGTTCATCTGTCACATTATCAAAATCTCCATCCATAATACTTGAGATTACATGGAGTGCACTACGATTAGCATTGACAATTTTCCTTGTCTTGGGAAAACAATTCTTAGAATATGAATCACTTCCTTCCACTAGTGTATGATCATTGTATATTTCATCTAATTTATCAAGAACTCTTTCCCAATACTCTACTTTATTTTTCCATTCCTCTGTAATAATTGGTCAATCATCATTGTCGACAGTCTCTTTCCACATTTTTATGTATGTTGATATTCCTTGCTTTAGTTCTTTTAAATAAACATTATTCTCTTTGGGACCTAAGAAAGATGGCTTACATGTGGGAAATGTAGGTTAAGTTTCCTCATCTATATTCCACAACTCAATTGCTTCTGACCACTCAATATCTCTGATGGATTGTTTTTACCTTAGTGTTGGAATGTCATTGAGTACAAGAAATTAGAAGTACCAGACATTAAGATGTTTGGCTAGTGCATTTTTTTCACTCCTTGATGTATCCATTAAGGAAAATTTTGAATTCATACACCTTGTCAATTAGTGTAAGTGGAAACACTCATTTTTCTTCAATCGTGTGATATGTATCAATGATTTCAAGTTGGAAGACATTCTTCTGTAGGTTCCATCTATGTCTTCATGATTGTTTCCCACAAGCAAGAACCCAACTTCAATAATGATGAAGACACGAAGTGAAGTTAAAAGTGATAGAAACATGAAAAGATAACTATTATTATTATCAATTGTTGCATTGTCCAACTGCAACAACAAATGTGGAGGAAAAAAATTAAAATCAACATTCTCATTTTTTGACCTTCCATGAGATAGAAAATCATCCTTGTACACTCTACATTTTGAGTAAATACAATTTTCTAGTAATACATTTGAGAGTGGGTTTCTAGAACTTCCACTCTCATAAAGCAAATCACCATACATATCAAGGTGTGGGTCTGCAAGGTCCCTCAAGAACTTTGCAATGGATGTACTGGTAAATTGTGATCCCATATGTACAATTGGTAGGGAGAAATGGCCAAAACCTCATGTATTATGCCCATGTGTTAGCATCACTGTCAATGACAAATCCAAGTTTGTTCCTGCAATAAATTTCAATTTGAAACATAGCCTTGGGATTGAAGTCTTTGTTTTGTCCATTTTTTCATGGATAATACTTAAATACTCCTTTGGAAACCACTCTAACATAATTTTGTGGGAATAGTAGCAATATCTTCCACACATAACAATCTTGTTATGTTTGTTCAATCTACCTCATGCCCTTTCTTCCAACTCTTTAGTACTTGTTGACTTCATCTGTGATTTCAACGCAATACATTCACTACATTTATTGGAGTTGGTATTCTTTGATAATACCACATCTCAAAAATGAGTATTCCAGCTCTTGCTCATTGTTGGTTGTGATATTGATGGGTAATTAATCTTTTGAAGAGTCTCATTGATCTCATTTAACAAAGAACTTTGTGTGTAAGTAGATGGCAACAATCTTAAAGAAGCATACCTTCCATCTTCTTCGACTTGACATGTTTGGTTTGGTGAATAATCTGAATTATCCATTGTAATTCTATGTAATATTTCTATGGTTTCCACGGTATGTGCACGTGCTTTGCATGTGTTGGTGTTACCATGAATGGATTTGATGTGTCCATGATGGAAATAATGTTGGTAGTTATAGAAGGTGCTTTGAGGAATCTTATGTATCGTGTACCATGCTTTCTTACAAATAATATTACCATTAAATCTCATGTCCTTTACTTTTCTAACAATAGGAGGTAGGCCATGGTCATGGCTTTATGACATGACTACATTTAAAAGGAGTGAATTCAAGACAAATTCTCTAATACCATTTTTATTTGTGTGTTCCATACCCCTTCTAGCAACTGCAATGGCCTTATTATCCGCATGTTGAAGGCAATCTTGTTTAAAACATTCATCTATTGACCTTTCAATGATTTGAAATTGTTAGTTATCTAATATTTCTTTTTGAATCCTATAGGAGCTGAAATTTAGGACATTCTCCTTCATTTCAAAAAGATGAAGGTGGGTATGCATTCATATTTTTCAAGTGTATATTTTGGAAAAGGGATAAAATCATGTTTTTTCTTTCTTTCCCTTTTAACTGAGTAGAACATGGGATTTTCTACATTTTAGTTTATTAAGTTACACACACATTACATGTACATCTCCTCTACTTTGAATGTAACAACACCTTACTTATTTCAGTGTAAAAATGATATAACCTTACATGACAAATAATCTTAAAATTGAGATGCAAAGCATGTTACAAAAACATGAAAGATATTTTAGGAGTATACATACAAATGCTAAAGAAAACATTGAAAAACAACTATCATTTTCCTCAATAATACAACATAAATACAAATATCATTTCCACCATAATCAAGTAAGGCAGAGAATATCGACTTGGGTCAAAACTGTTTTCTCTTGGTTAGAGTTTGCTAATACATTCCTTCAAATTTTCATAGATATGTCTTTTCTTCCTTTTTTTTTTAAGTGGCAGCGTTATTTATTTATTTTTGTGATTGGTGGAATTAGCAACTAGTCAGACACGTACTCGCATGACATGTGGTCATGTTATCCGACTGCTACAACTATAACCTCCAAGTGTGCCCATAATTCCCCATATGTGACACACAAGGTAAGCTAGGGTTTTGAACTAGATAATTTACACAATAGAGTGCCTTAACAGTACACTCCATCACCGATTTCCTTACACTTGAGGGGAAAAGTGGCAAGGTTATTTCCAACTATAGAAAACTGGGTTTTTCTAATAGTTATGATCATTATATTACTTTAAAAACTACATAGTGATATTTCCATACTACATTATTATTCACTAGAGTGTACTAACCGTGATAGATTTTTATTATTTTCTAGACTGAATGATGAGACAACCATGTTTCTCTTTCAATATGTAAGATATACTAATAATATAAATCAATATTCTTCTTTGATTCCATCTTAGGGCTTCCTCACAAGTTATAAATAGTGTTTTGATGGGAAACAATATAGCACAATCATAAATAAATTGCATGTGCAAAGGCCCTGAAGTCTTCTACAAAATATGTTTATACTATTTTCACATTATTGTCAATAACTTAATGTATACAACTTTCGCATCCTACAAAAATATATGTTTACAACCTACATATTACAAAGTGAACAAGAGTTGTGAGCAATAAGTCCCTACCAAGTTTGGCAAGAAGAGATTGTCCACTAGTCGTTAATATCTATTTGACTCTGTTTAACATGCTACTAGGACCAGTTTCTAGATCCTGGATTTTTTGGTGTAATATTTTATTATTTGAGCGAAAATTCCCAGAAAAACATGACCATAGGGGATATCATATTCTTAGGTTCTTTAGTATCATCGTAGACAAGGACAGGAACAACATCACAACCAACAGAATAACTTGTCTGTGGACTCTTAATTACAAAGATTCTTGGGTTCTTTAGTAGCATAAGTAAATCCTAATTCCAACAAACATACTTAATAGAAATTATACGTTCAGATATATGTACCCTCACAAAGAAATCTTGAAAGTGCATCCTTAGAAGAGGGGTCGCCACAGTTTTATCATTGTCTATGTATTTCGTGACTACTTGTTGAACCTTCCTATCAGCCAAAGGGCATGTAATTTTGTTTAAATCTTCTGTGAGATCATCCACCTCAGGGTAGGGAACTACAGTTATTAATGCAATTCCGAGCATAAACACAACAAGTGAATTAACAACATCACAATCCCTCTTCATCGTCATCTTGCACTTCTTTTTTCTCCGTCTTAAACAAATTCTTACACTTTCACTTCACTTTTCTGGTGAAATGTATGTCCAAGTGATGATGGACATAAGTGATGATGAACAGAAGGCCAATATGTAAATCTATAGCATTCATCATGTCATAGACCATGACATAAGAAAATTGTTAAATAAATTAAAAATGAGGAATTCCAGTAAATTGCCCACGTGTTCTTAAGCCAGTCAAATGAACAATAATTTTTTTTACTTCACTTCAAGTGTATTAAAATACCGTCACTCGTTTGATAATGTATAGATCCCATTTCTAAACATTTTTTTGTTTGGATCGGACTGTTATTGTCATGGTTTATCGATATATTAACCCCCTGCTCCTTTCTTTCTGATGTACCAAAACTATGGAGTTTTTGTGACACATCCATTATTACGGAAGAGACCATTTGCAGCCATGCAAAAGAGTAGTTGACTTGGAAATTCAATGAATAATTTAATAACTAGATCTCTATAGGCTGACAACTGCTTCGTCGACCAACATATTGAATCGACAATTCCTTCCTCTGTCTGCTTTAGTGTTACTTCCATTTTTACGAGATAAGTATAGTGCTTCGCTCGATGGAAAAATTTGGTTGACATTTACTCTGTCTTCTTTAGTGTTATTTCCATTTTTACGAGATAAGTTTAGTGCTTCGTTCGATGGAAAACTTTGGTCAACTTCTACACCATTGGAGACTGCTTGCGCTTGAAGATAATTGTTTTATAACAATAAAAACGCTCTAATATTTGACATTTAAAAATAAAAATAAAGGTCGTAAAAGATCCAAATTCAAGATAATTATTTCTGAAACAGTATCACTATTATTTTTAGTATCATCAGAACTTTTAAACAACTCACTACTATTTTGGTATAGTGAAAGATATGGATCATAGTTTGCAGAACTCTTTATTTATTTTCAAAAAATTTCTTGGAATCAGAAGTTGAGAATGCCTGTAAAATATGGAGGATAATTAAGAGACAACAATGACATTTATAATAGCGAGGATAATTAAGAGAAAACACCGTCGACTTGTGGTAATCTACGTAGCCACATCCAAGTCACAGACATGAAAATGAATATGAAAGAAAAATAAATATGTAGAGTTTACCACGTATCCTCTTTGAATATTATGCAATAAAAGAGCATCTAGATATTGAAAATAATGTATTTCGACCACCCACAAGTCCAAAGGGCATAGCGACTACCACCATATTGCAAAGAACATAGCACAAATGGACTTGAACGACCTGTTTGACTATCGATTATTCCGGGAAGAAAGAAAGCAGGAAAGCAATTTCATGGGATCAAAACCTCTCCAAGAAACCTCCGGCCACTAAATCCCATGGTGGAGACTCTTCCATTGAAGGTACTTTGAAGTGTGCATCCATTATTGAAATGGAGACACTCTGAAGTGCACAAACATTGTTGAAAGAATGCATCATTATATTTTTATTTCCGTGGGAGCCTGGTTGAATTCTACCAGTTGGATCGTTGCTTCACGAGGGGGAAATCATTGAACCACCTCATTTATCTACGTGATTTGGAGGAGCACGGGTGGGAGCCTCACTCAATTCTAATGTTTATTTTCACTGGAGCAATTATTTTATTGTATGTAATTCATACTCTGCAATTAATCTTTAGTTCAACAATTATTTGTTTCCAAGCTAGTGTTCTTCAAAATTTTGTTCACAGTTTGGATGAAGCTGCAAATACAGAACTTAGATATCTTTCTTGCAATCCAACGAAGGAGGGAAAGAACCCCATAGCCAAGAGTCATTATCCCAAAGTCCACAGAGACAAAGGTGCACATAGAAAATAGGCTTGACTTGTTGAGAGTTCGATCGAATTTGAGCAAAATTAAGGGGGTAGGTACCATTTCCTATGCTTCTCCTTATTTTCACTATGCCTATGCTCTAGCTTAAAGGAAGTTCCCTTCTCAAGATTCGCACCTAATTCATCTGCGAATTTGACGTTAGCCTCCAAGAGGACGATCTTAGTGCGTTAGCTTCCACTCTCGATAATTTGTACCACTAGTGCGGCTGTACTAACCTATAAAACTCAATTTGGGGATCTTGGATTGCATGAGCATTGTAATACAATGGAAGCTAAATCACAGAGATTTAATTAGCAACAATTAAACAAATATAAAGACAAAAGAAATCACACAAGAATGAACACCAGATTTACGTGGTAAAACCATTCAAAAGGGAAACTAGATTTATTATGTCCAAGGGATAATTACAACAACCAACATGTACATCCATCCAACCCCTCAACCCTACGCATCTATCAGCCTATATGGCTTACAAAAGTTAGATACAATAAATGCACCTATAACCAAACATCCATGTTTTGTTGATTTGTCTCAAATGAAGGCTAAATGTTAGGATCTAAAAACCGCCCATATTCCATGTTGGGAAATTCGTTGGAATCGTTCAACAATCTCCACCTTGACAACGATTTACTTGAATTTCATGCCCAATTTTATTCATCACCTCCTCTGCAAGCCAAGAGAATCCAAACACCATTGTAGCTTCTCTATCAATATTGGTTTTGTGAACATGTCTGCACAATTCTCTTTTGTATGGAATTTTTCCAGAGACACTCCTATTTCATCAACAACTTGTCTTACAAAATGGTAATTAATAGGAATATATTTTGTCTTACTATGATAAGCCAGATTTTTAGCCAAATGAATTGCACTTTGACTATCACATAACATTTTTAACTTGTCATGCACCCTTCCAAACTCGCCTAGTAAACCTTTTAACCGGATCGTTTATTTGAAAGCATGTGAAGCAACTATATATTCTACCTCTGTAGTGGATAAAGAAACAATACTCTAAAGCTTTGACATCCAACTAATTGCTCCACCTGCAAGAGTACAGACATATCATGAAGTTGGTCTCCTCTTATCTAAGTCGTCTGCAAAATATGAATCGACATATCCACAGACTAAATCACTACCATTTTTATAGGTGATACAATAATTACTTGTGCCTTTCAAATGCCAAAGCACCCATTTCACTGCTACCCAGTGCTCTTTTCCTGGATTTTCCATGTACCGAATGACAACACCCACTGCATGTGAAATATTTGGTCTTGTACTAACCATCACATACATTAGACTCCCTATTGCATTAGTGTACGATACACGAGACATAATATCCTTTTCTTTATCAGTACTAGAACATAAACTTGAAGAAATCTTAAAATGAGAAGCCAAAGGGATTGATACTGGTTTCAGATTGTTCGTACCGAACTTGATAAGTATTTTCTCCACATACTTTTGTTGTGATAATTGGAGCTTACCATTTTTTATGTCTATGTGTATCTCCATGCCAAAGATTTTTTTTGTTGCTCCTAGATCCTTCATATCGAACGTCCTAGCCATATGAGCCTTTAACTTGTTGATCTATGCAATGCTCTGGCTTGCTACAAGAATATCACCAACATATAGCACCAAAATAATGAATATTCCATTATCCAACATTTTAAAATAAACACAATGATCATACTCACTCCTTGTATAATTATGGCTCACCATGAAAGAATCAAACTTCTTGTACCATTGCTTAGGAGACTGCCTCAGGCCATACAATGACTTCTTAAGTTTGCAAAAAAATCATTTCATGTGATCTTGAACAAACCCTTCTAGTTGTTCCATGTATATTTCCTCATCTAAATATCCATGTAAAAATGTTGTTTTAACGTTTAGTTGCTCTAATTCCAGATTAAATAAAGCAACTAGTGCCAACACAACCCAAATTGAAATTTTTTTAACTATTGGTGAAAAGATTTCATGAAAATCAATACCTTCCTTCTGCGAATAGCCTTTTTCCACCAGTCTTCCTTTGTACCTCTCAACCTTATCATCAACACTTCATTTTAGTTTATAGACCTACTTGCAACCTACAATTTTCCTATCTTTTGGGAGTTCTACCAGGTCCCATGTTCCATTCCTTTCTAAGGCATCCATTTCATCTTTCATCGCTTCTTTCCATTTTGCACTATCAAACACCTCCATTTCTTCCTGATAGAAAGTAGGATCCTCATTATTATTAACCAAAGAAACAAATGAAACAAAATCATCATACCTTCTAGGAGGATTCGTAACCCTTGTAGATCTCCTTAAAGATGATTGTGGTATGTCCACACTTTCCTGATTATTATCTGCATGCACATTTTCATCCGCAGAAATATATTCATGAACATCCTCATGAACCTCTTCATGCTCATATTCTTTTGTAGGCGAACAAGTCTCAAACTAGATTGACTATTGATTTTGTGGTACCTGCGCCTGTTTCATTCTACATCTGATTTTATAAATACCAATTTATCAAATATTGCAGTAGCGTCCTACAATATATATCCCTTAATTCCATCACCATACCCAAAAAATATAAGCCTTTTTTGATTTGGGATCTAATTTAGAACGTTGATTATTATGTATAAGAGCATAGGCTTCACAATAAAAAATATTAAATTTTGAATAATCACAAGAGTGACCAGTCCATAGTACATGCCTCTTATGGAATATTACATTCAATTACACTCGATGTTGATTGGTTAACCAAATAACAAGTTGTGGAAACTGCTTCTTCCCACAACTATTGTTGCAACTTGGCATTACTAAGCATGCTCCTTTCTCTCTCTAGAAGAGTCATGTTCATGCGCTCAACAACACCATTTTGTTGTGGAGTATAGGAAGTGGTTTTATGTCTCTCAATCCCCACTTCTTTGCAATAGTTTTAAAATTCCATAGATGTGTATTCACCTCCATTATCAGTTCTTAAACATTTTATTGACCTTCAAGTGTTATTTTCAACCAAATATCTAAATTTCTTAAAGACAGTAAAAACATCAATTTTTCTTTTTGACAGATATACCCACACCTTCCTAGAGAAATCATCTATAAATGTAACAAAATATGATGATCCTCCATACAAGACTATAAGGGATGGTCCCCAAACATCTGAGTGATGTAATCAAGGACACATTTACTATTGTGTCTTCATGTTTTAAACTTACTCCTACTCAGTTTACCATAGATACAATGCTTACACAAATTTAAATTCARAGACTTCAAATTTGGAAGTAACTTACGATCTACAAGTACCTTAAGTCCTTTMTCGCTCATATGACCCAAACGTTGATGCCATATATGAGTGGAATCACTTGAATTTTCATATATTKTTGTTGTTTCTATATCTGAATAAGTTCTTCCTTCAAGTTGATAAAGCTTCCTGATCTTGTTCTCCTTCATGACTTGTTCATCACTCCACCTTGAATTGTGCACTTGTATCCAGTAGAATCTAGGACTCCCAAAGATATCAAGTTCTTTCTAAGTTCAGKTATGTATCTTACATATKTTAATGTTCTCATAGAACCATCATACATTTTAATTCTGATGCTACCAATCCCAACAATATTACAGGAAATATCATTTCCCATAAAAACAACTCCATCATCTATAGGTTGATATGTGGAAAAACAATGTTTATGTAAACACATATGATTTGATGCGCCAGAGTYTAAMAACCAATGTTGATCATGATGTGAAGCATTAGAAATATACATAACCTCATCATTCATACATGAACTGGAAGCTAAACTTGATTCTGTTGCATTTTCTTCCTTTACTTCTTTTGTAGAGTCCTCTTTGGAGGCTTATTGTCCTTTATACCAATCCTTCTTTAGATGTCTGGATTTTCCATAGTACCAGCACTTAATTTTACTTTTCCTCCCTCTTGACTTCAATATGGAAGAAACTCTTTGATTATGCTCTTTATCTTTGGATCACCCTCTAACCACCATTGCCTAAGAAGTGGAGGTTTCTTGACTAGATTTTCTCCTCATCTCCTCAACCAATAAAGCTCCCACAACATTGTCATAATCAAGAACATATGTTGAACTAAAGATTATAGAGGTAACTAAATGATCCAAAGACTCAGGAAACAAACACAATAGTGTTACTTCCTTGTCTTTGTATTCGATTTTTACTTCCATACTAGCCAATTGAACTATAATAGTATTAAAGGTACTTAAATGGCCAACGAATTTCATACCTTCTTTCATTCGCAAACCATACAATTGCCTCTTCAAATAGATTCTATTATTCAGGGAATTTGTCATTTAAATTCTTTCCAATCTGGTCCACAAACTTGTTGTGTTTTTCTCTCCTACTATATTAAACAAAGCATCATCTGCAAGGCAGATACATATAGTACTTAGTGCTCTTACATCTAGATTGTTCCATTCATCATTTTTCATGGATGTTGGTTTCTTGATCTGCCTGCCAAAGCTTTTTGCAAACCCAGTTGCATAAGAAAATTCTTCATCTTGAGCTTCCTGCATAGCTCAAATTTTGTTTTTCCATTAAATTTCTCAACTTCAAATTTTGAACCTTAGCCATATTCTCAAACCCTCTACCAATTCACAGTCAACCCCTTTGCCAAATTTCTTCTTAGAAAGGAAAAACATTCCCTTTCTCACACTCACCAGCCCAACAAATTTGCCTCTCTTTGCTATAAGAGGATGGCACTTCCTTAACCTTCACTAGGAGCGCCACTTATGACATTGGCGGTCCTCTAGAGTTTCCTGGTCACACTAACTATGAGAATGGTGCTCTGTCTCAGTGTAAAGGGAGCACCAATTTACTAGCATTGTATCTTCTTGAATTGGGTGCGCCGAAGGGGAAATAATGCATGTTTCTTAAGTGTTGGAGCATTGATGATCCTCTAACATGCATAGGGAGCACTAATGTACTAAAGAGAACTCTATCAACGCTCTCGTATCAAGAAAATTCTCAAGATCCTTAGTACTCAGATCTGCCTACCCTTAGATGCCAAAAACACGTTCAAAGGTTCTTTCACTCGCAAATATATGCAAACAATTCGACTTGGCTCACCTGTTGCATCTGCTCCACCTACTCTGATACCACTTGTTATACCACAGAAGTTGAATGATAGATATTTAATTAGCAGCAATTAAACAAATATGCATACAAAATAAATTACACAAGAATGCACACCAGATTTATGTGGTAAAACCCTTCACGAGGGAAACATCCATGGGGCAGTGAAATTCGGTTTATTATGTTCAATAGATAATTACAAAATCCAACATGTACATCCATTCAACTCCTTAACCCTACTCATCTATCAGCCTATATGGCTTACAATAGTTAGATACAATAAATGCACCTTTAACCAAACATCCATGTTTAGTTGATTTGTCTCAACTGAAGGCTAAATGTTAAGATCTGAAAAACATCCAAATTCCATGTTGGGAAATTCCTTGGCACCTTTCAACAAGTGTAAACCCAGACTAGTTGTTTTGGGATGCCACCTGGATGAAATTGATCATTCAAATTATGTGGAGACAAATGCGAAATTAATCCAATCTCCTAGTATCAATTCCATTTATTCCCCTACAAAATAAAATATCATTATCGATTTGATGGTAGGTGGTTTAGGGTTGAGCTCCATTAAAGAAATTTCTCAAGAGAATCAAGGACTCAACTTCATCAAATAATTTCTTACATGTGACCTAATGAGTGGAATTCCCCCCTCTACCACTAGATCTTCAATTGGAAGCATAGGTTGAGGAGGGATGAGGATTCAAAGAAAAAAAAGGGAGTGTATCAAGAAGAAGGGTGAGGTAATAAATGTACTCCATGTACTCCAAAATGGGATCAACTTCCCTAAAAAATTGGATAGAGGATAGCTTTAGTGTGCTTCTAGGCTACATACCTTGAAGCATTATTTTGGTAAGAGGATGGATTGATTGGTTATTTAGGACCCCACGGGATGTAGACAAAATCCTTCAAAAATGTCGGAAATGGCGGCCTCAGACCCTATTCCTAAAAAAGTGGCATTTGGAATTCGATGCACATTCGGTGCAAATAGAATAGACTCATGTATGGATTACAATGCCAGGGTTACCTATGCTTCTCTGGTTCAAGGATGTTTTCAGAGAAATTAGCAACACCTTAGGACTTTTCTTCGAAGTTAACAACTCCTTGTGGGAAACTGGATATATGGGGTTGGCTAGGATACCCACAGGCCTTGACTTAACCAAAGACCTAGTGGATTCCATCACTATAAAAAAAGGACCCACATGATTTTTCACTAGGATCTGAACTATGAAGGAGTATTGTTTAAGTGTGGAAGGTGCCAAAAGTATGGCCACTTGGTAAAGGAATGCATCCTTCACTTCTCCAGAAAATAATGGGGATGTAAACCTTCTCTGATTGTCAAATAATCAATTCCTATGGATAAAGAATAAGCTCCTTCAACTATACAATAGGTTTCCCTAGAAGGAAACCCTTTAGTTTAGAATTTTCCAGTCAAAAGGACAATAGTGGAACAATAAGTTTCTCCTAGAAATATCCTTCAGCCAGAAAGGGAGAACTCTTGTGCACCAGGTAATAATCCCTCATCCACTGGTACACTTCAATTTGTCTCTTAGGAAGCTATTGTAGAGGAGAAAACTAAAATGTTTCACAAGGATTTCCTCTCCATCCTATCATACTTATCAATTCCTCATCCTTCTTTATTAATACCATTGGAGGGTATGGTAGAATTACCTAACACCTCTTTGCAACCCCTTGAGCTCATCCCCCCACCTTAGATAGACCCATTGGTTAAGGTCTCCATGGAAGACTCTTCCTCCTCAAAGGGAAAAAAATATAATTTGATACCCCATCACAACGACTCTTGAATCTATGATGGATGTTTTGAAGGTGGCCTCAGATACCTGAAAGATAAAAACCACAAACCTGGAGAGACATGTAGGAAATATTACTTTTCCATGGCTCAAAAGCATGTAGATTCAAAGGTTAAGTGTGCAAGACAAAAATATCTTATTGGTTCCCTTAGAGAATATTCTCTTAAGGAAGTTTCAAAATAATCCTCTCCCTGAACTGTAGAGAGCTAGCTAATACCTCCAAAAAATTGGCCCTTAGGAGGTTAGTTAACACTCAGAACCCAGATCTCATACTCTTGCAAGAGATCATGAAAGATGAAGGAACTAAAATTCAATACCTTGCTAATATGTTTAAATAATGGGAATTCAACTTTGTGGATACCCTAGGCCTCTTAGGTGGGTTAGTTACAAGCTATAATACAATTTTTTTTCCTCTCTCTAACTCATGGGATTTTGACTCTTGACTGGCTTTCTCCCTTGCTTCTATCAACTGGTGGAAAGACTTCATATGCTTGAATATCTATGGGCCCTATGAAGACACCTTATCGGCCCTATAATGGGCCCTATGAAGACATATGCTTGAATATCTATGGGCCTTATGAAGACATCTTCTTGAATATCTATGGGCCCTATGAAGACATGTGCTTGAATATCTATGGGCCCAGATCATTATGGGCCCTATAATGATCTGTCTCCCAAATAAATTACAAAAACTAACTTATATGAAGACACATTTTCTGTAGTAGTTGTGAATATGTCCAGTGATTTGAAGGAAATTTCATGACTAGGGTTTTGTTTTAGTCACTTGATTTGCACACCAGTCATCACCTCTATGGAAGAACCCATAGATCATATAATTTATTTTTGGTAGAATAAAGGAATGAGCCAGGGATCTCACAGTCTTCTATTATCTAAGGGAACGCAGGTCCTAGTGGCCTTATTGGCTATCCACCCCTCCTTGGGGCCTCATGAAAGAGGACCTGATGGATTACTCGAAGGATCTACATGGTGAACAACATATATGGGCGAACTCTTAGGACTTCTAGGTCACCACTAACCCCATTTCATCTGCCTCTCCTACACTAGATTTGAGATGGGCCTCAAGAAAGAGGAGATTATGGATTACTCGAAGGATCTACATGGTGAACAACAAATATGGGAGAAATCTTAGGACTTCCAAGTCACCACTAACCCCGTTTCATTTGCCTCTTCTACGCGGGATTTGAGACATTAGGACATAAGGAGGAAACAAAGAGGATGATACTAGTGCGTTAGCTTCCACTCTTGATAATTTGTACCACTACTATGACTCCACTAACCTATACAACTCAATTTGGGGATCTTGGCTTGCATGAGAATTGTTATACAATGGAAGCTAAATTGCAGAGATTTAATTAGAAACAATCAAACAAATATACAAACAAAATCAATCACATAAGAATGAACACCAGATTTATGTGGTAAAAACATTCACAAGGGAAACATCCATGGGGAAATGAAATTCAGTTTATTATGTTCAAGGGAGAATTACAACAACCAACATGTACATCCATCCAACCCGTCAACCTTGCACATCTATTAGCCAGTATGGCTTAGAACAATTAGATAGAATAAATGTGCCTCTAACCAAACATCCATGTTTTGTTGATTTGTCTCAATTGAAGGATAAATGTTAGGATCTAAAAACCGCCCACATTCCATGTTGGGAAATTCATTGGCATCGTTCAACAATCTCCACCTTGACAACAATTTACTTGAATTTCATGCCCAGTTTTTGATGCAGGAGCATCTACGACTTCATCAAGCGAGCCAGCGTGGAGGAAAGAGAAGAACAGCTGGACAGTACCAGCGCATACATTTTGAATCACGATGAATATTGTTGCGCCGCCGTTTAAATGAATGCATTCATATGAAGCGCACTTGTATTGTAATGTAGATAAGAAGACATTAAATAGTTTTAATGCTGGTAGATAGGGTTAGCTGTAGATTAGACATTTTCACTCCCAGGAGGGAAAACAAATATAGGCACCCTCCTTGTATTATTATTGAGAGATATAGATCATTCATCATTTTTTTTGAGAGAGGAGGAGCAGAAGAGGAGCCACTCAGAGAACTTGTGAAGAAAACCCATGTATAGATTGAATTAATAGAAGGAAGCCTTGATTCAATTTCATGGCTGTGTTTGAGTTGTGTGTGTTGTTGATGTTGTGCTGTTGCATTCTTGCTTCTCTTTATGCTTATCTTCTATATGCCGCGTATGTGATTTCATATCAGGTTCGAAATCTGAGAGAATGAAGAAATGAGTTTCAATTGTTTCTCTGGTTGAGCCAGGAGATTCCTGCATAGAGTGCAGTTGAATTCCTCCGCATAGAGTGCATTGAGGAGGCTCTACAGTTAAACTCTCATTCTCATCGACCAGAGTTGTGTTGGGTTATTCGAACCGTGCAGGTGAGTGCAGGTCGGATTGAAGTCTCAGTAGCAAGTCTGAGAAGAGTGAGGTCGGGTTTGCTGTGACTATGAACGCACAGAACCTGGAAGACTTCAGGACGGTTGAGAGTCGTT
Organism: Picea glauca; assembly: GCA_000966675.3. NCBI lineage: Eukaryota > Viridiplantae > Streptophyta > Pinopsida > Pinales > Pinaceae > Picea > Picea glauca. Next base: position 308,704 of record JZKD02S0425101.1, read on the forward strand.
GAAGGTCGAGCGCGAGGAGCGTGCTCAAAAAGATCTCTGAAGGAGTCAGAGTTATAGAAGCTCAAGAGGGATAGCACCTTTGCTTCACGAAGGGAACAGACCCCAGTGAAGTTCATACAGTGTGAAGGTGGTAAAGCGGGGAACTCTTCAAGAGGAAGAGAATCGATGACTTGAAGCTGTCGAGTAGATCTTCGAAACCCCGCAGACCATCAGATCGTGGAGGAGTTGCGAGGGAGCTAACTCGCAGGTGCCGGAGGAGTCCGTTTACCATTTCATATCGTCATATCGGGGTTGGTGAGTGCAAGAGTTGCATGCATGTCGAAATCGCGAGTTGCGATCCCCCGATTTAATCGGAGCCGTCGATTGTGACGCGGACAGGTGGCACGAATCTGGAGAATCGCGGAATCGACATTCAGGGTTTTCGACGCCAGAGTGCTTGTATCTTGGATCCGCGATCCGCGAAGTCCCAAGGTGACGTGGTTAGGTGGGACCCCAGGGAGTAAGTGGAGGAAAGGTGGCGTCGAGCCGGGAGGTCGGCGTTTCAGAGTTTGGAGTTGCACGAGGAGTGTGCATAGGGTTCGCGATACCGCGAAACCCGATTCCCCGAAGCAATTGCCGAGAGGCCAGCAGAGAGTTCTGTGGGTGACAAAAACTCCCGAGAGGAGTTGGAAGAGCATTGTTTCTCTTCGAGCCGAGGTTAGTGGAGAAGATCCTGGTGAGAGTGACGGTGTCGACGAGGGCACCTTGCGCCAAGGTGGTATCAGAGCCTGGATTGAGTTCTCTTTGTTCAGGTAGCAGAAAGAAGTAGATACACCATGCCACCCAGAAGAGAGAGGCAATCTCCTGATCGTGAAGACAGGGATTCCCGAAGAAGGGGTAGGCCAGCAGGAAATGTTGAAATAGAGCGAGAGATGAGAGATCTCCGAGCCAGACTGGAAGAAATGGAGACCACCCAGAGACATGGTGTTGATGCAACAGAGTTCAGTGATCCCGAGATTGAAGAGGAAGCTGGACACGATGCTGAGGAGGTCACGACAGAGGATGCATCAACCGAAAGGTTGATTAGAGCCATTTCGAGGATGAGCTCGAAGACGAAGATGGACATTCCCGTCTATGAGGGAAGTCTAGATGCAGAGGAATTGTTGGATTG
>JZKD02S0425113.1:0-17865 GCA_000966675.3 Picea glauca
TTGTAAGTAGGATGGTAGAGTGAGTAAGAACAATTTTATAAGAGCATCCTCTCCTCCCAACTTTATCTCGCTCAAATACTCCAAAAAATTTACGATGTGAGGAGTTAGGAGGCCCAAAAACATTGGAGAGTTGTTTAGCCATTTTGTATCAAAGTGATTTGGGTATCCTTGAAAAATTCCGAAATCAATACTCAGATACATTTGTTCCCAGTGTGCCATGATCCCATAACTTGGAAATATCACAGAAAGTAAGGTGGCACCCTGAGAAATATTAGTGGAGTCACCAGATAATTTGCTTGAAAATATCAAAGGATAAGGGAAAACACCCTAGTGGAGTCACCAGGTAAGCTTGTAAGATAAGGCTTTGAGGCAAGGATTACCAAAAAGGTTTGTCGTCTTGAGGAGAATTGACTCAGTGTTCCCCGACAGTGGCACCAAAATGTTATCGCACAGTTTGTAGCTAGGTCAAATGGCTATAAGATGGAGGTACAAACTGGCGTAATAGGAACCTATCCCACTGAATGTCACCTCGATGGGATGGCTCTTTATTTTTAGGGAGGTATAGCCTAGGGGAGACATCCTTGGTAACTTGGGGTTTTGAAAGGGAAAAGGATAAAAGGACAAAGATAAGATTTCCCCCTTCACAAGTCACCACCAAAAAAGACAGTCTCGGCTAAACAACCAATAATAAAGTGAATCCCCAATGAAGAACACCTTCCTAGAACAAAGCAAAAACAAACTAGTATATGCAAGTTATATTTCAATGGGTTAGTACTTCATAGGACTATCTGATAAATGTATGTGAGCAATATAGCAATAAATGTTGACGAAGTCAATGTTTATTAATAGAAAATAAAAGATATAACACTTCACCAATATATATTGGAAAAATGTGGCATTCAAGGTAACCAGTCAACACTTTATTCAATTAATGCCTAAAACACCATTCAATTGCTCTTAAAACAAGACGTTGCTGCATCAAATATGAGATAACCAAATATGACATCATCAACTTACGGTTAGTAGGTTAGGGTTAGTGTATTTAGGGTTTCAATTTCAAAAAGGTTTGAGAGTGTTTTAGATCCAATTCTACTTCAACGCTGGAGGTATGAGACCAGTGCCTTAGGGTTAATGGAGTCAATTTAGTAGAGGGCACAAAGGTTGAAGGAGGATGGCTAAGGACTAGAGGTTAGATTTCTGAAGTGCTGCTATGACAGAGCCTCATAATCAAATCCCTAGGGGAGAGAGGCTCACTCTGGTGTTGCTAAAGCAAGGCCTCATGCTCTCTCCTCCTTCCTTAGGTTGACTTGGAAAAAATAGCTAGCATAAAGGATAAATCAAGACAAGAGAGTGCAATGAGGGAGAGTGTTGCTACAACAAGGCTCTATCATCAAAACCTAGAAGAAAAATGGCCCTAGGTGTAGATAACCTAGGCCTGGGATGTCTCCTCCTTCTTGACCTCTGGAAAGTACGACTAGCAATAGGGGAAGAAAAGGAGAAGAGTGTAGCAAAGGCTAGGCTCTTTTCCTTCTTCAATGGCTGAAAAGTTTCTCTTTTAGGGGACTTGAGACAAGGACCTACTTGTGTGCTTGTCACCTAGGGTTTTGATTCATAAAATTATAAATACATGTAAGAAAATAAGACTACAACCATTCAATTAAGAAGTTTTGCAGAAAAATACTTACAATTCATCAAGAAATAACCATGCAAACCCTAGTTGTAACACCTTCCTTCTGGAGAAACACCATAAAATGCCAAGAAATGCCTTCCTTCAACAAGTGTGCCTCACTAAACCAAAAAAATACTCAAGTAGGGCACTAAAAATCAGACCTCACTAATGAGTGAGTGATGAGTTATAATAAAATGAGGCTAAAAATCCTCAATATATAGTGTATCAATGACCTAGTTTACTTTTAGGTCAATAAAAAGGCTGACAAGGCCATAATACCAAAGTAATACCGTTTTTACATTAAATTGTCAAATTAAAACCCTAAATGAGCAAAAGGTGAAACATCACCCCTTACAAGGGAGATGTTAGCCCCTTTTTAGGGCAATTGCAACAATAAAGAGAAAAACAGTAGCCCTCTTTGGGCCTCTCCATCATGCCACACATGCCAACTTCCCTGTCAAACTGCCACACACTAATGATGATTTCATGAGCCTATAGGTGACGTCCTGGGACATCCAGGGAAAACGTTTTACTAGAAGTGGGTAAATCCCCCTAGGTCGAGGTCTACCAAAGTGCCTTTGATGGAGCGTCCTCTTCTTATCTGGTGCAAAACCCTAATCAACCACCATCCTGTCTATGTCCTTTGATGGGGTTTCAACATCCATCTAGTAGGCTCTTCAGCCCCATGGAGATCCGAACTGATCATCTCCGCATTTGTACCGGTCCAAATGGTACTTGTCCATCAGGCATGGTCCTGCACATCAAAATCTATGCCCTTCATGGGCTCATTAGTCACATGGATCATAGCAATGTCAATCACATTTCATCATTAATATTATTAAACATATGCATACATCGGTCAATAGCTCAAAGACATTACAAAAACCTACAATACAAGATTGGAGAAAAAGACAAGACGTCCTATTGGGCTAGTATCCACAAGAAAAGGAAAGTTTCCAGGAGGATTTTATCCAAGCCATGCAAGTGAGGTGTTGTGGCTAGAGGATGTCCAGACATGTGGGTGAAGTGAGAGCCAAGAATGCATAATGTTATCCGTGGGTTCCTTTTTAGAAGGCGAGCCACACCTGTCATGGATGCATTTTTTCCAAGCCCATTCTTTCCTTTATTCCTTTTTTAGACTTATTCTTTTATTTGTTTTTTCTTCTTCTTTTTCTTTTTATTCAAGATCTAACCAAAGGTCACTGCCCTGGTGTGGTAACTAGATGGTGGTAGTGCCATACTGTTAGGTACCCATGAACCTAATAGGCTGGCTCGTGATGAGACCCCCTATCCTCTGACTAGGTCTTGTTTGTTATTTTCTAGGTCCCTCTTATTTCTTCCTGAGAGGATTTTTATTTCCTTCTCAGGGATCCCTGGGTGAAGCATCTTGAGGTTTCATTTTTAGGCTTTTATCTTGTACCAACTACTTTTACCTTCTGGGCCTTTATCCCCTTCTTCCCACGAGATAAGGTGCAACCCTACAAATAGGTCAACCCAATGCCTGGACAAGGGGAATGGGATAAATGAGAGGGAGATAAGATGAAACAATGGTGCTATGATGGGAGTGGATGATGGCTCTTCAGAAATCACCCCAGTGGAAAACTAAGACCCATGGACACATGCTTGCTAGGGCATCCCGTCAATTTCCCCAATCATGGTCAAGTGGGATAATGTAATATCCAAGCAGTTGTTAGAGATCAACAGAATTAAATGCATAGATTTAAAGGTTTCGATGATCAAAAGTGACACATACCATGATACCTGGACCAATTACCTCATGGAGAAAGAACCTATTTTGATACAAGACCAAGCCGATGGTGATGGATGCTGCTGCTGCTGACAAGACAAAGCTGATGGAAGAAGAAAAGGATGGGCTCTCCAGGGCCATGCTCAGGTCAAACTTGCTCTTGGTACTCCATGTCTAGGACCTGCGGGCCTCGAGACATGATCTCCTAGTTATCCCTAAAAATCGTGGATAACAATACTCACATAACATGTGTAACATTAATAGCAAAAAGATTAGACATCTAACATTCAATGTAAAAAATGTAAAAAATTATGCAAAATATTACATTTGTATTGATCCATTATAATGTAATAGGTTTATAATTTTTTCAATATGGGAGAATATTGGTTACAATACCTTAGCAATGTATTTATTTTACGAAATTCACACAGATATTGCATTTGATCTCTATTGTTGAAAACACACAAACAAAAGTAGTTCATATATTTTTGAGGATATCCGAGTCAACAATAATAATTCCCCACTTTCATTGATTTGATTTTTTTTTTAACTCATTTCAATGTTTAATAAATTCAAAGTTAAGGTGAAGTTACACTAATAAATTGACTCAATGTTTAATAAATACAAAGTTAAGATGAACCTATACTAATAAATCTGTCACACTTGAGATGAAGCATCATTGTGAAAATAACTCAAATTTAAACCTTGAATAATGTAGAGTCTATGTATGTGATAGGGAACATGTTCAACCCCTACAATTATATTTTTTCCATTACCAAAAAAACTTAGGAAATGTTTACCAAGTCAAATTTATCCAAGTCAACTTTAATAATATACTTTATCTTCTTACAACCATTTCTTAAACCACCTATAACATGTAACCCTCATGGCCCTTAAAAATTATCGTGGTCCCTATTCATATGACCACATTCTAGGTGGTCATTGATCATCCTCAGCTTCTACCACCACAATAGAGGAATACATCTTATTTGTACCTTATAAATACCTTACATCCAAGCTCTGTTTGGATTCTTGTGTTCTTTTTAGGTGCAAACATTATGACACAAAGCCCGACTGTCAGGATTCTGTGTTATCATAGAAAAATCCCCCAATCCATATCATTTTTGTATTGGTTTCACCTTTTCCATTTATAGATCTTCAAAACAAGCATTTCCTGTCTCAAAAATCCATTCTCTGAAATCCCAATGACCTGCTATACTACTATCATCCCCCAAAACTATCCTTGATAATTATTATTATTATTTATTCCTGTTATCTTATTTATCCGGTGGTTTCATCTCAACATTTCAGGCGAAGAGGAGCTAAGGTTGAATTTCCCCCAGATCATTGTAAAAGAAAACCCCCCTTTTTATTTTCTATTTTTGTTTATTTCTAGGGCTTTATTATGTAGTTTGCAGTGAGGCATTGCGACAACATTGCAATAATAAATCCCTTTTGAAAAATTGCTTGGATTTTTTTTCTAGGATTTTTAACGGGGTAAATACTTCACAATTTTTTGGGCATAGATTCCGGGTTATTTACACACATATACAAACCCATTATTTTTACTCGAATGATCACTAAAAAATTATGGGAAGTTTGTTACGAGGAAAATCTCTCTATGGAAAGGGGTAAACCACAACAGACGAAATGACTGTAGAAATCAACTCTAATATCATGTATGCTATATAAAAAAATATGCTAACAAGACAAGATGAATAGCCTACCTCATCCAAATGTTCGATGAATCCACCGTTGAGAACTTGACTCAAAGAAATACACTTGCAACTTGTCCTTAACAACCAAGAAACACAAGCATATGGTGATAATATATAAAGTTAACACATTCAATGGCATAATCCATCAACATTCATAACAAATATTCCCATGGAACAAAAATTCAAATATTTGCAAGATGTTAATTGGACGAGAAAAGAGTATTTCTATAAAAATGTAATCAACCGAAGTGAATAAATTACAAACTTCTGTGCCGACACGGTTTAGAACCGAGAAACTAAGTCCCTTCCAGTTGGGCCTCCACCACTTCAATCGTCCACCAAAGGAAAGCTCATATAAGAGAGACAATGAGGTTCTCAATAAAGTAGGGAAGAGCTTGGGGGTTGAACAATGTGTTCAAACTTAAAAGGACAAAGGGATGCAGACTCAATATGAAGTGAATAATTTCTCCAGAGTAACTTTTCTCTCAAAATTGAAATCTTCTCCCCCTTTTTTCCATAGCTCAGATATGGCCCATTTATATCCTTCAAGTGGAACTGAAGGGTCAATTTGGAACGTTTCCAGTATATGGAAGGTCAAGGATCATGGATCCTGTGAAGTGACATGGAAACTCGATACTCTTTTTTAATTTTGGGCACAAAACCTGATGTACGCAAGCTGTAGTGGTGCAACTTGTGTATACGCATGCTGTATAATAGTTAGGGTGCACATATGTGGAAAATTATTGTTTTTAGCTTTGGAATTTGCAAAAAGGGACTTCAAGTCTGCATAGGAAAATGGAAAAAAGGTCTTCTGAGCAACTTTGCATAGGGTGAGGCAAATCTTTCTATAACAGATGCCCCCTAATGTGTGAGGTTAGAGGAGTATATGCGATGACCAAAATACATTATAATACCCAGAAGTGGAGTAATGGAGACTCAGTTGGATGAACTATTTTCTCATGAGAATATTACAATCTGTAATGAATTTTCACACATGGATGCCAATTTGAATTACAATGCAGATCCATGTGAAAATATACCAAACAACTGTTCATGGCCATGAGTAGGCAATACAAAGGTGGGTACATGCCAAAGGCTACGTAGAAGGCCCAACAAAACCCGTCTCAAAATCAATATGAATATATCTGTATATAATGGAGTACAATATGATCCCCCATGATCACTGAAGTCACATAGGTACTGGTCCAATGAGAGATAACAACAACTCAGAAAAAATGCGACTATGAACTGATGTCTTCAAGTCTTCGACACATTCTACCAAAGATGCAAGTGTACATCATATGAATAAAGGAGTTGAGGTTGAACACAATGAGACTTAATTTGATTACCGGTCATTAAGATACAACGTTGACAAACGTGAGACAACCTACCGATAATGAAAGTAGGTATCAAAGCACCGAGTACATTCTTACAAGTGTGAATAAAGGTGTCGGGGTCAAACACTTGAAGAATCCTTTGATCAGGGGACTGATCCAGATTTTATGAGAAGAAAAAAATGAATACAGATTATTAAAATATTCTTAACATAAAATAACAGAGATACAATAAATCTGGTTTTCTATTCAATAAGGAAATAAGTTGAAACTGTAAAATGCAACGGAAAACAAGCTTGCCAGAATGATGACGGCTTATCTCTGAGAAGAGATGTGACGTCTGCGCTCATCTGCAAGAAGATCATTACAATGAGGCTTTGAAGGAATTTTTACAATAAAAAGGAATTTTAAAAACCCTAGACATCCCAAACCCTAACCCTAGGAGATGAAGTGCCAAAAGTCATGTGGGCCCCGTTTGGGTAAGTTAGTACATTAACTTCCTGGGGTCGTAACTTTTGCATACGATCTCCGTTTTAGGCGCACGATAGCCCGTTGGGAATGTATTGTCAAGGAGATTCATTTTGGGGGCTCAATGAGAGATTATTTCTATCATTGAGAATATTTATCCCAAAAAAATTTCATTTAGGCCCTCAAAATGACCCCAAAAGTTAAAAACTGCTAAAAATAGTAAATTGCCAAAATTGCCAGAAAACTGTTTTGAGTGAGTTGGAAAAGGTGGGTGGCCACCGATATCCACCTGGATCAATCCTCCCTCCTTAGGAGGAAATGGTATCCATTTCTTTGAGTTCCCCCATCAGATGAGGAAGTTTCTGCTGAATTTGGCCTCGGGTGAGCCACTTGCCTTGGTGCAGGAGCTGCCTTGCTTTGACGACTCGATAAAGATGGTTCCTTTGTTGTTTAGTGCCCTTGATACGTGTGTCCACAATATGATCACTAGATTCCTGTGGCATGCAGTGAGGGTTGATATCTGTTGGTTTCAACTGCTCTTCTATCTCTGAGGTGTCCAATAATGGTGGGAAATATGGTCGAATGAGAGCCACGTTGAAGACTGGGTGCAGGCCAAAGAAAGGGGGAATGTTGAGCTCAAAAGCATTGTCACCCATAGCCTTGGTGATGGTGTACAGACCATAGTGGAGTGGGAGAAGCTTCTGATGGGTCCCTGTAAGGATTTCTTTCTGCAAGTGCAACCAAACTTTGTCTCCCACCTAAAACTTATGTGGCACCCGATGTTGATCATGGCACAACTTGTACTTGGAATTAGACTTTTGTAGAATATCCTGAACCTATTGGTGGATGGGCTAGATCCAATCAATGAACCTCTTGGATTTGTCAACTTCTGGTGGAGTAGGGGACAAGTCGAATGAAGTGGTCACTAGGGGTAATGCAACATCCATGGGGACCAATGGTTGGAATCCCAACCCCACCTGAAAGGGGTTGTGGCGAGTTGAGCTATGCAGGGTTCAGTTGTAGCTGTGCTAGACATAGGGAAGACTCCCATCCCATGTGTGGGTTTTTTTTGAATTGTACATGCGTAGGATATGTACAATCATACGATTGACGACCTCAGTTTGGCCATCTGTTTAGGGGTGGAAGGTAGTGGATTTGGTAATATTGGTATCCAGTAGTGACCAGAGGCTAGACCAAAATGTGCTGAGGAACCAAATATCACGGTTTGAGATAATGGTTTGTGGGATTCCAAAATGTACCCATATTCATTCAAGGAAGAGATTGGTAGTGACTTCTACTATGATATTCTTCTTGCAGGCATCTAGAATCTTCATCTTGGAAAAGTGATCAACAACCACAAAAAAAAAATCATTTCCCCTCTTGGTGGATGGGAGGCCTGACACGTAGTCCATTTAGATGGATTCTCATGACCTATCAGGAGTAGGCAGAGGGGTGTACAGGCCCTGTGTCTTAGTGGTCGGTTTGGAAATAGTACAGGTGATGCAGGACCTGATATACATATCGACATCTTGTCAAAGTTTCGGCCAGTGGAAATGTTTCTGCAACACCACCATTGTATTTTTGACGCCAAAGTGTCCTGCCACCTGACTGTAGTGAGATTCCCAAATCAGCTTCATGCACTTGTTTGATGAAATTTTGATATGGACTAGATGAAACAACAACCAATATTGAAGATGGAAATTAGCAACCACTGAGTTGGCACCCAAAATTTGGTAGGTGGTGGAGAAGTCAGGGTCTATCTTGTAGATGTGGGGCCATCTAGAGGTCTCATGGCCACAAGATTCTAGCACCATGGTGAGTGCCGTGACTGGAGGTTGGCTGAGGAAATCAAAAAATCGGTTGCTACTTCCTGTTTTATACTTGATGTTGAGGTGGAATTGCTGTAAGCACATGGACCACTTTTGATGGCGGTCATTCTGCAATTTTCCTTGGGTATGCATGAACTATAGTGGTTTGTGATCAGTGTGGATGATCGTCTCCTTCCCAAGAATGTAATGTCTCCATTGGTGGTAGGCTTACATAATGGAGTACATTTCTTTGTTGTAAGTAGGGTACTTACATACAACATATGATAGTGTCTCACTATGATATGCCACGGGGTGGCTGTGTTGAGTGAGAACAATGCCCAGAACATAGTCTAAAGCATCTGTCTTGATCTCAAAGGGATGTTTTAGGTATTGTAATGAAAGTACTAGGGATGAGAAAAAACACTTCTTCAAGTCATCTAAGGCCATTTGTTGGGACAGGATGCACACAAACTTTTCTTTACCGCCACCCTTGGTTACTTGGATGAGGGCCCATGCGATATGAGAGAATCCCAACACAAACCTGCGATAGAAATTGGTGAGGACCAAGAAGCTCTGAAGTTCAGTGAGTGTGGTTGGGGCTGGTCAATCATGGATGACTTGGATCTTGGATACATCCACATGCACACCATTTTGATCAATTATGTAGCCTAAATAATGGACCCTGTCCATGCCGAAGGAGAATTTTTCCAAGTTTGAATATAGTTTGTGCTGCCACAGGGTGTGTAGAACCTGCTGAATATGTTGCAAGTGTTCCACCCAAGTCTTGATGTAGATGAGGATGTCATCCAAGTACACCACTAAAACATTATTGGTGAAAGGTCATAGGATATCGTCCATCATCCTCGTAAAATTTGCGGGAGCATTTTTCAAACCAAAGGGCATGAACAACCATTCAAAAAGTCCTTCTTTTGACTTGAAGGTTGTCTTCCATACATCTGTCTATTCTAATGGGACCCGATGGTAGTCATAATTTAGATCAATCTTACTGAATTATTTTCCCCCATGAGCTGATCGAGGAGGTCGTCGATTCGGGGAATCAGGTACCAATTTCAGACTGTGATTTTATTTAGGGCCCGATAATCAATGCAAAGTCATTGGGTCCCGTCTTTCTTCTACACTAGAACCATTGGGCTCCCACAAGGTGATGAGTTGGGACGTATGTGCCCCTTGTGGATAAGTTCTTGGATCTGCCTCTTGATCTCCTCATTTTCTAACAGAGAGAAATGGTAGACTGGCCCATTGGGTAGCGATGTGCCTGGGGTTAGATCGATGGGATGCTTGACCTGGAAGTGCAGAGTTATCTCAGTAGGAGAGGAGGAGATATCTGATTATTCTTCCATGACCTTATCCACTTGCTTATGTTGTGTGGAGATATCGGCCATGAAGGCCCTGGATGTGGCTACGATCTTTCTCTCACTCTGAGAGTGAATCAAGAATAAGACAATTTTCTCGGTCTGAGAGATGACCTTCTTGCATTTCTTGGAAGAGATCAAGGAAATAGCACTAGGAATGACTGCCTCAAGTATCCTGTACAATTTCCTGTTCAAAGTAATAATAACACTACGAGGCCTAGACTCATATATAACATGATGTTTCCATAAATAAAGTTGGCCCAAAATAACATTACAAACTTTGAGAGGTGAAACATCACATAATACGTCGTCTTTGAAGGGCCTGATGCCGTATGACAATCGACACTGTTGGATGATGCGGAGATCACTTCTTTGGCGGAGCCATCCAATGGTGTAGGGTTGTGGGTGCGACGTTGTTGGCAGGGCCATCCGCTTGAAGACCTCTGCTGAGATGAGGGTCTTCTGGCTACCTCTATCAATGATGAAGTGTAGTGGGGTGCATTTTACCCACATCTTTGAATTGAAGAGGTACTCACCTTATTTTCGCTCATTTGGTTCACTAGGCTGGAGCTTGGTGGTAGAAACAGTGGCATTGGATTATGCATCAATGATTTTTCTTTCCATTTCTGGTTCTGAATAAGAGTCAGAACCCGCATCTAATTCATAAGCTTTCACTTCGGCCACTAGTGGCTACTTTGAGTGGAAGTCAACAGTGTTATGCCAAGGGATCTTATAGAAGTCACACCACTTCCCGATATCTTTGTTTGTCTTTTTAGTGTCCTTATTTTCTTACAGATTGGATTGGTTGTCCTAATACTATCCATATTTTCTCTGTCCTTTGTTCTGTGGGTTGGGGCCACCCCTTCCTAGATTTTTCTGTGAGGGGTTCCCAGGCCCAAATTGCCACATCCTTTGTTTGAGCTTCTACTTGATTTTGATGGCATATCGGTAGGCCATGTCCAAGGACAATATGTATAGAAATTATATTTTGGTATGGATATATCTATGCAAATCACCGCGATACTTGAGCACCATATGTCTCTCTGAATATTTGATACCCAGTTTGGTATGCAAGGTATGGAAGATATTTATGAACTCTAGCACTGCTTGGTCTCTTTCTTTCCGCAGTGTGCTCCATTTGGTATACAAGTCATCATAACTTATGATAGGGTATTATTATTCCTTAATAGAATCCCTAAAGGATTCCCAGGTGGATGCGATTATAAATAATGAGGGTTCCTCTATTTCCTTTTTGTTCACATAAAGTTTCCCACCAATATTTGACATGGGAAATGACTTTGAGGAGTGCACAAGTAATATTTTCTCTATTCAAAAAGTTATGGACATAAAAATACCCTTCTAGTAGATTCAACCACTTTTCTACAAAATCTGCGTCTATATGACCTTCAAATATAAGAATATCGAAGTTGATTTGTACATTGAAGGGGGTGGCGCCTCCTCTCGAGGAAGATGTGTTGCCTGTTGGTAGCTGTTGAAGGATTTGCATGAAACTATCCATCATATCGTTCCTTTGTTGGGTGAGGGATTCCTCAAGCAACATTTTGAAAGGATCTCCTATCCCTTCATATTTATTTTATTCTACTATGAGAGGTCACTTGGTTGTGCGAGATAGTTTTTCCTCAAGAGAAACAAGGTCGCGACCCAATTCTTTGTACCCTAACCTCGTTGGGGACATGCATTAAGACGACAAGGAGCATACCACTCTGATACCACTGATCCAGATTTTATGAGTATAACGAAATGAATACATATTATTAAAATATTCTTAACACAAAATAATAGAGATACAATAAAACTAGCTTTCTATTCAATAAGGAAATAAGATGAAACTGTAAAATGCAGCGGAAAACAAGCTTGCCAGAATGGTGGCAGCTTATCTCTGAGAAGAGATGTGATAGATGCGCTCATTCACAAAAAAATCATTACAATGTGGATCTGAAGGCCTTTTTACAATAAACATGAATGTCAAAAACCCTATACATCCAGAAACCTAACCCTAGGAGATGAAGCGCCAAAAGTCACGTGGGCCCCGTTTAGGTAAGTTAGTACATCAACTTCCCGGGGTCGTAACTTTTGCATACGATCTTCGTTTTAGGCACACGATAGCCCGTTGGAAATGTATCTTCAAGGAGATTCATTTTGGGGGCTTAATGAGAGCCTTTGTATATCATTGAGAAGCTCTATCTAAAAAAACCTTCATTCAGGCCCTCAAAATGGCCCCAAAAGTTAAAAACCGCTAAAAATAGTAAATTGCCAAAATTGCCAGAAAACTATTTTGAGTGAGTTGGGAAAGGTGGGTGGACATCGATATCCACCTGGATAAGGGAAATTTATGTATTCCCAACTTTCAATGGTAGGAGAACCTACCACTAATGACTGTAATCCTCTAGGTACTCATCGGACTCTAGGTCTCGTTTCCACAATAGATGGGCTGAAGTCGATGGAAGGAGACCTGTTGGAAGGAGAGAATCAAAGCATATATAATCATTCAAAATGAGGTACAAAGTAGGATCTTGATGATTTGGAGGAAATCAGATGAAGAACATGTTCACAAACTAATGACCCTGTGCATCTTTCTCATGTACCAGATGCAAGAGGGACACGAAAAGGACCCTTTGAATAGAAACCAATAAGGAAAACTTTTGAAAAAGGAGAGGAAAACTCCAATAAGGCTAATGGAATTCAAGACACTGCATGAATCCCAATGTGTGAATAGATTTCTTGGCATCGAACACAAGGGAAACCACACAGTCAATGACCAATGGTGAAATGTTGACTGCTAGGTTCAAGGTTACCTACCAATGATGAAAGTAAGACTAGGGTGAACGATATGACTATAGTTTCATGCAATTCTGAGACACACTGAGGGTATGGACGACATGACAAGTCAACAGTTCTAAGGAATGGCCGACATAGGTTGATAGACATCCTTTGAACAAGAGCATGAGACATATGGACGACTCTGGCAGCATAGACTTGATGATGTAATTTGATGCAAGAGGCATCAATCAAACTCTCCATAGGGACTGGAAGAGTAACCAGTCGGGGGAGTAAGCTCTACGTAATGAGCTCATCTTCCTAAGGTCATGCTAAACCAAATATTTTGATGACAAGTAGACTAAAAAATTTTGTACTCTGTTCAAAGGCGAAACAAATGCTTCCAATATAAGATAATATTCTTTTCCCACCCATCTTTTTTGTCTTTTCATATTCAAATGAATGCTATGATACAAAGGAGGAAATGAGTGTCACAAGTAAGCAACTAGTTCCAGCAGTGGAACATGCCTATTCTCAATGCAAGGAGGTGCATGCGGAAGATGGATACTCGGGGGAATGTTTCCTTTTGGGTATAGGATGTCAAGGTGCAAAGGATATAAACAAGGCTCTGCTTGGTTGGTGATGCAAATTGCTAAGGTGATAGGATTATAATGCAAACGTGGGAATCAACAATAGGCTCAATACTGCAAGCAAGAGAATGAGATGCAATTATAGATTAACGTAAAAAAATGTCCTTTTTGTAATCTTAGTCTTCTTGGTTTGAAAAATGGGTAAAATTGCACCAAATAGATGTCCTTGTTGGCCCTTGACCAAGTTTTGGGAGTTTCTTGGTCATGTTGACCTATTTTTGGACTTCGATAGGTTGTCGAAGGAGAATCACAAGACAAAGCGGAGATCGCATGATCTCGACCCACTTTTGGATCCTTTTTCGGTTTTTGAGAATACGTAACGAGAATGGGATGTTGACCCATGGGTTTACCCATGTTTAGGCCTATTTTGTATGTATAAATAGAAGGATAGGCAATGTAAGAAGTAGTCGAATAGTATATCTATGTGATGTAGGCTAAGTTCCAAGGGTTGGATCTGCATGATTAGGGATTTGTGCATTATGTGTAAGACTCATAAGGCTGAGTGAAAGTCCTTTCGCGATACTATAGGTGGCTTAATGCTGTAATGCATGGAAGAAGGATCTAGTGAGCTACACAGATATTCTGTCCTATGTGGAGTAAGGGTTTTGATGGATTTGTGCTTGTAACCGATTGAATGAAGGCAATAAAGAAGAAGAGTTGGTGGGCGTAGCCCCAAGGTGGGGGTGAACCACATAAACATTGTGTTGTCTTTATTTATGCTTGTCTTAATGTGTTTATGTCTTATTTTGCCAAGTGCTTTGAGATGATTGGATAGATCTGATTATGCTTAGCGCTAATGATATGTGAGAATATTAGATCTGATCCATATGAATCAGATCTATGTCCTAGCTAAGGTTGTAGAGACCTGAGTCTTGCAACCACCCCTACCTCTACCTCATGTGAGACTTCATGTGCTTCGCAGGTGTTTCTGAAAGGGCCAGTAGTTAGGGCTTTGTTGGTTCACTGTTGTAGCGTTGAACCCTGGGTTTTCCCCTGTGTTAACAAATGGTTCCGTTTCCGGGACCTAAAATTGTGATTGCTGGGAACTAAGAAAGAAGAAGCTCTATGCAAAGATTCATCCTGAAATTGTGGAAGCTCTGTGCATAGATCTGTGCCCTGGTGCGCAATGTTCTACTTGATCTATAAATCTCTGTGCTGAAGAAAAGAGGTTGGATCTAAAAGAAAGAAACCTGATCTGAAGAAAAGAGGTCAGATTTGAAGGAAAGAAGCAAGATCTGAAAGCTTTGTGGTCTAAGAAAGGTAAAAGTGAGAATTTCTGATTAAAATAAGCAATATCTAAAAGCATTGTTCTCTAAGAAAGGTAAAAGTGAGAATTTTTTATTAAAAGAGGTAAGATCTGGAAGCTCTGTGCTCTGATAAAGGTAAATATAGTAAATTTTTTTAGATTTGAACACTTTGTGCTCTGTAGAAGTAAGATAAGTGGAAATGTTTGTTTCTAGAGTATGGATCTAGGTATGTTTAATAAAATTTGTCCTAGTTTGAAAACTAGGGTATTGATAGATGGAATACGATTTGATATTAATAGATCTGACANTGTCCATCAAACTGTGGTATTCCATTTTTATATGAGTTGGTACTCTCCATGATCTACCTTTCAGTGGTTAAACTGATTTCTGAAGGAAACTGCTCTAATACCAATTGTTGGATTATTGAGAGGGGGGGTGAATCAGTAATAACGTAATTATAATCTTTTTTCTTCAAATGTTATATCAATGTAGAATTATTATCGAATAATGAGCAGTAATAAATAAACAATCACACACAAGCACAGTACACCAGTGTTTTACGTGGAAACCCAAATCGGGAGAAAACCACGGAATTCTTTTTCTTATATGTCTTGAAGAATTACATTCATTGGAAGCACCAACTTCCTTTTTTTTCCAGCTACAACTGGAAGGAGGTTCCAACCTCCTAGTTTCTCAGGCTACAACCTGAGGGAAGCTCCAACTCCCCAAATCTTTGGCTACAACCAGAAGGAGGCTACAAACCCCAATTTCCTTCGGCTATAACCAGAAGGTGGCTACAACCACCTGTCCTTTCCCCGTCTTGCCACCCTGAAGTAGAAGTAGAATGATGGAACCACTGTCACACTATCACTGTGAGATATATTGTTGTAAACCTGTACCAATAAGTCTGAACCATGCATCAACTTGTACCTCAACCTGTAATCAACTTGTACCATAAATAAGTGCATCAACCATGCACCAACCTATAATCAACCTGTACCATAAACAAGTGCATCAACCATGCACCAACATGTAATCAACCTGTACCTTAAACAAGTGCATCAACCATGCACCAACCTCAACAAAAAGACCTCATCAATTTCATCATCCAATTTTGATTTGTAGCTCTGTAATAGACTTGGTGTATATGATCACATTCCTGCAAACCTTCCTTAACTTTTAAAAACAAAAAAATAGCATTTTCATCAAACTTGTTTTTAGTCTCACATGCCTAGTTTTGGATTAGTCAACAACCCTAACTTGAAGTAATCATAACTTTGAGCCTGTAATGTAAAAAGATATAAAACTAATACACAATGTTCTTCAGTTTGTTTTATGCAATTCCTCCAAGTGGCACTACTTGTAACCTCTCATAAAAAGAGTTATAGAAAAAATGACATACCTTGCTGAATTCTGGCTTATTCTAGAGAGCGACCTTGTAGAGAGTGCCCCGCACAAAATATTTGATGAAATGATCAGAAACTATTAAAAAGCCTACTACAGATGGCACAATAACCAACACATTTGGTCTCACTGAATTTGAATCTGTTATGAAGAAGTTATGACGTTTTTACCCGAAACACCTGATTTTGACTAGTTTCAGGACTGGCCACAAACCCTATTTTCCACAGAGTGTAAATCCCAAAATACACTGACCCACAAGCTGAATTTTTAACCACAGATAGTTGGATATGTTTTATCACTTTCATAGAAATTTCACAATCTGAATCATTATACAAAAAAAGTTATAGCGAAAATGGTGAGATGACCTGAAAATAACATACCTTAGAAAGCACCATCAAAATAATTTATCCTTCCTTGCATTTCGGCCTTATTTTCTTCACTTTCCTCANCGTGGAAACCCAAATCGGGAGAAAACCACATAATTCTTTTTCTTATATGTCTTGAAGAATTACATTCATTGGAAGCACCAACTTCCTTTTTTTTCCAGCTACAACTGGAAGGAGGTTTCAACCTCCTAGTTTCTCAGGCTACAACCTGAGGGAAGCTCCAAATCCCAAAATATTTGGCTACAACCAGAAGGAGGATACAACCCCCAATGTCCTTCGACTACAATCGGAAGGTGGCTACAACCACCTATCCTTTCCCCATCCTACCACCCTAAAGTAGAAGTAGAATGATGGAACCACTGTCACACTATCACTGTGAGATATATTTTTGTAAACCTGTACCAATAAGTCTGAACCATGCATCAACCTGTACCTCAACCTGTACCTCAACCTGTAATCAACCTGTACCATAAATAAGTGCATCAACCATGCCCCAACCTGTAATCAACCTGTACCATAAACAAGTGCATCAACCATGCACCAACCTATAATCAACCTGTACCTTAAACAAGTGCATCAACCATGCACCAACCTCAACAAAAATACCTCATCAATTTCATCATCCAAATATGATTTGTAAGTCTGTAATAACCTGGTGTATATGATCACATTCCTACAAACCTTCCTTAACTTTTAAAAACAAAAGACTAGAATTTTCATCAAACTTGTTTTTAGTCTCACGTGCCTAGTTTTGGATTAGTCACCAACCCTAACTTGAAGTAAATCATAACTTTGAACCTATAATGTATAAAGATATGAAACTGATACACAATGTTCTTCATTATTTTTTATGTAATTAATCCAAGTGATTCTACTTGGAACCTCTCAGAAAAGGAGTTATAGCAAAAATGGAATACCTTGCTGAATTCTGACTTATTCTAGAGAGCGACCTTGTATAGAGTGCCCCGCACAAAATATTTGATGAAATGATTTGAAACTGTTAAACAGCCTACTGCAGACTGTACCCTAACCAACACATTTGTTCTCATTGAATTTGGATCTGTTATGAAGAAGTTATTACGTTGTTACCCGAAACACCTGATTTTGACTAGTTCCAGGACTGGCCACAAACCCTATTTTCCACAGAGTGTAACTCCCAAACTACAAAGACCCACAAGCTGAATTTTTAACCACAGATACTTGGATATGTTTTATCACTTGCATAGAAATTTCAGGATCTGAATCATTATAGAAAAAATGTTATAGCGAAAATGGTGAGATGA
>JZKD02S0425146.1:0-17865 GCA_000966675.3 Picea glauca
ATGTGTTTGGGGAATTGCTAGGATTACCATCAAAGAGAGATATTGACTTATCTATTGAATTAATGTCGAGAGATACCCCAATGTCCAAAAATCCCTACAAAATGAGCACACCAAAGTTGAAAGAGTTGCACATGCAGCTAGAAGAATTGTTGAAAAATGGGTACTTACACCCAAGTGTCTCACCTTAGGGTGCCCTAGTACTCTTTGTGAGTAAAAATGATGGAAATCTAAGGTTGTGTATTCACTTTAGGCAACTTAATAAGTTTATTGTAAAGAACTTCCACCCTCTACCATAGATCTATGATCCTTTTTACCAACTAGAAGGAGCGAAGATATTTTCCAAGATTGACTTGAGATCAGGTTATCATCAAGTAAGAATCGGAGAAGAAGACATCAACAAGATATCATGCAGGACAAGATATGGCCATTATGAGTTTGTGGTGGTTCCATTTGGCTTAATAAATGCACCATCTACTCTTATGCATCTAATGAATGGAGTGTTGAGGGATTTCTTGGATAAATTTTTCATTGTCTTCTTGGATGTTATTCTTATCTACTCCAAGAGAGAGGAGGAGCATGAGAAACATTTGAGAATGACAGTTCAATTATTGAGAGAGAACCAATTGTATGCCATGTTAATAAAATGCACTTTATATCAAATACAAATTATTTATTTAGGCCACATCGTTTCAGAGGGCATAGTGGTGGACCCTGAAAAGATTGAAGCAATCAAAAGTTGTCCATCGCCAAAGTATGTTTCAGAAGTGAGATCCTTTATGGGATTNATCAAAGGAAAATCCATTATTTGGCCACATCATCTCATAGGAGGGCATAACAGTGGACACTAAGAATATTGAAGCAATAAAAAATTGGTCTACGCCAAAGAATGTTTCAGAAGTGAGATCCTTTATGGGATTACTTGGATACTATAAAAGATTCGTTGAAGGTTTCTCCAAGGATGCACATCTGATCACTTCACCGCAGAAGAAGGGAACAAAGTTCGAATGGATTGCCCAATGCAAATAGAGTTTTCATCATTTGAAGGAATTATTAACCAGTGCACCTATTTTAACAGTAACAAATCTAGATGAGGATTTTGTTGTGTGCACATATGCATACAAGGAAGGGCTTGTGTAACACACCCACGATGGGGCATACAAATTTTCACTTTTCTTAAAGGACAGATTCTCCATCCATGGTTTCTAATTTGGAAGGTCGGGGAACCAATCTGACCTCCCGATCAAGGATATCCGATTCTGGAGCCAAATGACTCTCTGAGACCTTGATGGTCTCATTCTGTAATTAGACGCAGACCCTTTCGACTTCTTGGTGCAGGTCTAAAAGTACCTGTGACCCTCCTCTTCACGCTTGCAAAATCTCAGAGTCTGGGCGCTAGCTCCTTTTCTAGTAAGGCCCTTCCTTGATATGACCTTGGGTGATGACCTTGGGCGATGGCCTTACGTAACCACAGGATTGCGGGTGTGGCCAAGGGTGGTTTGAAACCAAACTACTTTTTGCCCCGCAATTCACCTTGAGCCTCCACGTGTCCTTTCTCCAAAACCATGGTCTGGATTGCGGCCCACCCTCAAATTTTTAAAGTTCACGCACCTTCAATCGACGCAATGCGACGGGACCATCGATCTCACAACCTTGACAGTGCTTCTGAACTTGACGGCTCAGATCTATCCTTTCCGAATCTATGGATCAGATCTAACCTTTCTAAATCAATGGCTATGATTTATTTCATGATTCAGGTTTCGGGAGTTTCAACTCTCAACCCTTGCCTTCTCTCGTAGTGACAGATCTCCTACCATGCATCCTCTTTAATCAATGGTGTTGATCGCTTCACGATTCCAAACTTTGGGAGTCTCAAGTCTCAACTTTTAATTCCCCTTGAAGTATGTGGATTTATGTCGCGTGTCCAGTTGAATCGGACGATCGAGGCTTACTTCTAGTCTTTGGAGTTCGACAGTCTCAATTCTCAACTGAAACCCCAGTGCCATTCACTCGGAGACGTCAATCCATCGACACATACCCCTCCCGGTGATCAATGGCCAGGACCTACTTCGGGTCTTTAGCGATTTTCAACCAAGACCGGATCAATGGCCTTCATCTCCCTTATCGATCAATAGTTGAGATTCAACTTTGGGACTCAGGCGCTTTCACCCTCTACTTTCCTCCAAAGTATTCTGTACCCGGATTGTTATATCTGACGCCACGCATCCACCTTAAATTGACGGCTTTCATCCGCTTCAGGACTTTGGCCTTCGAACATCTCAAACTCCAAATCCTCCTTGGTTTGTTTCCTTTGGAACGTTCTATACGGATTTTGCAATCTGATGACATGTTTCCTCCTTCAGATCGATGGCTCCTAGCAACTTCGGTTGTTCGGGCTTCGACGATTTCAAGCTCTTATC
Source organism: Picea glauca (assembly GCA_000966675.3). Lineage (NCBI taxonomy): Eukaryota > Viridiplantae > Streptophyta > Pinopsida > Pinales > Pinaceae > Picea > Picea glauca. The sequence continues at coordinate 2,418 of JZKD02S0425146.1, forward strand.
CATCATGTTCTTTCAGAGTTCGCAATCGGTCACCACATGCCCTCTGGATCTGACAATCCAAATTCTCTTCGGATCCTCGGGTTGCTTTCACCAGAGGACAACGGATCTCTACCACGTGCCCCTTTCGATCTAATGGTTGAGATTAACTTTGGCTCTCCAACTCTCCAAGCTTCGGGAGTTTCAACTCTCAACTGAAACTCTCGAAGTGATTTCTCTAGAGTTAATGATTTGTTGACACATGTCTCCTGGCGATCAATGGTCAGGATCTACTTCATGTCTTCGACGATTCCGCTCTCTCCTTGACCACAGGTTCTCACTCAGGAGTTCTAGATCTTCCACCACTTGTCCCTCTTGGTGATGAACGGTCCCAATTCACTTCGAGACCTTGGCCAGTCAACCCTCCCATGCACACAAACATTAAAACTCGTGCACTTTACCTTAGATTGGATGACTAACGTCCCTTTGCGCTCAGATCTGACGATTAGGATCTGTTCCTTCCCAACGCTTCTCCTTTGCTTCCCTGGATGCTGATCTAATGGTCCAGGCTTCTCCCTGCAACTGATCAAATGGTTGTTTTCACTCCTCCTTCCGAGCTTTTGACTTCTTCTGATTTGGAAGAGTTTGATAAATGTTCAAAGGCCTCAACCTTCGTTCCTCCTGCAAGTCCGATTATCATGGGTCCCGCCTTCGCTCTTGAAAACGTTATCTCTTCTGAGCTTTTTGATTCTCTCAGACTGACGGTACCGAGGGACTCTGTTATTCCATGGATTTCCAAAAGGGCTCACAACCACCCATATTGAAACTATTCAGGGTCTAGCGGTCATGATCCGACCGATACCGAGGTGTCCGTCGATCGATGGTTCACAGCAATTGCGGGGTCCCAACATGCATGCTCTTTATCAAAGAGCTCAACCTCCGTAATATGGAAGTACTCGCCCAACCTGGTTGAACCAGAGTCATTGATCTTCCAGCCCGATGAGATCAACGACAATGGTGAATTGCGGGCCACGAACCAGCATGTCCGCTACTTTCACCTTCGCACTCTGCAATGATTTCTCACCCTCGATCTTCGTTCATAGATCGATGGTTCATAGCAATTGGGGGGTTCGACTTGACTATTGTACAATTTAACATCTTGGAGCTTCGAGCTCCCAGGTTCCTAGACCCAGTTCACGTGGATCTTCAAATAAATATTGGGCTATGATCCCCGCTCTTAGTCGAGTTTTTTGGTTAAGGAACTAGGCACGAGCTCAAAGTCTCCTAGACTACCGGTCTGAAGGAAACACCTTTCCAACTCATAGAGCTTTAAGCTCTAAATCAAGGCAAGGTAACTTATGAGTTTACCAAAACAGTAGCTATGAAAAGAGGCTTGCTCCGACTCTTAGAACAGTGATGTAATTCCCTAGGGAAAGCGCCTTCGAGTGATTAAACTGGAGCATGTGGAAGAAACAAGAAGAAGTATAGGTTCTCAAGGGAACGAATGCATGCTCATAACTTAATCATTTAATACAGAAAAGAACCATTTATAGACATATAAATACTCGCATGCATCCATTAATTACAATTCAAAGCATAAGGCAAGAAAACACTTATCAGAACCATAGGGCGTGATGCGACTGCTGAAAGGGGTGCTCATTTCCTCCCAACCATAGGCTCAGTCACTCCCAATGGATTTATCACTGGCCACCCCCGAGCTTAAGCCATGATGCTTTGAGATTCAATCTCCTACTTCTAGGTCAATGGAAGTTTGGGATGAAGGTTACTCTCCTTCTCCCGATACAGAAATAGATAAGGATGAAGGTAACTCTCCTTCTCCCGACTCAATCTCTCTTTTCTATGATCAGAACTCACTGTTCCTCTTTCAGTCCTCCCTCGAACCTGAGAGCTTCCGCTCTTATCTCTGCCTTTTTCGCAGGTCTTCCCTCTGCCCACCCCACTTCCTTTCTTGCCTTCCTCAATAAGATTGTGTGTGGCTCGAATTCCCAGTTCGTGGTCAAGTTTGGAAGCCTTACGGATGGGCAGTCTACCCCATCCCCTCATTAACTCTTGAGGAGATCTCCCCCCCTACCAGCCTGACTGAAATTCATTTCTGGGTCATAGGGCTATTCTGATCTGAGCAATTAATTCCAACATGGGACTGGTTCGGTGGAGGTTAACGCAACCATTCCTGGTCACCTCCACCACCTTTTCATAGCATTTGTGGTTTTTCTCTTAGCACATACCCTCTTTCAGTAGCCATGCCACACGTAACCATTTTCTATTATAATAATAGAATTTAGATTCATCGAGCCTTTTGTACAAAGGTCCATCAAATCAAATATTCACACTTTTAAGTTTTCCATAGTTCCTTGGCCCATATAGTTATATTTATAGACTGGGGGAAACAGGGTGTTACAATTCCCTCCCCTTAAAGGAACATCGTCCTCGGTGTTCTTTCTCAAAAACACATGTCATGCCTTTCCCATTCAACTATTTCAGAAATCTTGATCCTTCTTTCTCGGTCAGGTCCTTTTTTGGACCCTTAATATTGGTCAACTACTTTCAATAATTCTTGGACAACAAGCACGTTAATCATAGTCTTATGCAAAAACATTGCATAAAAATTTCTAGGAAAAATTTCATAATCTTAGCACAATAATTATCTGCGTAGTTTGTGGGTTTGAATCTGCATGGTTGTTTTGTTATCCAGGCTCATTGTTTTTTCCTTGACATACCCATTGGGTGCATGATCCCAATCAATAGTTTACAAGAACTATCAATGTTTCATCTTCGTTGTGGTCACTCACCCTCCAGGCTCGAGCATCCCCTTCTCTGCTATACAGTCCCTTGGGTGATCCATCTTGCCTTGCCATGGTTTTTTCACATAGGAAGAACTACCCATCGTGTGCATGATCCCAATCAATAGTTTACAAGAACTATTAAGGTCTCATCTTCCTTGCAGTCACTCACCCTCCAGGCCCAGACTGAGGCATCCCCTTTTCTTTTATACAATCCCTCGAGTGATCCATCTTGCCTTGTCAAGGTTTTCTCGCACAAGAAGAACTCAGAGACTTTATCGAGCCTTACAGTTGAGGCATCCCTGAGACTTGCTCCGTCGAGGCGTCCCTCCGGCTTGTATTACCTCAACACAATATATTCTAGGTGATCATGGCTTACCACGGGGGTTCTCATGGCTCACTAGTAGCCATTTTTCATCATATGTCCTTTCTAGACATATCGTTTCTTCTCACCCGTATCACAGGCATACAGAAATTCATGAGACATCATCATAAATTTTAAATTAAAAAATTTTCTTGTAAATCTGTCACCCACAGATTTCCAAATTTCATAATTTGTTTTCATATTTGTTCTGCACAGGAACCAGATTCATAATTATGGGACTTTCCTTCCCATAGCGGTTTGGCTCAGCAAGTAATTGGTCTTCCTTATGGGCTTACAATGCTTCCATATCCAAGACCCCTTTGCTTCTTGCACTTTCAACTTCAATCAGCCAAACAAATTGTTAGTTTCCCATGCGCATATATTTTATTACACCTTTATAACGTCATCACAAACAATTTCAGAGTTGTGCATACTAACAATCAAATTCACTTTCTCAAACAAAGGGAAATACCATTCCTTGCAGTTTGGCTCAACATGCAATTGGTCTCCCTTATGGGCTTACAACACTGCCATATCCATGACCCTTTTTCTCCCTGCAATTCATTCTTTTCACAGCCAAACAAACTGTTAGTCTCTCATGCATCCATGTACATATATATCTATATTCAAAACCATGCATACTAACAGTTCATCACATCTATATAAATATGAAAAGGGAGTCCCATTCCTTGCCTATGCCTCATTTCAACATACCAAACCTTTCAAAACATATTTCAACATTTCAAAGGATTTAACAAATGTGCCAGTATTCATGGCCACATTCATACCCAATGCACTCTTGCATTGATTTCAAGTTTGTCACACTTTATGATAGTTTCTTGGCCATGGTGTGTTGGAATTTAACCAACCTCTGCACCACATGGTTTATTCATTTTCATTCACTCTTACAGCAAGACCATGCTTCCTACTATAAGCCGATCACGATCCCAAATCGATACACATGAAACTCAAAAGTTTCACATGAATGCCTTTAAGCATTCTTCCTTCATTAATAACCAGGGTGCCAAGACTTATGGCCACCCAATTTGTTTTCCTTCAACGCTTACATAATGTAAGTAAAGCATTGGAAGGTCCTCCTTCCTTACTGAAAAATCCATGCAATGTGCTAGCTATGAGCACCTTTATTCCCTTAGAACCAATCCTCGTGACCACAGTCTAACGCAAAGTGTTAGACTCTATCTTCCTTGACTGGCCCTGAGGAACTCCATCTTCTCTCCATGCGATCGAGAGCAGTGACCTTAGCTCTATTCTTTTCAGGTTCTACCCTTTCGACTCTTGTGTCCGGGTGCTATGATCTTAGCTAAACCTCTTGTATGCAATGCAACAGTGAAGATCTGTCTTTCCCCAGATCCAATGGCTGCAAGGGATTGTGGAACCTCAACTAGCTCGCTCTTTATCGGAGAGTTCAATCTTCGCAATCCGAAAGGTGTTCACCCAACTCTTTTAATCATGGTCGTTGATCATCCACCCCGATGAGATCAACGGTGTAGGTTGATTGCGGGCCATGAACTAGCGCGACCGTTAATTCCGCCTTCGCGCTCCGTAGTGAATACAGGTCGTCGATCTTATCGAATGACTGGCATTTGATCCATTAAATCTAGTGGATCTTGAATTCAATATGACGAATGAGATCGATTTCCTTACGATGAACAACTCGCGCTCGTCTCCTCTGTTAGGTTCTTGATTAACCCAATTCAATCAAGGTTTTCTTTCGCAATCCTCACAATCTTGATTTGTAGTTGATCGAGGGGATTTCTACAATTTCTTAGTAAAGGTTTCTGACCTTTTGAGTCAATAGATATCATTTGATTCAAATTTTATTGCATCATACAATTAGTCTTCACTGCCAAAGGTTCACACCTCCAACATTCGGGTTCTCCTTCCTGAGTCATACCCTACTTGGGTATCCAGGGCATACAACTGCCCTTTCAAAATTCTGTGCATAACATGGGACAACAAAATATTTCAGAAGGGATTCTCACCCCTATCTATTCAAACCTTGAGCCACATAAGCATGAACATTTTTATACCTATTCTTGGCTGCTAGCAACCTCTTTCTGATCTTTACCTCATCAGCGGTGCTTTAGCGGGATTTTCACAGTCTTGTCAACAATCTTTCGACCGCAGCCTTCCCATGGTCACCCTATGCTTGAGGTTGCCCATTATTGGTAATTGTCTTCCTCAACAGTTCCAATTCCTTTCTATACACAACATCCATCATTAGTTGTAATATCAATTAAAATGCATGTACCATAACATCCAAATCCATAATACTTCTTCACAATGTCCTAGCATATCTTTATGCACTTCATCACATTATCTTCAAGGGTTTCCATGACTGCAATACAGACAGTTCTCAATTGTTTCTGTAGTAATACAATCATCATCACTATGGTGTCAAGACATTTACCTTTATCAGTAAATCAACTTTCTCATTCCAGAGGAAACATAACACATATCAATAAAGGAGTTAGGGTATCTCCCCTTCTTCCAATTCTTTCTACACTGCCTGGGACTTTTCAGCCCAACTGAGTTATCTCTAAAGAACTCATTACCTTTTCTTAACATGGCTTCAACCAAGACTATTCAATCAAACATACTTCGTTATTCATTCATTAGTCTTCTATTCATTACATGATGCTTTCAAAATGTAATGTAGCTCATTGTTCAGTTTCTCAGCAGTTACTAAGGTTGTGACTTTGTTTTCCTGACAGAGTCTTCACACAGTTCCTCCACATGGAACTCCTTCAGCATGCAACTTCCTTATTGCATATCCATCACTATCTGTGATGGCCTCAACCTTGAATTAGCTTCAGCTTGTTACTAAACATTTTCTAAGAAATATAAACATGCATTTTTTTTTGTCATGCATCTAGATTATGTGTCCACACATATTCTGGTTTTGTTTACTTACATCCATGATGTACTTAACCACATACATTTCTACTTTAAAATCAATCAACTATTGATCGTTCACAATCAATCATTCTCATGTGATTCTCAAAGGCATAATCATTTGCCTCTTATCATGACAATCAAAGCACCTTTGCTCTTTTACTTTTTCATCTATTTATATTAGTATTCCCTGAGGAAAAGAGAATACATTCCCCTCAAGCTATTATTTGGAACAAAACTTTCATGACTCTTAAGTATGGAATCAGCCATGCATCCATAGTATTCATTTAATCTGGACAAGAGCGATTCTTGCTTTATATTTCACTCATTAGGGAAACCATATGGTGCCTACAACTATACTCTTTCATCATACATGTGCATCACTTGCACAATTAATATCATTCATACCTAACTGGTATTGATATCAGGATTCATATTAAGAAGCTTCACAATGCATTAAACCCATGCACTCAAGCATAATTAAACATAGCTAAGTATTCATCATGCTAGCTTATTGTTTGTGCCTTTTCCATGTCATTCACACATGGACATATCAGACTTCTATATCCTTTTCCCAAGGATCTTCCAATCATCCTTATGATCATGTATACATATTCGTGTATACGTAGGTGCATCTCTTGCACCTTTTTACCTCATGCATTCACTTGATAGTTTAATTTCATCATTTGTGTCCTTTAGTTTGAGATTTTCAGTCCCTTACAAGACTAATCTCACAGTCATATCTCGTATTGATGTTTCCTTCTCTCATGGAAATAACCAAACAGGGTCACTTTCCTCTTTATGCAACAACGTCTAGCAAGAAAGCCTCCTTGCCTCGGCGTCCATAGGGTTTTACCCATATCACCTTTCTTTGGCCAAGAGGAGTTATATACTCCGAGTTTAATGTAAAGCAGTAACTATAATTGCCAAGGATCCTACCTAATTCTATCAGATTCCTTTAAGCCCACAAAGGTATTAACCATTATATAATCAACCATCATTGGTGCCTGAGGTTCCAACTGCCCATGCTTAGAAGCAGTGTTATGAACACCATCTCATCTGTACTTCGGGCTTCAGCTACTCTTGACAGAGCCCTGCCACCTTTAGCTATCCACATTCAAGTCTTATTATAAATTTTAATTAGCATATCCCTACTCCGGTAAGAGTAGTCATCACTTTGACAAAGGGCTAAAGAAATTCTTCTTCTGAAATTCAACAAGAATTCCCAAAATCACAGGTTCAATCTGCATTCCTTCTCCTGAAGGAGTAAATGCAGATAACGATACCTCCTTACACGACTCATACATGAGCCCAAGCAAGCCAAGTGTTGTAACCATACTATGATACCAATTTGTAACACACCCACGACGGGGCATAAATTTTTTTGATTTTCTTAAAGGACAGATTCTCCATCCATGGTTTCTAATTTGGAAGGTCGGGGAACTAGTCTAACCTCCCGATAAAGGATCTCTGATTTTGGAGCCAAACGACTCTCTAAGACCTTGATGGTCTCGTTATGTAATTAGACGTAGACCCTTTCGACTTCCTGGTGCATACCCATGACCCTCCTCTTCGTGCCTACGAAATCTCCGAGTCTGGGCACTAGCTCCTTTTTTGATAAGCCCCTTCCTTGATATGACCTTAGGCGATGGCCTTATGTAACCATGCCATTGCGGGCGCGACCAAGGGTGGTTTGAAACCAAACTGTTTTTCACCCCGCAATTCACCTTGAGACTCCACGTGTCCTTTCTCCAAATTCGTGGTTTGGATTGCGGCCTGCCCTCAACTTTTTAAAGTTCACGAACCTTCGGTCCCCACAATGCGATGAGACCGTCGATCTCACGACCTTGACGGCTCAGATCTATCCTTTCTAAATCTACGAATCAGATCTAACCTTTCTAAATCAATGGTTGTGATTTATTTCATGATTCAGGTTTCAGGAGTTTCAACTCTCAACCTTTGCCTTCTCCCGTAGTGATAGATCTTCTACCACGTGTCCTCTTTAATCAACGACCCTGATCGCTTCACGATTCTAGACTTCAGAAGTCTTAAGTCTCAACTTTTAATACCCCTCAAAGTATGTGGATTTACATCGCGTGTCCACTTGAATTAGACGATCGAGGCTTACTTCAGATCTTCGGAGTTCGACAATCTCAATTCTCAACTGAAACCCCAGTGTGATTCACCCGAAGACGTCGATCCAATGACACGTACCCCTCCTAGCGATCAACGGCCAGGACCTACTTCGGGTATTTAGCGCTATTCAACCAAGATCGGATCAACGACTTTCATCTCCCTTCTCAATCAACGGTTGAGATTCCACTTTGGGACTCCGATGCTTTCACCCTCTACTTTCCTCCAGAGTATTATGTACCCGGAGTGCTAGATCTAGCACCACGCATCCACCTTAAATCAATGGCTTTCATCCACTTCGAGACTTCGGCTTTCAGACATCTCAAACATCAAATCCTCCTTGCTTCGTTTCCTTTGGAACATTCTATCCAGAATTCGCGATCTGATGACATGTGTCCTCCTTCAGATTGATGACTCCCAGCTGCTTCTGTTGTTCGGGCTTTGGCGATTTCAAACTCTTATCCATCGCGTTCTCCTGGAGTGTTTTCACCCATAGTTCACGATCAGTCACCACATGCCCTCTGGATCTGACGGTCCAAATTCTCTTTGGGTCTTCGAGTTGCTTTCACCCGAGGACAACAGATCTCTACCAAGTGTCCCTTTCGATTTGACCATTGAGATTCACTTCGGCTCTCTGGCTCTCTGAGCTTTGGGATTTTCAACTCTCAACTGAAACTCTCGAAGTGATTTCTACAGAGTTAATGATCTGCTGACACATGTCTCCTAGCGATCAATGGTCAATATCTACTTCAGGTCTTTGGTGATTCCGCTCTCTCATTGACCACAAGCTCTCGCTTAAGAGTTGTAGATCTTGCACCACTTGTCCCTCTCGGTGATGAACGGTCCCAATTCACTTCAGAATTTCGGGACCCTGGCCAGTCAACCCTCCCATGCACACAAACATTAAAACTCGTGCACTTTACCTTAGATCTGATGACTCATGTCCCTTTGTGCTCAGATCTGACGATTAGGATCTGTTCTTTCCTAGTGCTTCTCCTCTGCTTTCCTAGATGTTGATCTAACGGTCCAGGCTTCTCCCTGCAACAGATCTAACAGTTGTTGTCGCTCCTCCTCCTAAGCTTTTGACTTCTTTGGACTTGGAAGAGTTTGGTAAATTTTCAAAGGCCTCAGCCTTCGTTCCTCCTGCGAGTTCGACTATCTTGGGTCCCGCCTTCGCTCTTGAAAACACTATCTCTTCTAAGCTTTTTGATTCTCTCAAACCGACGATACTGAGGGACTTCGTTACTCCACGGATTTCCAAAAGGGCTCACGACCACCCATCTCGCAACTATTCAGGTTCTGGCAGTCATGATCCGACCGATACCGAGGTGTCCGTCGATCCATGGTTCACAACAATTGTGGGGTCCCAACGTGCATGCTCTTTATCAGAGAGCTCAACCTCCGCAATCTAGAAGTACTCGCCCAACCTAGTCGAACCGAAGTCGTTGATATTCCAGCTCGACAAGATCAACGACAATGGTGAATTACAGGCCACGAACCAGCGCGTCCGCTACTTTCACCTTCGCACTTCGCAAAGATTTCCCACCCTCGATCTTCATTCATAGATTGACGGTTCATAGCAATTGCGGGGTTCGACTTGACTATCGTGAAATTTGATATCTCAGAGCTTCAAGATTCAAGGTTCCTAGACCCAGGTCAGGTGGATCTTCAGATAACTCTTGGGCTATGATCCTCGCTCTTAGTCGGGTTTTTTGGTTAAGGACTTAGGCACGAGTTCAAAGTCTCCTAGACTACTGGTCTGAAGGAAACACCTTCCCAACTCGTAGAGCTTTAAGCTCCAAATCAAGGCAAGGTAACTTGTGAGGTTACCGAAATGGTAGTTATGCCAAGAGGCTTGCTCCGACTCTTAGAATGGTGATGTAATTCTCTGGGGAAAGCGCCTTCGAGTGATTAAACTGGAGCATGTGGAAGAAACAAGCAAAAGTATAGGTTCTCAAGGGAACAAACGCATGCTCATAAATTAATCATTTAATACAGAAAGGAACCATTTATAGACATATAAATACTTGCATGCATCCATTAATTACAATTCAAAGCATAAGGCAAGAAAACACTTATCAGAACCATAGGGCATGATGCAACTATTGAAAGGGGTGCTCGTTTCCTCCCAACCATAGGCTCAATCACTCCCAATGGATTTATCACTGGCCACCCTTGAGCTTAAGCCATGATGCTTTGAGATTCAATCTCTTACTTCGAGGTCAACAGAAGTTAGGGACGAAGGTTACTCTCCTTCTCCCAATATAGAAATGGATAAGGATGAAGGTTACTCTCCTTCTCCCGGCTCAATCTCTCTTTTCTGTGATCAGAACTCACTATTCCTCTTTCAGTTCTCCCTCGGACCCGAGATCTTCCACTCTCGTCTCTGCATTTTTCACTCTGCCCACCCTGCTTCCTTTCTTACCTTCCTCGGCAAGATTGTGTGTGGCTCGAATTCCCAGTCCATGGTCAGGTCTGGAAACCTTATGGATGGGAAGTCTGCCCCATCCCCTCATTAAATCTTAAGGAGGTCTTCCCACCTACCAACCCGACTGAAATTCATTCCTGGGTCAGAGGGTTATTCTGATCTAAGCAATTAATTCCATCATGGTACTTGTTCGGTGGAGGTTAACGCAACCATTCCTGGTCCCCTCCATCACCTTTTCATAGAATTCATGGTTTTTCTCTTAGCACATCCCCTCTTTCAGCAGTCATGCCACACATAACCATTTTCTATTAGAATAACATAATTTGCATTCATCGACCCTTTTGTACAAAGGTCCATCAAATCAAACATTCACACTTTTAAGTTTGCCATAGTTCCTTGGCCCATATAGTTATATTTACAGACTGGGGGAAACATAGTGTTATATCTTGGTGGAGTCCTTACACAAAATGAGCATGTCATAAGTTATGAGTCAAGGAAGCTTAAGGATCATGAAAGAAATTATGCTACCCATGACTTAGAGTTGGCAGTCATAGTTCACGCTTTAAAAATTTGGAGGCATTATCTCACAGGTAGAAAATTTGAGCCGAAGATAGATCATAATGGTTTTAAACACTTATTTCAGCAACCGACACTAAATTTCAAACAAACTAGATGGCCATAATTTCTTAGCGAATATGACTTCGACACCAAGCACGTCAAGGACAAAGAGAATAAAGTGGTTGATTCACTCAGCATGAGGGTGCATGAAATGCATGGTACAACCATTAGTGTGTATCGTTCAGATTTAAAGAGTAGAATTTTGGAAGTTGTAACAACAAACAAACATTATGTACTAGTTACAAAAGGCTTACAACAAGAAAATATATTGTTGAAATTAAAGACTACGGGCTGGAAGAGGATGAAATACTATTATTCAAGGACAAGGTTTATGTTCCTAATTATCCAGAGTTGAGAAATTTAGTGTTGAAGGAAATGCACAATGTACCATATGATGGTCATACAGGGTAATATAAGACAATTGCAATAGTAAGAAGCTAATATTTCTGGCAAGGAATGAAGAAGGATGTGGTTGATTACGTAGCCAGGTGCATGGAATGTCATAAGGTGAAGACTGAACACAAGCATCCAGTGGGCTTGTTACAACCATTGTCCATCCTAAATGGAAATGGGAAGTAGTTACAATACATTTTATCATCGAGTTTCCAAGAACAACAAAGTAGCATGATTCCATCATGGTAGTGGTGGACAAGCTTACAAAGGCTACACATTTTATACTAGTGAAAACAACTCTTAAGGCAGCCAATATTTTAGAGATTTACATGAAGGAAATTACCAAACTACATGGTGTGCATAAGGCAATAGTGTCAGACAAAGATCCCAAGTTCACTTCTAATTTTCTAGAAGGGGTTGTTTAAGGGATTTGGGACTAATTTTAATTTCAGTACAACATATCATCCATAGTCGGATGGGCGGACAGAAAGAACTAACAGGATAATTGAAGATATGTTGAGAATGTATGTTATGGACAATCCTTACAAGTAGGAAGACTACTTTCATCTAGTTGAGTTTTCTTATAATAATGGGTATCAAGCATCGTTGAAGATGAGCCCATTTGAAGCCTTGTATGGAAGGAAATGTAACATGCTAGTGAGATAGGATAACCTAGTAGACAGAGCGGTTATTGGACCATAATTGCTAAGGGAAATGGAAAAGCTGATAGTAAAGATCATGCATAATTTAAAGGTTTCACTGGACATGAAAAATAGTTATGTAGATAAAGACAAGACATACATAGAATTGAAAGTGGGTGAACATGTGTTTTTAAAAGTAAAGGCTAAAAGGAGCTCTCCAAGATTAGGAAGTTGCGCAAAGTTGGCAACAAGATATTGTTTGAAGTTTTAGAGAAGATGGACCCAATTGCATACACACTTGCATTCCCTACATCCATGATAATTCATAATGTGTTTTGTGTGTCTTTATTGAATAAATGTGTGCCTAATCCTAGCCATGTGATTGATTGGACTGCGATCTAGGTGGAGCACAAAGGGGACTTTTGAGTGTAGCCAGTGCACATCCTGGATTGGAAAGTCAAAGTGCTCAAGAACAAAGCCATTATCCTAGTAAATGTCTAGTGGATCTACTATGGTCATGAAGACATCATGTGGGAGCACAAGGAGACCATGCAGGAGGAGTACCCACAATTTTTTGTGAATTTTGAAGAAAATTGAATGTACATTTGTATATAAGTGTGTAAAGCTCCATTTTGGCAGTTGGAGTTCCTAGAGCCACATCTTAGAGACTTCATGTTTGACATGTGCTAGGGCCATGGAAGGGAAGTGGTACGACATGAGGGACTACAGTGCAGAGAAGGGGGTACACTTCCTTGGGTTATGCACATTGAGGGGAACGAGAGATTGTTGGTTGGAATTGTTGCAGGAGTAATGCACTTGCAAAAGTATCAAGTATTATGATGTAAAATTATGTATATGTATGTCGGTATGGTGTTGTGCATCGAGGACGATGCAAATTGTACGAGGAGGGGAATGTAACATCCCCGATTTAACGATGTATAATGTAAATATAATGTATGGTGTGAGATTGACTATGTAATATGTAAACATTGTATACCGTAATAATAAAATAAAATGTAAAGTCGACTACAGATGGACACAGGCGAAGTAATGGGCGCTAAATTTCCACAAGAGAGGGGAGGGTCTAAGAGGGGGCCCAAGGGGGAAATATTCACACGTATTAATCCCAACCCACCTTTCTAAAATTATTATTATGTATAAACCTTCTAATTTCCTCTTGGGTGTATCTAAGCCCAAATCATTAAACACATGTAAGAGGGTGGGTGTGAAAAGTCACTTTACATAGTTATAGAGAGTATGGGCCTAGGTACAATCAACCTTGGGATTTGAGAGAGTCAACGTGCATGGGGGAAAAGTAAATTCATATGGGAAAAAAGAGTAGTTTCTACATGCAATTTTTGGGACAATTTAAAGGGAGAGTAGTTTTTACATGCAATTTTTGGGACAGTAAGGGAGAACAATTTTTACATGCAATTTTTGGGACAACAAGGGAGACCAGAGTGCTGGAGCTTGAAGGAAACCATAGTGGGCATGTGTGGCAACTGGTGGGAGCTGTAAATTCATGAAGAAGTAGGTTGTTAGGTCTGTAGAGCGAGAATTTGTATGTGATATTAACCCAACATCAAGTGAGCTTGGTGTTGTGAGCTTTTCCAATTGCAGCTGACATCCCTAGGGTCCCCAACAAGAGAGATTCCTAGCCAACTTTTCCTAGAGCTTTGGAGGGAAGTGGGAAGGCTTGAGGGACTGTGTGCAGTGAAGGGAGATCCCATTCCTTGGGTTGTGTAGGTTGAGGGTAAGAGAGTTGGTGGATTGGGATAATTGTAGGAAAAATTAGCTTGTTGTGGGCTATGTTGGGATGTGAGTGGACTATAGAGAGACACTCTTTCTTGTGGATTCATAGCCCCAAGTTGGGGGTGATTTGTTACTGAAATATGGACCAACAAATCTATGTTTGGGTGGAATGTCCATCCTTTGCAGTTGGTTGCACATTTGTTGATAAAAGATAAGTGTTTTTATCTTTGTGTTTTTGTTCTCATTTATGGGATTTATTTGTTGTGCATAAACTTTGAGTTTTAAGCAATTATATGTTTCCGCTTGAATGTTAATTTAACTGCATTCATGTTTAAAAATGCCATTAGTTGCATGGACATTTTTAGCAGACATGCATTTGATTTAATTGGTATCAGAACATTTCAAATTGTTCGGTTTAGTGGCGGGGGGCACTGTAATGTTATTATTATCTTTATTTTCATTTCTAGATCATGTTGTGAATGAGCTTTCATCTATTTTTAGCATTTTAAGTTCCAATGACATAGTGTCTCTTATGTTGGCAATGTTATCATTGAAATTAGGTCTTTATGTCTTAATGATACCCAAATAACGTTAAAAAATTACAAGCCACTAAAGAAATATTTGTCACATATAGATTCTTATGCTTTAACTACAATCATACAATATCAAGCTATATTCTTCTCCTCTAAGTTCAATGTCATCTTTATTTTTTGCAATCCAACTCCATCTCATTGTTGGATATTTAGATTTCATAGCAAAATTTCCTCTTGCTTTTTGCAATTTTGCATTCTTCACCTTCTTGTCCACTAGAACTAAAAAATGCAATGACATCACCACTATGTGACATTTATTTTTACAACAATGATCTTAAATCTCATTGGAAAGTTTGCATGTTTATGTTAAAATTACATTTTAGGATATAATCACTTATTGTATTGTAATCAAGGATAAACGTAATCTAAATTTGTTCATTTTTAAAATGTTTTTAGCACAATTTTAATAAAAAGAAATTAACCACGGGAAATAACTCAAGAGTATATCCAACAACCCGTAAGCCAGATATACCATAAACTTGAAACTTAGCAAGGACCAAGGCATTCTGAAGCCAACCGGGGTGGACCTCTATCCCAAGGGTCATCTACCCCTCTAGCCTTATCACAGGGCCAACATGTACAGACTCTACCCCCCTTTGGATTTGAACCTGTGACCTCCTTGGAGGAAACACATGTTCTTAACCATTAAGCCCACTCAAGCTGTACAATTTTAATAATTATTTTTAAGGAGTGTTATAATTTTATTTGATAGGTATATTATGTTAAGAACCAAATATCAATATAGCATAGAAAAACCTCAGAAAAAGTACTCAACGCCTTGAAAAAGAGATAATTTCAGATAATAAGCCTATTCGAGGGGGCAACCTCCTTTT
>JZKD02S0425201.1:0-17864 GCA_000966675.3 Picea glauca
AGGTACCAAATTACACCAACTTACCCATAGGGCCCACATGAATTTTGGTGTTTCACCTTCTAGGGTTAGGTTTTTGGATGTCTATGGTTTTGGCATTCATGAGTAATGTGAAAAGGGCCTATGGAGCCTCATTGTAATCCATTCTGCTGAGACGGTTGCGTGTAGCAGCCACATCTCTTCTCAGAGATAACTACCACCATTCAAACAAGTTTCAGTTCTGCAGTTTTACAGTTTCAGCCTATTTCATTATTTAATAGAAGATATTGTTCACTTAATATTTTTTTTATTCTTCCTATCTCCGTGTTTATGGTATTCAATCTATAATCAATTCGTTCT
The DNA here is from genome assembly GCA_000966675.3 of Picea glauca. NCBI lineage: Eukaryota > Viridiplantae > Streptophyta > Pinopsida > Pinales > Pinaceae > Picea > Picea glauca. The sequence continues at coordinate 337 of JZKD02S0425201.1, forward strand.
GCTCCTAAATCTGGATCACTTAGTTTGGTTTGCATGCCCTAGGGAGTAAAAGGGATTACACCCCTAGGGATATTGTGAGTCTAACTATCACATCCAAGGCTCCATTTACCCAATATATTAAATGCACTAATTTGAAAATTGCATTCAAAAAACAAATTACTTGCATTGAAAAATGTGATTTAATGAGATATTGATTTGGTTCAATGTGCAATAAATTGTATGCTTTGTTTGCCTACTTGAGCCACTAGGGAATATCATTTAGACAAAGTAGTCTTACTACTTTCATAAATATAATGCTACATCCATTAGGGTTTCATAAAACATCTTTCTTTCACTCATTACTCACTTTCCAATTGCCAATATTGCTTGTAAACTTGTACTTTTGTTTAGCTGCTCATTGTCTATCATCTTGACGGTTTACATGTGGATTTTTGGGGTTGGAATTTTATGCCATAGGAAACATTTTCTACAACCATAAGGACGATGTTATAAGCTTCTAAAAACACCTCTTTGCATTCCTAAATTACCATCAAAGGTTGTGCTTGAGTGTTGGATAATTGCTTACTTGTTTAGTGCTCCATTGTCCAATAAAATTTTGATGCTTTTGATGGTTAATTGTGCAGTTTTTATAACTTTATTATTTCTGATATAAATCTGATATATTTTGCAGTTCTGAGACATCAAGCTTATCTTGTTTATTTCCCTTAGGTTTTGAGGCTTGTATTGCAACATATTGTCTTGTTTTGGTGTTCTAACATTGTTTTGTAGGGATAAAACCTTGGAAACCATCTCCCACCTTCCAAGACCCATTTTTCAAGCCTCAAAACCTCTCCTACCTTTGACCATAGGGGTTTTATTCCCATTTCTGCACTATCTCATTGCAATCCCCCTAGGGTCACCCGGGATTCCCCCCTTGTGTAGAATTTCTCCTTCACTAAAGTGAGGGGAGGATTTATCTAAGGTGAAAGTGGGTAGAATCTCCCATAGTTATTTCCATCTTTTGGATTGGGTCGGGATTTTCCCAACCTATGATTTGTGCAATAAAACATACAAAAACAAATTAGTTTTTAATCGATGAGTGTATGGGCGGACTGCAGGAAAAACTGGCGGCTGTATCAAACAAATTGGGTGGTACGAAAAAAAATGGTGAGATGTATGGCGACTGGCATAATTTTTGCATGGGATTTTGTTGTATGGTGGAAGCTACGATATGGATCGACGATTGTACTGATTTACTCAATTTTTAACCAATGATTGTATGGAAAGACAATGAATTTAATGCACTGTACGGTCTTCAATCAAATTGATATGGTTGAAATTAATGAATTGCTGAAAATAACCTTTAATTTTTAAGTTTTCCACCATTTTTTGAGCTCTAAAAATGATCTTTCTCAACTGAGCATATTGAGGCAAAGACCGATAAAACATATGGTGAATTATTACTATGGAATTTCCAATATTCAGTTGATCCCTTTTTGCTTTAATATCATCAAACCTTGAATTATATCTAAAACTTCCACTTGATTGTTGTTGGTCTTGCCTAAGCCCTAGGTGAACTTAGTTTTCATGTTTTACTTTGAGGTCAAATCTCGTGCTATATTGAACTTCTCTGCTCAGAGGGGCATCTTCATGCAACTTATCTATCAAAACATTCCACTACTCCTTCAATTGGTTTGACATGCTCAACATTTTCCATATCATTCACATGCCATAGTTTGAATTGTCCCATCCTACTATATTAGAGAAAAATAAAATATTTGGATCATACTTTCACTCTTTATGGCTCATATTTGATTATAGGAAGATATGATTATAGGAATATATGGCTCAGATTTGACTATAGGAAGATAAAATATTTGGATCATACGGTATTATACTATGCAATGTATCAAATTTGAATTACATATTTAATGAATCATATTATTATTATTTATGATTTTTTTGGTCTTATGTTTATATATTTTTCTAATATATATTTTTATTTAATTCAAGCACAAGCGTCGTAGGCGAATTATTTTGTGGCCTTAGGAGGCACACACGAGGAATTCATTGGTATATAATCATCTTTCAATTGAAAATTTAACATATAGAATAGAAGTTCATTATGCATAGAGATGTATTTTTTGTATATATGCAATTCAAGGATTCATAGACTTCTTTTAGCTCAAATTCACTGCATGTTAGAATGTGTTAGAATTGGTTTGTTGTGTTGAAGTCAAAGTTGCATATAATCATGCACCATTTTAAAGGTAAAACTAGAAATATTTCTTAAACAAAGTATGCAAGGGAACACAATGTACTAAGGCCATTTTTTTAAATCTAGAATCTAAAGGTTATGAGCCCACCATGCTTCCAATGCACCACTATAATTTTTTCATGGCATATCAAATTTCAATAAGCCTACAAATATTGAGATAGTGCATCACCTTACATATGAATTTTTCAAGATGTGTGAAAAATATTCATTATTATTTCTAACGACTTGAATTTGTACTATGATTAGCATAAATTGCACTAAAACTCAACTAGCAACTCCTCTTTACAAAGTTTTTTTTTAATTTTATCATACTTTGCAAAATACAAAATAAAGGCTTCATGTATCATCCAACCTAGACAACAACATGAGTGAGAACATTGACTATGAAAAAATGTATTAGATAATGATTAATACAATTCAACCATTGTTCCATGCCCAACAATGACCAACCATCTTATGTTAATATCCAACTACAATTGATATTCGGTTTCATCTATCCACGATTTATTGTGATGAATACTTTAAATGAAGCATTTCCTTCAATATCTTTTATTTCTCAGAGGTTCAATTGTTTCTATCTTTATAACATATTTAGGTGGTAAGACATCATTAAACCCCTATGTCAAAATCACTTTGTTTTAGTAAATGAAATGCTTCTTTCCATCTTTCCATCTTTTTTTGCATTCAAATATATCATTACTTCATAGCATTGCACATCCTACTATTTACACTATTATCTAAACCAGTTGCAAATTGAACATGATTCCTTTCATGTAGCTTAGGCCAATCTTCTTCAACATGCAAGATAGGTTTCAACAACCCTTTTGAATCTATGAACTCCATGCCATGTACTTGGTTTTCTCTAATCAATAGCACACCATTTTCATCTAGTAAACCAAGTGTTTCTTATTATCCCTCTTAACTACCTCTCTAATATCATCAACAATGCAAGAGTGAAAGGAAACTTCCACATGGATTCTCATATTCATATTCAACAAATCTTTCACCACCAACTATCCCAAGTGATGTTCAAATTCAATCCAATGACACTATTCCTCAAAATATATGATATACATTGAACTAAAGAAGAATCAAATTGATTACTTTCTCCTATTTAAAATCCATAGCTCCCTATGCCTCCTCAATATGAAAAAATCATCAAGAGTTTAGTACTTAATGAATAGCATTAACTCCAAATAGTCCCCTCTCCTCAATACGATATTGAATATGAAAAAATCATCAAGAGTTTAGTACTTTATGAATAGCATTAAGTTCAAATAGCCCCCTCTCCTCAATACGACATTGAATATGAAAAGATCATAAAGGCTTAGTGCTTATAATAACATTAACCGTCTATGGATGAGAAGGAGAATTTGGTACTCTTTAAGAGCAACGGACTTGGGACAAGTATTCAATATTGCACTGTGATGGGATGTATGCTCTCACCCTTGTATATAGGACAGAACTAATAACAAAGTCGTTTGTTGTTTGTTGTATTGCATTTTTTTTGGGTTTATAATGTTGTTAAGTTGGTTTTATAGAATAAACTTTTTTTTAGTGTTAATGATGATGTGAGAAGAACAACACTCATTTAAGTTGTCCAAATTATTAAGGGATTACATTAGGTATGAACTACACCAACTCTTAACATGGTTGGATTTTTTGTCCCCACAGATTTCGAACCAATAACTTAACATCAGGGAGTGCCTTAACAACACACTCCATCAATGACTGTACTACACCTCAAAAACAACAACACAATTTTTATTATTGAAAAACCATGAACTTTTAAACATATCCAATATCCAATATCTTAGAATACAAACCCTTGGTCAAATTTTGCACACTCAATATTTAATCCCTACAAACATTTGGTAAATCAAAATTAAGATAGATCTCTAGCCTAAAAGCATTTGGTAAATCAAAATTAAGATAGATCTCTAGCCTAATTTATACATCTGGTCACAGAAGAGTGAAGACTAATAAAAAGGTGAGAAGAACCATCTCAGGATCACACAAGTATTCCACTTTTTTCACTATGGTTACGCTAGCCTTATCACATATAACCATACAGTAGAGAGCTTCTGTAGGATATTTCTCATACAGTAGAGAGCTTCTGTACGATATTTCTCATATCGCACTAAGTATGTGGGAAGGCTGAAGGGTTAGCTGGATTGATAAATGTTCTAAATTTAGATAAATCTCCTTATCAAATCTCACCCAACTCTATAGAGTTACCATCGAATCTTTGTTTCTCCATCCCCCTAACAAGCCAGGAAAGCAGGTTAGGGTGGGAAGAATCTTCGAGGGAGTGCCCGCCCATGCATCCTGGGCAGGCCGGATGATATTCTCCGGCGAGATTCTTGTTACTGCGGTTATTTTCTCCCGCTTGGCGCCGGCATAAGTTGCCATTTCGTCGAGTCAGCCGAGATTCTAACCTAAAATTTCGCTATACTCTCTATATCAGTGCATTTGATTAACCATATTTTAGACGATTGTAGAACACAAGTGGATTCGTAATCGTTCCGCCATACAGCGTATCTCTTGGAAGCTGGATCGTTCGAACANAGGTACCAAATTACACCAACTTACCCATAGGGCCCACATGAATTTTGGTGTTTCACCTTCTAGGGTTAGGTTTTTGGATGTCTATGGTTTTGGCATTCATGAGTAATGTGAAAAGGGCCTATGGAGCCTCATTGTAATCCATTCTGCTGAGACGGTTGCGTGTAGCAGCCACATCTCTTCTCAGAGATAACTACCACCATTCAAACAAGTTTCAGTTCTGCAGTTTTACAGTTTCAGCCTATTTCATTATTTAATAGAAGATATTGTTCACTTAATATTTTTTTTATTCTTCCTATCTCCGTGTTTATGGTATTCAATCTATAATCAATTCGTTCTGCTCCTAAATCTGGATCACTTAGTTTGGTTTGCATGCCCTAGGGAGTAAAAGGGATTACACCCCTAGGGATATTGTGAGTCTAACTATCACATCCAAGGCTCCATTTACCCAATATATTAAATGCACTAATCTGAAAATTGCATTCGAGAAACAAATTACTTGCATTGGAAAATGTGATTTAATGAGATATTGATTTGGTTCAATGTGCAATAAATTGTATGCTTTGTATGCCTACTTGAGCCACTAGGGAATATCATTTAGAAAAAGTAGTCTTACTACTGTCATAAATATAATGCTACATCCATTAGGGTTGCATAAAACATCTTTCTTTCACTCATTACTCACTTTCCAATTGCCAATATTGCTTGTAAACTTGTACTTTTGTTTAGCTACTCATTGCCTATCATCTTGACGGTTTACATGTGGATTTTTGGGGTTAGAATTTTATGCCATAGAAAACATTTTCTACAACCATAAGGATGATGTTATAATCTTCTAAAAACACCTCTTTGCATTCCTAAATTACCATCAAAGGTTTTGCTTGAGTGTTGGATAATTGCTTACTTGTTTAGTGCTCCATTGTCCAATAAAATTTTGATGCTTTTGATGGTTAATTGTGCAGTTTTTATAACTTTATTATTTCTGATATAAATTTGATATATTTTGCAGTTCTGAGACATCAAGCTTATCTTGTTTATTTCCCTTAGGTTTTGAGGCTTGTATTGCAACATATTGTCTTGTTTTGGTGTTCTAACATTGTTTTGCAGGGATACAACATTGGAAACCATCTCCCACCTTCCAAGACCCATTTTTCAAGCCTCAAAACATCTCCTACCTTTGACCATAGGGGTTATATTCCCATTTCCGCACTATATCATTGCAATCCCCCTAGGGTCACCCGGGATTCCCCCCTTGTGTAGAATTTCTCCTTCACTAAAGTGAGGGGAGGGTTTATCTAAGGTGAAAGCAGGTAGAATCTCCCATAGTTATTTCCATCTTTTGGATTGGGTCGGGATTTTCCCAACCTATGATTTGTGCGATAAAACATACAAAAACAAATTAGTTTTTAATCGATGAGTGTATGGGTGGACTGCAGGAAAAACTAGCGGCTGTATCAAACAAATTGGGTGGTACGAAAAAAATGGTGAGATGTATGGCGACTAGCATAATTTTTGCATGGGATTTTGTTGTATGGTGAAAGCTACGATATGGATCGATGACTATACTGATTCACTCAATTTTTAACCAACGATTGTATGGAAAGACAACTAATTTAATGCATTGTACGGTCTTCAATCAAAATGATATGGTTGAAATTAATGAATTGCTGAAAATAACCTTTAATTTTTAAGTTTTCCACCATTTTTTGAGCTCTAAAAATGATCTTGCTCAACTGATCATATTAACGCAAAGACCGATAAAACATATGGTGAATTATTACTATGGAATTTCCAATATATAGTTGATCCCTTTTTGCTTTAATATCATCAAACCTTGAATTATATCTAAAACTTCCACTTGATTGTTGTTGGTCTTGCCTAAGCCCTAGGTGAACTTAGTTTTCATGTTTTACTTTGAGGTCAAATCTCGTGCTATATTGAACTTCTCTGCTCAGAGGGGCATCTTCATGCAACTTATCTATCAAAACATTCCACTACTCCTTCAATTGGTTTGACATGCTCAACATTTTCCATATCATTCACATGCCATAGTTTGAATTGTCCCATCCTACTATATTAGAGAAAAATAAAATATTTGGATCATACTTTCACTCTTTATGGCTCATATTTGATTATAGGAAGATATGATTATAGGAATATATGGCTCAGATTTGACTATAGGAAGATAAAATATTTGGATCATACGGTATTATACTATGCAATGTATCAAATTTGAATTACATATTTAATGAATCATATTATTATTATTTATGATTTTTTTGGTCTTATGTTTATATATTTTTCTAATATATATTTTTATTTAATTCAAGCACAAGCGTCGTAGGCGAATTATTTTGTGGCCTTAGGAGGCACACACGAGGAATTCATTGGTATATAATCATCTTTCAATTGAAAATTTAACATATAGAATAGAAGTTCATTATGCATAGAGATGTATTTTTTGTATATATGCAATTCAAGGATTCATAGACTTCTTTTAGCTCAAATTCACTGCATGTTAGAATGTGTTAGAATTGGTTTGTTGTGTTGAAGTCAAAGTTGCATATAATCATGCACCATTTTAAAGGTAAAACTAGAAATATTTCTTAAACAAAGTATGCAAGGGAACACAATGTACTAAGGCCATTTTTTTAAATCTAGAATCTAAAGGTTATGAGCCCACCATGCTTCCAATGCACCACTATAATTTTTTCATGGCATATCAAATTTCAATAAGCCTACAAATATTGAGATAGTGCATCACCTTACATATGAATTTTTCAAGATGTGTGAAAAATATTCATTATTATTTCTAACGACTTGAATTTGTACTATGATTAGCATAAATTGCACTAAAACTCAACTAGCAACTCCTCTTTACAAAGTTTTTTTTTAATTTTATCATACTTTGCAAAATACAAAATAAAGGCTTCATGTATCATCCAACCTAGACAACAACATGAGTGAGAACATTGACTATGAAAAAATGTATTAGATAATGATTAATACAATTCAACCATTGTTCCATGCCCAACAATGACCAACCATCTTATGTTAATATCCAACTACAATTGATATTCGGTTTCATCTATCCACGATTTATTGTGATGAATACTTTAAATGAAGCATTTCCTTCAATATCTTTTATTTCTCAGAGGTTCAATTGTTTCTATCTTTATAACATATTTAGGTGGTAAGACATCATTAAACCCCTATGTCAAAATCACTTTGTTTTAGTAAATGAAATGCTTCTTTCCATCTTTCCATCTTTTTTTGCATTCAAATATATCATTACTTCATAGCATTGCACATCCTACTATTTACACTATTATCTAAACCAGTTGCAAATTGAACATGATTCCTTTCATGTAGCTTAGGCCAATCTTCTTCAACATGCAAGATAGGTTTCAACAACCCTTTTGAATCTATGAACTCCATGCCATGTACTTGGTTTTCTCTAATCAATAGCACACCATTTTCATCTAGTAAACCAAGTGTTTCTTATTATCCCTCTTAACTACCTCTCTAATATCATCAACAATGCAAGAGTGAAAGGAAACTTCCACATGGATTCTCATATTCATATTCAACAAATCTTTCACCACCAACTATCCCAAGTGATGTTCAAATTCAATCCAATGACACTATTCCTCAAAATATATGATATACATTGAACTAAAGAAGAATCAAATTGATTACTTTCTCCTATTTAAAATCCATAGCTCCCTATGCCTCCTCAATATGAAAAAATCATCAAGAGTTTAGTACTTAATGAATAGCATTAACTCCAAATAGTCCCCTCTCCTCAATACGATATTGAATATGAAAAAATCATCAAGAGTTTAGTACTTTATGAATAGCATTAAGTTCAAATAGCCCCCTCTCCTCAATACGACATTGAATATGAAAAGATCATAAAGGCTTAGTGCTTATAATAACATTAACCGTCTATGGATGAGAAGGAGAATTTGGTACTCTTTAAGAGCAACGGACTTGGGACAAGTATTCAATATTGCACTGTGATGGGATGTATGCTCTCACCCTTGTATATAGGACAGAACTAATAACAAAGTCGTTTGTTGTTTGTTGTATTGCATTTTTTTTGGGTTTATAATGTTGTTAAGTTGGTTTTATAGAATAAACTTTTTTTTAGTGTTAATGATGATGTGAGAAGAACAACACTCATTTAAGTTGTCCAAATTATTAAGGGATTACATTAGGTATGAACTACACCAACTCTTAACATGGTTGGATTTTTTGTCCCCACAGATTTCGAACCAATAACTTAACATCAGGGAGTGCCTTAACAACACACTCCATCAATGACTGTACTACACCTCAAAAACAACAACACAATTTTTATTATTGAAAAACCATGAACTTTTAAACATATCCAATATCCAATATCTTAGAATACAAACCCTTGGTCAAATTTTGCACACTCAATATTTAATCCCTACAAACATTTGGTAAATCAAAATTAAGATAGATCTCTAGCCTAAAAGCATTTGGTAAATCAAAATTAAGATAGATCTCTAGCCTAATTTATACATCTGGTCACAGAAGAGTGAAGACTAATAAAAAGGTGAGAAGAACCATCTCAGGATCACACAAGTATTCCACTTTTTTCACTATGGTTACGCTAGCCTTATCACATATAACCATACAGTAGAGAGCTTCTGTAGGATATTTCTCATACAGTAGAGAGCTTCTGTACGATATTTCTCATATCGCACTAAGTATGTGGGAAGGCTGAAGGGTTAGCTGGATTGATAAATGTTCTAAATTTAGATAAATCTCCTTATCAAATCTCACCCAACTCTATAGAGTTACCATCGAATCTTTGTTTCTCCATCCCCCTAACAAGCCAGGAAAGCAGGTTAGGGTGGGAAGAATCTTCGAGGGAGTGCCCGCCCATGCATCCTGGGCAGGCCGGATGATATTCTCCGGCGAGATTCTTGTTACTGCGGTTATTTTCTCCCGCTTGGCGCCGGCATAAGTTGCCATTTCGTCGAGTCAGCCGAGATTCTAACCTAAAATTTCGCTATACTCTCTATATCAGTGCATTTGATTAACCATATTTTAGACGATTGTAGAACACAAGTGGATTCGTAATCGTTCCGCCATACAGCGTATCTCTTGGAAGCTGGATCGTTCGAACAAGGACTGAAGATGAAAGTTGGTAAGCCTTCTAATTCATGATTGCTTTATAATATTGTATTGTTTTTCTTCTTAATTCAAGCAACTTTACGTTATTTCTATTTCAATTTTCTGGTTGATATGATATAGTAATTTGATATCTGGTGATGTTGCTTCTGTAACCTTCTGATTTGCTTTTTCGGTTTGCAATCAGCTTCAGTATTTGGTATCTAAGAATGCTTGTAAATATCTCTCGGACATTTGACATACTACACATGGTTCTGCAAAATTTTGGTAACGAAACAACTGTCCTGAGGTAAGCGAGAAATTTCCATCGACAAAGCTGGTTTTGACATTGACTGCTTAAAAGTTAAAAGTATAGAAATCCTGTTCAATAGTTTTTCTATATTAATTTGGGACGGGTGGATGGTATTTTCTGATAGTATTTTGTTTTTTCTAAATTTATAAATTTGGAAAACGTTGATAAATTAAAGATGATTACTATAAAAAAAAATTTAAGCAATTTTCAAAACCATTTCCATTACAGAAATCTTACAAAATTTATAAATTCTTAATTCTTAAATTTTTAATTGTACTTTTTTCATTAATTTCTAATTTTCAAATACAATACAATATACTTATTGCCTATTTTCTTCAAATTTATTTGAAGAGGTGGATGTATGAAGATATTTTTTATGTTTTGATTAGGGTAAGGAAGAGAATCAAAGGGATGAAGATGAAAAATACTTTTGTGCTGTGTTTATACTCAAATTAGATTTCAATTCAAAATATTTGTCACAATACCTACTTTTCTAACCTTCTATAAGCCATCAAAACTAATGCTTTTCAAGCATCCAAACAACATTCTAAAAAAGTCCAAGTAATCTCTTACATTTTTTAAGATTAGATAAATCAATCTTGGTCAATCTTAATCTCAATGGACATTAACCACTATCATCATCATCATAAAAATTTCAAAATTATCTAATTTTTTTAAAATCTATTTTTCAAATAAAACATTATAATTAACTGTACAAATAAATTATGATTTTAATAAGCTTTGCTTAAACTCATGGCTCAATTCTCCTCATTATTTATTAATAAGTGAGTTATGACAGGTTTTGCAATTACCAATATATTCATGAGGCAAAGTAAATTATCCAAAATCTTTTTGAATGTCTTTAAAAATTTGTTTTTACTTTTTAATTTTAATTTAACAAACACATTAAGGAGAAGGAGAAGGAACAATAAGTATTCATCTAAGAACGAACATAACTCTTACACTTTGTTCATGAAACTAATTATCCATAATTAAATAATTAATAATGCTATCATTAAAATGGAGATTTCAAAGGAGGTAGAGTATCTACATTTCAACTTGCAATTTAAAAATTAGATTCTTATTATTATTACATTTTTATGTTTTAATGTTTAGTTTTTGATATAGAAACAATAAAAAAATAGTAGGAATTTACAAAAGAAATAACCCATCAAATTTTATTGTTTTTTTTTTCACAATTTTAACAAAGAATGTTGACTTTCATTAAAAACATTCACCCTATTTGACCAACAAATCCCATTTTTCTCCAAAATATTTTACCATCATATTCATGAAGATTTTGGATTTTTCACTATACTGAATTGATACTTACAAAATAGATTTAGAATAATTTTGGATTTTTCACTATACTGGATTTGGAATAATTACAAACTTTAGATTAACTTGATTGTAGACTATGCCATTCGACAACGCAAATCTACAATCTGGCTAAAGTGTATCACCTGTAGATTTTCAACCATACCCTCTTTTCCCTTATCGTACATACCAATTTTGGCATGTGCATTTTAGCACAGGTATCAAGCTTGACTTGTTCCTTTGGTTGGTTGCACTAAATCTACTCTGGTGTATATTTGAAAGATTACAAATTTTTCAAGCAATAAATGCAGCTATCCCCTCATGAAATTGCAATATACGTTGCCCCATGTACCCAACATTCTATCATGCAATTTATTTTCTATCACGACGAGGCAACTATGAAGCAACCACCTTCTAATATCGGCTCTCCACGAGCATGAACCAGAGGCCTTCCCCTCCATGTTCCTACTTTTTTGTTTTAACTTTTGTGTTCCTCTGATTCCGTGGATGGTTCCACATGCATTCTTAAGAACACTAGTTGCACTGATTTGACAACTTCTATGGCGGTTTGGAGAACATCAAGGATGTAAACTCACAAATTCATGAACGTTTCAAAGAATATGAGCAGGTTCATATGTAACTTATAAATTCATGTACGTTTCTAAGAATATGAGCAGGTTCATATGTAACTGTATTCTTACTAACCTTATTGCCACTTATTCAACCAGACCATTATATTATTTTCATGAGAGCATTCATAATTTTATATACATTAAAAAAATATAAGTATAAGAAAGCAACTTAAATGTAAAAAGTAACGTATGTTTAGATATAATAAATTTTATATGGTTTAATTATCTTAATTGTTGTTTCATTTGAAGCTAAAATAAATTAGTTTTGATAACATAATTTATTATTCAATTTGTAATCTTTAGAGAAATTTTTTTTTTTTTTATAATCTTTTTTATTTGATTGATAGATTTTAATGTTTAATTTTTTTAGTATTTTGTTTAAATTCATGAAAATTTTGATTTAATTAAATCAAGAGAAAACATTATGTCATACACAAAAAAAAATTCATTTATAAATGAAAATATTCCATAATTTCAAGTTATATAAAATTTGTACATAGAGAACTTTAATCATTAAATTAAGACAAAAACAAAATATTATTTTTCACACAATTTTATTTATTTATAAATGAAAACATTCCATAATTTCAAGTTATATAAAATTTGTCAATCAGGAATAGTTAATAGTTAATAGAAACAAAAAAGAGTTTATTTATAAATGAAAACATTTCATAATTTCAAGTTATATAAAATTTGTCAATCAAAAATAGTTGATAGAAACCAAAAAAAAAACACATGATGACCTTCACTTCAAATCTAAATAATAAATCAATTTAATATGAATCATATAAATATATAAAAACATTGAAATGGTTACTATTCCAAATTTATGTGGCACTAATGAAGTTTACCGCCAGTAACTAAAGTTCAATTCTTAAGAGGCTTTACATGAGAATTCCCAAATAATTATTGAAGTGAGTTTTTATGATTAACATTAGTAAGTGGTGCTCTTTAATAAGATATGGTAGTTTGTCACTTTTATTCATCAATATCTATAAACATGAATATAGTTAATAGTATTCTTAATACTAAATGAAGTGGTATAATTTGAGAAACTATATCATTTTTGTTTTTTAATTTTCATCTAATTAAATAGTTTAAATCAAATAAAAATAATCATTTCAATAAATTTAATCATTTGTTAATTAGATATAATTTGTGTGGTTGTGAAATGGAGTGTTAACCAATATTCTATTCTCAAATATATCAATATTATGAATTTAAAAAATATTAATAACATTTTATTAAAAAAATAATAATTAAGTAAATAATATTTACCATTTTTAAAATTAATCAATAAATATTATATACAAACTATGGGAGATATAAAAGGTTTTTGTATAAACTATTAAAAAGTGAAAAGATTTTTCTGGGATGGGGTGCACGTCGCGACAACACAAGCCCACGTGGAGTGGTTATGGCCTGACGTGACGAGCACCACGAGCACGTCAGGTGATGGGGATCGGGTGGAGATGGCACATGATCAATCGACAGGTTAATGCGATGAAGAGGATGGAATAAGGTGATCACAGTTCGTGCGATATAGGCATTCAACATGATAATAGGTGGGATCGGCAGGGAACTAGTACACAACTCTCATGGTTGAGCATGCCGAAGATCTAGGAGATAGGAAGTGTTATTTCCCGGAGTGGCAAGAAGGTACGTGCACATTTTTCATGATGGATCTAGAGATTAAGAGAGATTATAGGATGAAGAATATTAAGAGAACTTCGACAAACGAGTGGCAAGAAGCTACGTGCATATTTTTCATGATGGATCTAGAGATTAAGAGAGATTATAAGATGAATAATATTAAGAGAAATTCGACAAACGATGACCCAGTCTGGAAGACCTAATAGGCGATGAAGAGGGCTCTAGGTTCATACTTAGGGGCTCCTAGTGTGGTGATAATGACAATTATGTTTGTTAGAAATAGTGTAGGGAGATCTATATCTAGTTGGTTCAAGTTTTCAATGGATCGACTTGGAAGTAGAAAAGGAAAAATTCGATGGGTGGGCGACATGACAGGGAAGCCTCCACCTCTAGAGGTCCCACCTCTAATATGCATGCAACAAGACATGCCTAGGTTTTCATAATCAATTTGTTGAACTATGCTTGGAGGAGGATAAGAGAGCCACATAATAGGTCGAAGGACAAGTCCGGGAGTAGAGAGAGGAACTGGACAGGTCCGAGAGTAGAGAGAGGAACTGTAAGATAGACAAGCCTTGGAGGAAGTGAAGGACTGGGTAGATGATCTATTCTAGTACTCCAGGACCAAGGACATCAAATATTCCAGAATTATAGAAATGTATTGGATTGTTAAATCCATGGTTGTCCAAGCGATGTAAAGGACAAGGAACGAGAAGTCATACATCCTCCACATGATCCACATTTTAGAGGGAAAGTTTGAGTTGTTTTGCAAATCCTGGTTTGGCATTAGGTTCAAGGTGTCATCATATTCTTGGAAACCTAGAAAATAGATGAAAAATTAGGGCTCTCCTAGCAAGCTCGATTCTTCTAGTTTCCCAATTGATGTCAATGAAGAGTACAATAAAGTGGAGGATCTTAGAAGCGTCCACGACACCAAGCCAGGCAAGGGGTTTCCTGTGACAAACACATCTAGTTGAGGGGTTTGTGGTCCTCTTGTTTCTAAATTTTCTTTACCTATAACCAAGTGAAGTACAACCATGTTGTTAGGGTAGTGTCTTTGGATACTAACTCGACTAGTATAGGGGTTTCTGGTTAAGATACAAATAGAGGGTTTTGATCTCTAGACTACACTCTTTATAAGTCTATACTTTTTGTCTATTGATGGAAACCATGACATTTTGCTAGGGTGTGGACTTGGTTTCCAAATTTTGGCAGGTCCCCTCGATTTGACTTTATATTTTTTGTGAATAGAATAGAATACCTGGTATTTTTAGATTAAAAAAAAAGTGAAAAGACTGAGTGTAAAACAAATCATATAATTCTCATTGTGGGGCATTACGCATAGCTCTGGATAAATGAAAGGTGGCTTCCTCACCTTTCATGTGACTTTCCCGAGATAAAATAATCATTTCATTTAATGAATTATTAATTGGATCTATTTTGTGTGGTTGTGGGATCGAGTGGTATAAATTTGACAGACACTTCTACTTGTTAAGTAAAATTTTTATGATGAGTTTTTTCTTAAAATTGCCCTTCTAGTGACATTTTATTTTTATTTTTTGCCATCATTTAAATATTATGTGTCATATGTGTTTTTGTTCATTTTTATTGTAAATAAAAAAACATCCCATGCACAACAAAAATATGAAATTGGATTTAATATAACATTATCAAATTGTTTCACATGGAATACAACACCATTAAAAACATAAACAAAAAAACTTAACATATTACCTTGATATAGCACCTTGCACACAATGGACCAAACACTATGTAGTATGCATGTAATGATGCCAAGATAACTACACAGGAAAAGGAAAAAAATACTTACGGATGGTTGTTCTAAAAATAATAATAAAAGTTATGGATTGCAAAAAAGTACTTACTAATGGTTGTTCTAAAAATAATAATAAAAGTTATGGATTGCAAAATTTGAAATAATTATTGTTATTAATAAATGAAATAATAAATATTACTGAATTATTTTGGATTTGTTTTAGAGCTTGTGAGAAGCCTAGTGCACCCATGTTTATTCTTTCTATCAAGATTCTGAAGACATTAAAAACATAAGTGGGAAGGTATTTAAATGTGGATTCTTAAAAACCAAATATAATGAGAAAATAAGTGTGCAAGAAGGTTTTTTCCAGCTTCAACCAAACCAAAGAAAGACAATTTTCATCATTGCAATTGTAATTTAATATTAATGAGCATTACCTCTCTAGATAGTTGCATGTAGGTTTTGGGCAATGTTTCTCAATCCTTGATCTTTTCTTCCCTGTCAACCTTCACTTTTCAACCTGTCCAATTTCCAAAGAGTTCCTGTGACTTGTAAGTTGTGAGCGTGCAAGTTGTGAGCATGTAGGTACTTCGAAGCCTGTGCTATAATATTTGTAACTTATGTAATGTGCTATGCATGCAACCTGCAAGTTGCAACCTCCATCTTAGGGATGATTTTAAGGATGGAAATTTATTTTAAAATGTAGAAACCTTGGCTAATCTTACTAGTCCTTAATATGCCAATTATATAGTGTTTGGCTATATTTTTTGTAAAAGATGCAAATTTCGAAGGATTTTATATAGGTTGAGGTAAAATAATTTTATCCTATAGAATTTGGGCGAATATCCTAAAATTTTTGGTGCTCCATCTGCTCTAAAATTTGTAACTCATACTATGCATGGTCTTTGCTATATATTGTTGTAATAAGTTCTAGCCTTATTGTTGATCTTTCCCAATAAAGAATCTAGGGTTTAACTTGAGTAATATCCTAGCCCCAAAAATCTTACCCACAAAAAAATCAATATTACAAATTTCAAAAAATATTAATAACATTTTCTAAAAAATATTCATTAAAAATTATTTAATATTTTTAAAATTAATTAATAAATATTGTATACAAACTCTCAGAGATATAAAAGGTTTTTGGATAAACTATTAAAAAGTGAAAAGACTTTTGAGTGTAAAACGAATCATATAATTGTCAATGTGGTGCATGCCACGTGGCTATGAGTCCATGAAAGGTGGCTTCCTCACCTTTCACACGACTTCCCCAAGATAACTCCACCTCTTCAAGATACCTTCTGCACTTATCAATGTGGTGCCTGCCACATGGATCTGGGTCCATGAAAGGTGGATTCCACACCTTTCACATGGCTTCCCCAAGATAACTCCACCTCCTTAAAATACCTTCAACACCTTCCAATAATAGGATGAAAAAATGCAAATTGCCACGTCAATGGTTTTTTTTAGCGCAAAGAGGATTGATGATGATGATGATTAACGTCCACTAAGACCTACTTGGTCTATCAGACCTTAAGAGGGTAAGTGATTACTTGTGATTCTTTAGAATTTTTTTTCTGTGCTTGAAAAACATTAAGAGAAGTTTTCCAAGATCACCATACTTTTGTTGAGTTAAGAGGTTAGGAAGGTTGGTAGTGTGATCAATATTTTGAAAATGAGATATAATATGGGTATAGGGTAGACAATCTAAGAGAAAGTGCTTTTCATCTTCAACCTTCTTAGTGTCACAAAGGTGCCACACTCTTTCATCCCATGACGTTTTAGGAATTGACCAACGCCCAGTTTCACTATGGAGCTCGTGAGAATTTGTTCTTATCTTAGCAATGTTTATTTTTTTCTTTACACTTGGAA
>JZKD02S0425212.1:6439-28156 GCA_000966675.3 Picea glauca
TAAGAACCTGACATAACCATCGATGTGACCCTAAGTGTCTCATTATCAACATAACATACTTTATGTATAATAGTTGTAGACAAATTTGAACTCGGATTGACTAAAGAAGAGGGTTCTTTGTCTTCACTGAGAAAACATGGGGGAATGTGATAGTGGTAGGATGCATATGCTTTCTCCAAATAAACATGCCTTCTTTGATCTATATCCTCAAGGGTGCAGAGAGGTCCAATTATACATTGTTCAACAAAATCATTTGTATCCACAACATCTTCATGTGAATCGAAAACATCATGTGCAATAACATTAAAACATAATTCAGATTCTTCGCTATCTAGTTGATCTTGTTCATTAGAAAGAGAAGTTAAATGTAGAATCCATTCCTTAATAGACAACAAATCATCCACTTGAAATCTATAGAGAAGACACATACACCTTAAATAAAAGTTCTCTGAGGATTCATCCTTTTTCCTTCTAAGCTCTAATATTTCTTCACATAGTTCATCATAATCATTAGTCTCAAAAGCATGTAAAAACTCAAGCATAAATTGTTCTCATGTGTGAATCGATGTAGCCAGCAAAGTCTTACACCATATTTTAACCCCGCCTTGAAATGTAAGAGTAAACAACCTGCAAACGATACCTTCATGAGTAATATTATGAGAAATACAATTTAAACAAAAATAAATGATATGTTTAGAAGAAGATGTCTCTCCCTCACCATCAAATTTAATTTCTGACAAGAGATTGATTAAATTTCTAGGAGTGTTATGAGGTACAAAACCAAAAACACATCTCCATAAATGGATTTGGGAAGGAGTCAATAATAAATAATAAAATTAACACGAAAGACTCCACAAACTCAACTTGTCATCTTGCCCTCATTCCAGCGCCATTTTTGTTAACAGGTCCAAATGGCCTGTCAAACAGGTAATCAAGAACACCCGATGTCAGGTCCCAATTAGATCTACTCTCATTTGGGATAGCATTTCCCACCAGTATGTGGGTCTGGTTGCCACTACAATTTAGAAAAACAAATGGAAAGACAATAGACCACCCCCACAAGAATTTTAACTAAACTAAATATAATCTAATTAAAACCAAATGCAAACTACTTAATCCAATTACCTCTAACCTATCATGCGCAAGAGAAACTATAAAAGATAGACACAACATAAATTAATATTATAGATTGCAGAAGTTCACGTCAATTGTAAATATATCAAAACAATAAAGTTATAGATTGAATCACAAATAGTTGCAGATCAAACCTATAACATTGCCACTGTATCTATTGGTAACCAAAAACATCAAATAGATTGAACAATACAAACATAACTAGTTCATATGAGATATTCTTCAAGAAAATGTAAAAAATCAATTACACATGTAGAGCAATCCCATATGTTACAGAATATTGTTTATGATTGCTCAATTTCCTTCTACTCTATGTTCCATGAGATAATAGTATCACCAATGTTACAATGGGAAAAAATCCTCGTCTATTACATGGAGCTCCCTTTTATAAGGTACAATAGAGTCTTTCTAATATTTGTAATTGCCAAGGCTACTGTTACGACTTGATTTTTTCAATTATCCCTTCCCTCATACATTTCCCGTAGGCCGATTAATCATATTTCATTAAAATCAGGGGAATCTCTTCGGTGTTCTATATTCCATACATACCATTCATCATTCCCATGCCCTAGTCAATTCATTTGTTTGTTCAGTTTCCTCTCCCTCGCTTGCAATTCCTCGGTTGTGCGTCGTTTCATATTCCCTTGGATTTTCTTAGAATAAACAACAAGATATACAACAAATCTTATCTCCCTATCCATTTTATGTGCGATATTTTCCTTCTTTCCACCTTTCTTATTCCACAAAATAGGAGACTTGAAAATTTTGAAAACAGATAAAAAGGGTCCGTATCAATGGAGACCATGGGTCTGGTCTCTTGTTGAAAAAGATCACCAACGAATGCAATCCCTCCTCCTCTAACTTCCACTTATTCACTCTATATCATTCCTTTCATTTGGTCTAGACCCTTCATGGTATCTAGATCCATGGAGTTTTGTTGGCTGGAAGAATGACTCATTCAAGCTTCACCACTGTAGATGCAGAGAACCAACAACCACAACATTTATTCTTGGCTTCTTTGATGCATCTGAATCCTGACCAGTTGATGTAGAGATACCTTAGGATGAACTGTAGAATGCCATGCTCTAGATGTGTTGATATCAAGCTTATGGATAATATAAATTATTTTCCTTTGCGAAAACAAGTGAAGCTCCTCTGATCTCCAGGAGAATCTAAGAATATTAGTTCCTCCCAGGGGAAATATCCATGGCGTAGGATCGAATTCCATGGCTTGTTGTTCTAAATACTGCTGCAGACAATGCTTCTATGTCTTTGTATTGGCCTTTGTTGACCCATGAGAGTCATTTCTATAACATCTTTGACACGATTTGTGAGTAATTGTTAGTTAGTGTTATGATTCCTACAACCCTATTGGTGTACCATTAGATGTGATATCCATGCAATTCATGTGGTATATTTTTCTTATTAGAGTGCCGGTCTATTCAATCTGATCTTTAATACTTTCTTTGGTGGCTATTAATACATAGAAGCACGATCTTGATTTACTCATGGCTATGATGGATGGAAATGCCCCTCTTTGCATGAAGTCTGGTTGTTCAGATGGAGATAAACTTGGAAACTAATTTCAATCTGCTTCACCATCTCTTCTCACTTATTCAAATCTTTTGGGTGTTTAAGCTACTCCATAGCGATAAGGGTTCTATTAATACATCGTTTTCCATTCCATCTTTCCGAAGATCCAATTCATACTTGAAATGATGATCTATTGTTTGAGACATAGCTTTTTGATGATAACACTCAATTTCCACTAATCTTCCAATGGGGTGGATCGTGACCGTTAATTTTACGGTTTTAGAGATATATCCCACATGCATTGGGTAGTTTTATGGTAAGGTATTTATATTGTTTAACCTTCTCTATATAATTCATGTGCGAAGCCACCAGTGGTATGGACCATGGTGCACATGATAACCTTTTAAAACTTGACAAGTGTCACATCCAAGACCCAAAAAACAATTTAAAGTAATAAATCCAAAGTTAGATGAAAATGGTAGGCGGGAAATAGGTAGTTCAATAGGCTTATCGAATTGAGAAATGTTGTGTGGTGAAAATCCTCCAAATGAGTCCGAGCCAGGTTATCTGATAGGGAAGTTTCCAAAGACATTGCGGGAAGTGGAAACCCAATAGGATTTTGGGAAGAGAAGGTCCTATATGCTTATCATAAAGGTGCAATCTAAAGATCTTTCGGGAAGAGAAAATCCAATAGGATTATTAGAAAGGTGCAGTCCAATGACATTCACGAAGCAGGTAGTCTGATAGGTTTCAAGAAGAGAGAAATCTGATAGGGCTATGTAGAAAGGTTGAGCCTGATGGGTTCAGGGCATTCGAATTCCATATCAGACAAAACACGTCAGTGTGACACATTAGTTGGACATGTCAATGCCATGTTGATGCCATGAGGAAAGATCCATAGGATAAATAGGGTTTTGATACCATCTTGGCCTGCTGATATGGAAAAACCTGAAAAGGACAATCCAATAAAGAGAAGTCTGATAATCTTATTGGATCAAGAAAATCTCAAAGGAAAAGCCCATTTGCGATGTGAGAACCTGATATTCCAAGTTTGACAGGGTTTTGGAATCCAGTGGAAGAGACCAAAGATATAATATTGAAAGTCCATGACTAGTCCAATTGTGAGTGGGCTAAAGATGATTATCAATCAAGTAGTTCGGGATGTTGATCTTGAAAACGAGACCCATTCGAGAAAAGGGGACCAGAAATATAGTTCTACCTGATGAAGGAGAATCTGATAGGTTTTCAAGGCTCACATTTCGGCAACTCGGGAAAAGGGCTTCCACTTGTCACCCTTATGGGAACAATCAGATGAGGGGAGCCCGATAGGCTTGCATCCTTCGGGCTTCGGGAAAGGTCTTAAGGTGATACAATTTCTGCATCTTGAATGGGTATTCCCGATAAAGGCAAGGACGATAAGGAGAGTCCAATGGGAAGATCCCACTATGAATCAAAGTTCCATTATGGATCATGGTTCCACATAGAAGTTAAGGTTTAGGTCATGAATTAGGGTTCCAATGAAATAAATCTCAGATCTTGGTATAGATATGAAACATAAATAATGCAACGACGTTAAAGGAGATCCAACTGGGTTTTGGGAAATACAAATCTTAATTCAGAATGTTGGGTTCAATAGGGATTAAGATGTAAATTAGAGAGAATCCTGGTTAATAGGAACAACATCAAGAGATTCCCATAGGTACACTTGAGTTTTCCATCCTTTTCACTAACTGAAAGCCTTGCTCTTGAATTCCCTTTGTACTATGTAACCATTTGCTTATAATCTTCTGCTTGGCCATGATCTTCTTGAAGACTTGAAACAACAGAAGTGTCTTGTCAAGAAAGTGACTTCATTAAAAGAAACCATGTTCCTGCAACCACACCAAGAATAAACTTTGTTACATAAGGATGGAGATTCTTGCTAGTAAGTTATAAAATTTATATTCCTTGCCATTGCCATTTTACTCATCAAATGAAAAAGGGTTGGGGAGATATACTTGTTCAAAAATGAAAAGACGACAAGAAGTAATTCTTTGTGATCTTGGCCTTTTATGGACTAACTTTCTACTACAGACCAACGTTATAAGGATACAAAATTCTTGCTTTCTTAACTAAAAATAATATCTCAAACTCTTAGAATACGATAAAATTCCTCTAATTCAAGTGATGTGATTTACACTGAGGCATCTAAATATGTAAGAGTTCAAGCCTAAATATGAAGACAATAGGTATAATGTTTATGTAGGAGGATGCATATATGCAAATATGCTATTCATTCAAGTCAACCATTTGCTTCTCAATAATGCAATGAGATGCTAGTTTAGACCAGTGCACAAGGGGAAAGAAGATCCTTAAAAGCAAGCTTTCTTCGAGTCATATAAAATAGGATGTATTGAACCAAGCAATTATATAGGATTAACAAATATTTCGAAATATGCAAAGATTCCAAAGATAAACTATCAATTTCATCATGCAAAGATCAACGAAGCATTATAAATCAAAAGTATGATGAAGAACATCTAAAGGCACAATATCAAAGAGATTATTAGTCATGATAAACCTCCTCAAAGATAACAATCAATGAAGATTCAGAACCCTCACCCATTTGACAATAGGTAAAGAATAATCAATAGGCTCATAGTAGAGCATAGTTACCAACTTAACGATAATTGTGACCTCAAAACGTGAACTCTGACCCAAAAAATCCATACTTTTGGGTCAAAAACACCAAAATCAATCCTCATTTCAAAAAATGCTACTACTAGTAGCGCACTTTTTTTCTGGGTGGTTAAAATAGTGTCTTGGTTGAAATTACAACTTTGACAATCAATACTATGGTGGTAAATTGACCCTCAAAACGAAAAATGCCACTACCGAAAAGTGGTGCTACCAGTAGCACCACTTTAATTTCTAGAATTAAAAAACGACTTAATTGGAACCATGACATTCACCACTAGTACCATCGCAAATAAAAACTTCAAAATTAACTGTTAAACCAGAAACTTAAAAATTTGTTAATTAATTAATTTTTATTTTTCTTTAATTTACTTTAAAATTGAAAAATAAAACATTATATAAACAAATTAAAAGAAAATACAACACCATCTTAACTAAAAAAAAATTATATAACATAATTATAAAAAAAAAATCAAAATATAAAAAACAACCTAAAACTTAAAAAAATCCTTAAAATAAAAAAACCCTTAAAATATCAAAAACAAATATTAAAAATAAAATAAAATAACCCAAAAAACACAAAATCTTTTTTTAATAAACGAAAACAAAAAAAAAAAAAAAAAATTTAAAAATCCAAAACTAAACTACAATTAAAAAAAAAAAAACAATTAAAACAAATGCAAAAATTGAAAATTTAAAAAAATTAAAAATTAAAAACAATCACCATACCAAAATAAAAGAAACGAGGAAGGCACTCCTTAGTAGCTAATAAGTGCTACTAATAAAAATATTATGATTAAATAATTAAAAAATAAAGAAATAATTAAGTTGTAATTTGTATAATTATAAGGTTTGAAACATCAATTAGTCTAGTTTCGTAGTTAATTATCATCAACAACATCAATTTAATCTTATTAAAAATTCTTTGTCGACATATATATAATTGTAAATTGTATTTAATTGAGTATTGACTTTCCATCATTTTAGTTTAATTAATTAGTACATTTAATGTGGAATTGAGCATACATTAATATGAATTAAGTAGAGCTCTTGGGTGTAGGGTACTTGGTGATAGAATGATTTTTTAAGACATTTTGTTATATGAATTTATCGGTTTAAAATCTGACTATGTATGGAACATGTGAACACACTTGAAAATTATAGTGATAGCAATAGAATAACACAACCACATATCATACAAATATGTATCCAACTAATTATTAATTCTAAACCAATCATACAAAAAAATATAATTTAAATAGACGTGATTTAATACAACTACCTACAACGATTATCTATTACTTATAAATTAGTTCTTAATTCTTAAGTCACACTAACTATGTTCCATTGTAACCATGCATGAATTCCTTATATATATATGCCAACATGTTTTGTAACCATGCATGAATTCCTTATATATATGCCAACATGTTTTGTAACCATGCATGAATTGCTTATCTATAGATATATATATTATACGATAAAGACATAGTAGATTACCTATATACACACTTACTATTAATTTGGATTAATATATAAATGGAATTTAGATTAATTTCCATAATGTTTACATTTTCAAAATAGTACTATTAATTTGTATTAATATATAAATAGAATTTAGATTAATTTTCATAAAGTTTATATTTTCAAAATAGTAAAATTAGACATAATGTTTATATATTCAAAATAGTAAAATTAGACATAACAAATATAGTCAATTATTAGGCATGTGATCATATGAAAGTCAATATATTATGTAGGCTTACCTAAATCACTTATCTTTAAAGGAAAAATTTATCGAGAATAGTGTTAAAATTATTGCGCAATGTGGTATGAGGTGTTATTTATTTCCTTAAGTGTTATTAGTCCCTGCCGAAGGCATAGTGCTGCTATAGCGATCGATAATTTGTTGACTTCATATTAATATGTCTTTCGACTATACATTTTTGCATCATCTATATTGTTCGAACTATAGAAGTAAAAACATAATTTTTTATATAATAAAAAAAACCTTATATGTCATCGTCTCATTGGAGACTATATTGGAGGTCTTATTGTCAGCTTCATTGTTCCCAATGTTGTAAATGTTTAGATATCCAAATTTTTGAGCTTAGACACTCTTTTTTAATGTTGTATTTGTTCTTTGTTGTTCACTGTTTGCAGTTTGCAAGTAAGAATGTTTGATTATTTCTACTGGCATGCTCGTCATTTGTTTTGGGTTCTTTCTGTGCTTGGGTTGTAATTTGGCAATCATTGGAGATACATATGTTGTTTACTAGTTTAGTGGTTGTTTCTTGTTCGTTGGTTCGTTGGTTCGTCGATTGCTGCTTGTTGTTGTTTGGTTCAAGTTTACGAGTTTGAGGTCCTGGGGCTACAGTTGGGCCTATTCGTGCTTCCTCACTGGTTTGTTGCTTGTTGTTTTCTTTTGTTTGCTTCGGCTTTGCAGGGTTGGGGTCCTGCCCCGACAGTTAGAGATGCTTTTTTTTTCACTTTGTGGTGTTCAGGTCCTACACCCGCAAGTGGACATGCGGTTCTGTCATTTGTCGTGTTTGGCAAAGTCGAGATCCGACGCTTGTCCCGTGCCCGCCTATCCTGCTCTTAAATTTTGCTCCAATTTTTTTTCCTAGCTCTGGACCATACCTACATGCCTTTGCAAAATGTTCTTGTAGAAGAAAAGGATACTGAGATGGTGCTAACAAGAGTGGTGTTCTGTGGATTGCAAATTGCAATATTCAGTTTCTATGTTGCTTAGTGTGCAACATTGCTAGCATAATGAATGTGTTCTCAAATGCATCACACCATTCACATTTGGACGAAACCATCATCATTCTAGGATACTTTAGTGTTGACATGATACAGAATAGTGGCATAACAAATAATTGGACAACTACATGTGCAATTACAATGTCCGTTGTCTTTTTGTTAAGATAAAACATGTGTAAAACACACTTATTAACCATATGTGGTGAAATGTTCCCATATCATAATACAACCTCTTTATCCTATACACAAATTGGTCTGACCATGATACAATTTGTGTTGTACTTGAAATATGAGATGTACATCAATGATACTGCAAAATTATATTTCCATGTCTCAAAGCATATCTGGATACTTTGCTTCACAAAACCAAAATCTTTCAGCTATGGCCATGCAATTTCCTAATATTTTCTGGCTTGTAATACATTTTGGGCAGGAAAAACTCTATATAATTACAACCATAGATGAAGAAAATCAAAGGTTCATGTTTCTAACTATCTTTTATTCTATTGCTTGATTCTCATTTACTGTATGTACATATTACTTGTTCTCCCCTGCATACCAGCTTCCATTCATGTTCATTGTAGTTTGTGCATTCCCACATTAAAACAAACAGAATCGCTGGAGAAAATGAAGGAGTCTTTACCACAAGTGTAGAAGAGGAGATACAAAGGTACATGCTTGTATTGTTATTTCATATTCCATTTTTTTGTATTTCATTTATTGTCGGTATATGTGTTCTCCTAATTTATTGTATGTAGATATTACGTATCTTCCTACATAATTACTTATCTTCATGTCCTTTGTATTTTGTGTGCCGCTACATTGAAATAAATCGAACTCTGTTTATTTTTTTACATGTCTTCCTGCATACCAACTTCCTTCATTCCCATTGTATTTTTTCTGCGTTGCTACATTTAAACAAACATAATAGCTGGAGAAGACGATGGACTATTTTCCGCAAATGTAGAAGAGGAGATACAAAGGTGCATACTTCTACTCTTATTTCATATTCCAGTGTTTAGTATTTCATTTATTGTCTGTATATTTTTTCTACTTGTTCTATTGCGTTGCACCTAATTTACTGTATGTAGATACTACATATCTTTCTACATAGTAACTTATTCTAATGTGAATTGTATTCTCTTTGTTGCTACATTGAAACTAGTGTTGCATGGCAGCGTAGTCCCTGCCAGGTTGGGATGGGAGTAAATGCGACCGAGTACAAACACGTGGCTAGCAAGTTGAAATACATGTGGTTTCCATGCAAAACATAGTATTGCCAAATTAGTTCTTCCTGAAATATATAAAAAATTATCAACATTTAAAAGGTTATTGGACACAAAAAATTTAGCATTCACGAATTAGTTTTTTTTTCCATACGTTTTACATATGTTCGTGGAGAGAAACACAAAAAAATAGTAGTAACGTCTGTTACATAGGTTCGTGGAAAAAAGCACAAAGAAATTCGCATCCCCAAATTAGTTATCATTAAAACAAGGGCCCCTGACACAAAATAAATTGAAATTTATCAAATTATAGGTTCCTAAACAACATAAATTATACATACCAAATATGTAATTTTACAAAGTAGATATTTAGTTTTATACATACGAAATATGTACTTTTATAAAGTATGGGGATGAGATTTTATATAGCATGGACAGAGCCCTCATTCCATACTTAGCCAGTTTTTTGGATCGTGGGTTGTGGGGCTGGCAGACTCAAAATTGGGCCTCTGATGTTTCGTGCCCTACAAATAGCACCGACAGTTCCGCGATATACAAATTGACAAACGGAGTTGCGGACTATACAAATTTATCACAAATTAATAATGTTTGTTACATATCTCTGGAAATTACATAAATATTTAAAAGCATACAATAGAATAGTAATAATGTCTGTTACATAGGTTTGTGGAGAAAAACAAAAAAAAAAATTAATATTCTCGAATTAGTTTTCTTTAAAACAAAGGCTTTTCTTGGACACAAAAAATTAGCATTGCCGAATTAGTTTTATTTACATACGTTTTACATATGTCCGTGGAGAGAAACACAAAAAAAGTATAGTAACGTCTGTTATATAGGTTCGTGTAAAAAAACAAAAAGAAATTAACATTCTCGGTGGGCTCAAAATTGGGCCTCTGTTGTTCCGTGCCCTACAAATAGCATCGAGAGTTCTGCGATATACAAATCGACAAGCGGACTTGTGGACGATAGAAATTTATCAAAAAATAAGTAATGTTTGTTACATATCTTTGGAAATTACATAAACATTTAAATGCATACAATAGAATAGTAATAATGTCTGTTACATAGGTTCGTGGAGAAGAACACAAAAAAATTAGCATTTCTGAACTAGTTTTCTTTAAAACAAAGGATTCTGGACAGAATAAAAATCGAAATTTATCAAAGTATAGGATCCTGGACACCCAAAAAGTTAGCAAACAATAGAATAGAAACAATGCCGTGCAAGACAAAAATTTTAGCATACAATAGGACACAAAAAATGTTGCAGACCTCCATAGTTAACTAGTTTTCGGATCACGGCTTCTCGGGCTGGTGGGCTCAAAATTGGGCCTCTGTTGTTACGTGCCCTACAAATAGCAGCGACAGTTCAGTGATATACAAATTGACAAGCAGACTTGCAGACTATAGAAATTTAACAAAAATAAATAATGTCTATTACATATGTCTCTAAATGCATTCCCGAATTAGTTTGCTTGAAAGCAAAGGCTTGTGGACACAAGACAAATCAAAATTTATGAAAGTATAGGTTCCTGGACACCCAAAAAGTTAGCATACAATAGAATAGTAAGAATGTCGTGCAAGACAAAAATTAGCATACAATAGGACACAAGAAATGTAGCAGACCCAAATTAGTTTTCTTTGTAACAAACAAGAAAGGTTCCTGGACACCCAAAATTTAGTATACAATAAAGGCATTCTCGAATCAGTTTTCTTTGGAATTTGTCAAAAATTAATAATGTGTGCTACATGTTTTTGTAAATTTGAATGCGTTTGTCATATAGACTGGGATTGGGGCTCCTGTGGACCATAAAAATAATTAAGTACAAGAATTAGGAATGTTGAAAGAAGAAGTGCGAGACGGTAGAGAGGAAGACCTGAAAAGAAGAAATTGAAAGTTATGAGTCTTTGGTTATAGTTTTATATTTAAAGAGGTCATAACTGGATTGATAAAGAAAACAAGATGACAATATAGACTTAAATTGGATTGATAAAGAAAAAAATATGCCAGTATAGACTTACTATGAAGCCGATGCGTTTTTGTTGCTGTCGTTGATGGTCAGTGGAGTCTTGTCAACCGGTTGTTTCCCTTCCTGGACGAGGCTTCCCATTCTCTGTTGGAACCATTCTTCGATGTATCTTTTCATGGGGGCCATGTTGATTTCATCCCTGATTTCTATGTTGTAAAGGCCATTTTCTAATTTCCTTAGATCCATTGAAATACTATGCAGACTCTGTTCAATTTCTTCATTGTGTGCCGCATAGTCTAGTACCCAACACTCGTGCTCATCTAGATGATGTTCAAGTATGTTGTAAAACTTTTTGAATGCCAACCCCTTTAAAATATCAACTTGTTTCTAGAAACCTTCTTTGGTCATTAACAAGGATTTGAGAATTAAGTTTGGGTCTTGAACCTCGTTGGTACTTCCGACTAGGTCCATTTGGAGCAGGCTTGTGAATAAATCTCCCTTTTCTGATATGACTTGTTTACATGACTCGACAATGAGCTCCAGGTTGTTAATTTTCTTTTGCCAGCATGGGGAGGGGAGTTTCTCTTGTCTTATTTTTAGTTCTGATGTGTTGATGGCATAGTTGGCAAAATGGGTCAGCACCCGTTCACAAAAATGCTGATCATTTTTTAAATTGGCCTCGAAGTGTTCCAGGAAATCATTTGCCTTCTTTTCGAAGGAAACTAAATTTTGTGATGTTTCCCAGGCTTCAGTAACCAGCTGCATTATTTTGTTGATGTTATTCTCTACAAGGGCTCTAAAGCATCCAAGGAGGGTAGACAATACTTTCATTTTGGCTGCAGTGGTAGCAGGCACGATTTTTTCCAAAGGACTGGCAAATTCTAGGGTTGCAATGAAAGCTTGCTGAAATTCGTTGAGGCGGACTTTTAGATTGGCATTTTCTGTCTCAATTCCTCCAATGGAATCACGAAGAATTTCATCATTTACTTGGTGAAATGAGGAGATTTGGGATGGCTGCATTTTCCTAAAGTTAATCTATGTGCGAGATTTTCCTTTCCTGTTTGTTACATCTCTCTTTTCAATGACCATACTTTTAGATTGGTTGTAAAAAACAATGCTTTGGAATACGAAGGATTCATCTTCGTAAAAAATTTCGGTCTCAGATATTTCCACCACGAACGACCCAATTTTCTGCATGTGCTTAGTTTCAATTTGAAGGTGCAACTATTCACTTTCAATTTTAGGACCCTCCGCCTGCCCTGCATTGTTTTTTCTCTTCTTCGGCAATGGAATTTTGTGTGAACTATCAATTTTTATACGAGGAGGGTTATTATCTCCTCCTCTATTCGAAGATTTATGGTTTTCTTTCTTATTGGGGTGGGCCGTTGAAGCGATCCTCTGTGATGTCGTGCTCTTGAGAGTGCTAGCGGGGGACTGGGTGCTCATCTCACTGGATACTTTTCCATGTTGTCTGTACAATTTAGTTGCGCTTTGCAATGTCTCTGTGTCACAATCGACAGAAACATGATTGTTGTCGACGTTGTCCCTGTCTTCAGTCAGGTGTCTATGGATAAAAGAGTTGTTAAAGACAACTGCCAGTAAAGTTTCTCAAAAAATCCCATTAGGGTCGAACCCTTTTAACCTTTCAGGATACATTAGGTTCAATTTCTTGAAATGGGCGGAAAACTCGTCAATCTTGTTGATGTTTCTGCACATGAAGTCTCCGACTTTCCAGGGCAGAGGAATGAACTATTTTGTTTTTTTATCATGGAAAAAATGTAACGAGTGGTTCTATTGCCTTGTTATTTCTGCAACAAACATTTTGTCCGTGATGTGGCATGGAAGGAAAACAAGATTTTCCTTAGAGCCAAAGACCATGAGGACATTATGGTTTTCCTTTTGTTCAAGTGTGCCCTTCCTGTTCAAAAACTTCGTTGCCTAGCCAAACACCCATGGAGCATCCTTGCCTAACAATAAATCTTTGAAAATTGAGACAAAGCCTTTAAAAACTTCATAAAAAAAATGGGATTCCTTGTGCCTGCACAGGGCCTCGTACCAGAATGTTACTGGGTCGAATCCACAATTTATTTTATTGGAAAGAGAAAGTTTTGGAAACAGGCAACAATGCACTATTGCAAAAATCAAGTAGGATGACATATACAATTTGTTTGATTCTTTGAATTGTGACAACTGGGAACATATCTCAATGGAAATTATCTTCCCCCAATCGAAAATGTATTGTTCTTTGACTGTGAAATACAAAATATAAATAATTATGTGGGAAATGCTTGTCGTGGATGCCTGTCCCATTATTCTTGTAAACAACCAAGCAATTTCCCGGAATGGAGTTCTAAAGGAACTCACCTGCAACCTTGTGATATCTTCAGGAGCTGTTGTCGGGTCTTCGAGAAAGACGTCTAAGATGTCCAACCTTTTATCATGTTTTTCTAGAAACTGTCTACAGTCTTGTCCTCTGAACGTCAATGTTGGTTCCGACAATTTTAACATCTCGTGGAAGACCTAAGGTGACAAAGAAACATGAGAATGGCCGCGTAGTGGAATAATTCTTTTCCCCGGAAGATATTTTCTGGCGCACCAAGAGATCACCTCCTTACAGTCAAAAACCTCAGGGATGCATCTTGCACGAGTGATTCCAGAGGTCCAAATCACTTTGTTTTGGGCGGAATGGGATGAATAGTAAAATTATTCCTTGGACCACTGGAAGTTCTAGTCCTGATGTCCGAACATATTTATTTTATCTCCACAAAATTGTTGTCGACCTGCTGCCATAAGTGTACAAGAACGTTTGTTTTCTCCAGATGATGAATGAAATGAAAAGTTGGAAGAGATAGTATAACCCTGTGAAAATCTTGGTTGAAAGCATGGGAATGGGAGATGTCCTTGACACTTTCGTTCATTAATGACAATTTGGACGCCTATTGCATCATGCGTTGTTAACATTAACCACTAGTAATTGCATACATAGAAATGTGAACATGGCAGATATTGCAATGTGTGATTAAGCATTGTAGATTTCTTGAGCGGGCCAACATGAGGACGCGTGTTCAACATGAACAATAGGAAGGGACAAAATAAATTTCCACACATTTTGGTTTAATGCGTAATAATGGGAAATATCCTTGAGCGTTTCGCCCATTAATGACTTTGTTGAGGGTTCTTGCATGGCCAGCTGTTAGCATGAAAGGTTTCTAATTGCATAGTAAGAAAGTATGCAGGTCGCAGGGACCGGGAAAAATATATTCAAAACAGGGTTACAAGGTACAACAGTTGAAGGCGAGGCCACGAGGGTCAAATTTTTCATCTCGAAACTTTTTGAGTGCAATACGCATAACAGTGAAGAGGTTATGGTAGGACAGTCCAGAGGGCAATTTTTATATGACTAGTAAGAGCATAACTAATGTATATCAGGAAGGACAGGAACTTAATGGGGATGGAAGGAAACGAGAGATACTTTGAAACATTTATGAGTTGTGGTAGACTGAAGCTTGAGAGCTCGACGATTCAGTGCTGGAATTGTACATCACAAAAGTGAGGATCCAAAATGGGGTCAGAAGGTCTCCCTAGAAGACGCGAGGACCGATGGTCAAATTGTATCGTTCGGAACATTTGAATGCATAATCTGTAACACGGAAGAGGGGAATATGTGGGAACCCAGTAGTCAATTTCTATATTGCGGAGGGTTGGATGCGAATTGTTTCGTATTAGTGTGTGCAGTTGTCACTAGTAAGAGTCACTAGTAAGAGCATAACCAATGTATATTAGGAAGGACAAGAAGTTAGTGGGGATGGGAGACAGCGACAGATACTCGGAAACATTTGTGAACTGTGGCAGAGTGAAGCTTGTGAGTTAGAGGAGTCCATTGTAGAATTGTAGATCACAGAAGTTTTGAGTACAAGATTTACATCACGGAACAAGAAGAAGCAGAGTTCGAAACCGCCAACTCGACAACTGCGGCCATAAAATTGGCTAAGTATGGAAAGCAACAGCGGTCGGTCAGATTTGTCGTGTGATTATATAAATGGATATAAAGATATGTCAGCCCACCAATGCTAGAACCCGTGATTATAGAAAGGCGACTAAGTATATAACCAAAGAGCCATAATACACGAGAAGAAGAAAAGGGAAAAAGGACTAAGGAGTTTGTAGTGGAATTATATATCACGGAAATTTTGAGTACAAGATGTGAACCCGGTAGTCAATTTGTATATTGTGGAGGGCGGGATGCCAACTGTTTTGTACCATTGTGTTCAGTTGTCACTAGTAAGAGCACAACCAATCTATATTAGGAACGAGAGGAAGTTAGTGAGGATGGAAGGCAACGATAGATACTTTGAAACATTTGTGAACCATGGTAGAATGAAGCTTGGTGTGAACCCGAAATAGTATCCAAGAGTTGGACATTTCGTGCACCCGACAACAGGAGGATCCAAAACAGGCTGACAAGGTCTCTGTAGAAGACGCGAGGCCCCGACGTTCAAATTGTATCGCTCTGAAAATTGGAATGCATAATTTGTAATATGGAAGAGCGGACGATGTCGGAATCTAATAGTCAATTTTTATATTGCAGAGGGTGTTATGCCAATTGTTTCGTACCTCTGTGTCCAGTTGTCACTACTAAGAGCTAATTTAGTATTGAAAATAATTTTTTAGATACGGTTAGATACTTGATAGGGATTACCATCCTTAAACAATGTCAATCTCGACCCCACTAGCCCTAGACTCCATGTGTCAATTTGTATATCGCAGAAATGGGAATGTTGTTTGGAGGACACAGAACAATAAAAGTGCAATGTTGAGTCAGCCAGTCCACAGGTCCACTTTTCAATTTGTATATCGCGGAATTCTGGGTGCTATTTGTAGGGCACAGAACAATGGAGGCCCAATTTTGAGTCCGCATGCCCGAGAACCCGCGATCCAAAATGTGGCTAAGCATGGAATGCACAATCCATACATGTTCTATAAAATATCATGTCCATAATTTATAGTCCCATAATACACGGGAAGACAAAAAGGGAAAAAGGATGGACGAGTCCACAGTTGAATTTTAGATCACGTAAATTTTGAGTGGAAGATGTATATCATGGAACAAAAAGTAGCAGACTTCAATTGTGCCAACTCGGAAACCACGCGTATAAAATTCACTAAGTATGAAAAGGAATAGTGGGTGGTCCAATTCGCCATGCGAGGATATAGATGGAGATGAAGATATGTCAACACACCAACATATATAAAGGCGACTAAGTATATAACTAGAGATCCATAATACACAGGAAGAAGAAAAGGAAAAAAGGACTAAGGAGTTTGCGATGGAATTGTAGATCACGAAAATTTTGAGTACAAGACGTGAACTTGGTAGTCAATTTGTATATTGCGGAGGGCCGGATGCTAATTGTTTCGTACTATTGTGTGGGCAGAACCAATCTATATTGGGAATGAGAGGAAGTTAGTACTTTGAAAAATTTGTGAACTGTGGTAGAACGAAGTTTGGTACCAACCCAAAAAAGTATCCAAGAGGTGGACATTTCGTGAACCCAGCAACAGGAGGACCCAAAACAGGCTAACAAGGTCTTTGCAGAAGACACGAGGACCTGACATTCAAATTGTATCATTCCAAACATTTGAATGCATAATCTGTAACAGGGAAGAGAAAATGATGTCAGAATCTGGTAGTCAATTTGTATATCGCGGAGGATGTGATGCCAATTGTTTCGTACTTGCCTCTAGTTGTCACTACTAAGAAGTAATTTAGTATTGAAAATAATTTTTTAGATATTGTTAGATACTTGATAGGCATTACCATCCGTAAACAATGGAAATATCCACCCCACCAGCCCTGGACTCCGTTCGTCAATTTGTATATCGCGGAACTGGGAGCATTGTTTGGAGGACACAAAAAAATAGAAGTGCAATGCTGAGTCAGCCAGTCCGCAGGTCCGCTTGTCAATTTGTATATCGTGGAATTATGGATTCTCTTTGTAGGGAACGAAACAATGGACACCCAATTTTCAGCCCGCTCGCTCGAGAACCCACAATCCAAAATGTGGCTACGCATGGAATGTGCAATCCGTACATGTTCTATAAAATATCATGTCCATACTTTATAGTCCCATAATACACGGTAAGAAAAAAAGGGAAAAAGGACAGAGGAATCCGTAGTGGAATTGTAGATCACGAAAATTTTGAGTGGAAGATGTATATCATAGAACAAAAAGCAGCAGAATTCAATTGCGCGAACTCGGCAACCGCGCGCTTAAAATTCACTAAGTATGAAAAGGAACAGCGGGCGGTCCAATTCACCATGCGAAGATATAGATGGAGATGAAGATATGTCAACACGCCAACATATATAAAGGTGATCATAGAAAGGTGACTAAGTATATAACCAGAGAGACATAATACATGGGAAGAAGAAAAGGGAAAAAGGAGTAAGGAGTCCATGGTGGAATTGTAGATCGCGGAAATTTTGAGTACAAGATGTGAACTCGGTAGTCAATTTGTATATTGCGGAGGGCCGGATGCCAACTGTCCTTGCTTGAAATATTGTGAGGGACCAGCGTGAAAAGTCGTACCATTCTGTTCAGTTGTCGATAGTAAGAGCACAACCAATCTATATTAGGAATGAGAGGAAGTTAGTACTTTCAAACATTTCTGAACCGTTGTAGAACAAAGTTTGGTGCCAACCTAAAACAGTATCCAAGAGTTGGAGATTTCGTGAACCTGACAATAGGAGCACCCAAATAGGCTAACAAGGTCTTTGTAGAAGACGCGAGGCCCCACCGTTCAAATTGTATTGCTCCGAACATTTGAATGCATAATATGTAACAAGGAAGAGAAGATGATGTTGGAATCCGGTAGTCAATTCATATCATGGAGGGTGTGATGCCAACTGTTTCATACCTGTGTCTAGTTGTCACTACTAAGAGGTAATTTAGTATTGAAAATATTTTTTTAGATGTTGTTAGATACTTGATAGGGATTACCATCCATAAACAATGGTAATCTCCACCCTTCCAACCCTGGACTCCGTGTGTCAATTTGTATATCACGGAACTGGGAGCGTTGTTTGGAGGACACAGAACAATAGAAGTGCAATGTTGAGTCAACTAGTCTACAGGTCCGCCTGTCAATTTGTATATCGTGAAATTATGGGCACTATTTGTAGGCCGTGGAACAATGGACACCTAATTTTGAGCCCACCCGCCTGATAACCCGCGTTCAAAAATGTGGCTAGGTATGGAATACGTAGTCCAATTTGCCATAAAATTCACTAAGTATGAAAAGGAACAACATGCGACCCAATTCGCCATGTGAGGATATAGATGGAGATGAAGATATGTCAACACGCCAATGTTGGAGGCAATGATCATAGAAACACAACTAAGTATATAACTAGAAAGCGATAATACATGGGAACAAGACAAGGGAAAAAAGACGAAGTATCTCGCAGAAGAACATCTACTGTTTGATTATTAATGAAAATTCTTTGGAACCCATGTTGAGTTCTCATCAGTTAAGGCATAAATTGCAGATCACATAAGTATATTTCGTACCACTGTGTCCAATTACCACTAGTAAGAGCATTGTTGATGTATATCAGGAAGAATGCCAATTTGTTGGGGATGGAAGGAAACAACAGATACTTTCAAGGAATTTAATGTATACGAGGAACCCACGGTGGAATTGTAGATCATGGATGTTTTGAGTGCAAGATGTATATAACAGAACGATAAACAGTCGGGTTCGTAAGAGCCAACCCCGCAGCGCCGACCATAAAATTGGCTAAGTATGGAAAGAAACAGTGGTCGTCCCGATTCATTGTGTGAGGATATAGATGGAGATGAAGACATGTCATCCCACCAAATCTGAAACCGGATACCATATAAAGGCGACTAAGTATATATCCAAAAAACGATAACGAGCGGGAAGAAGAAAAGGCCAACCCGACAACCCCAGCCATAAAATTGCCTAGGTATGGAAAGGATCAACACTCGATCGGATTCATCATGTGAAGATATAGATGGAGATGAATATATTTCAGCCCGCAAACCCTGCAACCACGCATCATAGAAATACGACTAATTATAAAACCAAAAATTCATAATGGACGGGGAAAGGAAAAGGGGAAAAGGGACAAGTATATGACAGTCGAAAAACCTTTTTTTCCCGTTTATTAATGACAATGTTTTCGAACCCCTGCTAGGTTCTCACTAGTAAAATCATAAACTACAGATCACTAAAGTTCTTTGGCTGCAAGATGTATATGACGAAACAGGGGACATAGGCATTGGGTACCGTGAACCCAGGGGTTGGTGGCCAGATAACTGGCTAAGTATTGGCCAACAGATAAACTCCTTATCATCTATTCATCTTGTATTCCTTCCAGACCATGTAATCTCTTTTTCTCAAGATGTATATGACGAAACAGGGATGGGATGGGAGTGAATGTGCCCAAGTACACACACATTGCGTCAACATACTGAACATGAATATTGCATCAATACTTGAGTTTCCTTGTTGTAACTCATTAATTCATTCTATTTATGGAACCCGAAGAATGGAAGCATGACGAGTCCTCTAATTTGTTTCTTTAAATACATGTTTGGCGCCACATAAGTATGGCTTATGAAAAATTATTCTTAAATGTAAAATGTAAGCAACGAATAGAGCAGGCTTTATTTAAATTGAAGTAGTGGGAAGCAAAAAGAAAATCTTCTCGTCCATGTTTAACGACACAACTGAAGGTACAAAATAAAATTAAAAGAAATACCAGAGATTGGAAAATACTATTAAAAAATAAATCGAAATTATTCTATATTCAAATAAGATGGGTTACAAAATATAGTCGAGGCTATTTGCCACAATGATTGTGATTTGGCCTACTGGAGACCAATAAAAAATATGTACATTGATGAAGCTTCTTGACAATCTTATTGACGTTCAAACCCTTTATTGGTAAAAAAATGAGTTGAATATCAATTTGGGGGTTTGTACTTAATCGGGGCTACCAAGTACATCTATCCCAGTTTTTTGAATAAATTGTCTCTTCTAGATATGCCCTTCTTTCAATGGCTTCTTATTCAACATTCCATTCTTTGCCAAGTATTAATTTCCCTCTGTCATCCAAAACTTGGGGTTTAAGGTGCTTTCCTTTCAATGTTCCTGATCCTTGACATCTGAGACAACTTAGAAATGCGATTCAGGCTTATCTCAAAGTGGAGGGAGTCGTTTTATGTCACAATAGTCATGGCAAAGGAAAAAAATTCAAGTATGTTGTGACTGGTATTGTCCCTGTATTCGATCACCTGGTTGGTTGAAAAGCCTACCTGAAGATTTGTATGTTGAACTTCTTTGCTTTATTACAGTAAATTGGAAGAAACGGCCAATCCAGCTGTAAAATTCAAATCTGTTGAGGTACATAACTTATTCAGTCAGCGCAGCTCTGGCAAGTGCATCAAATGCCGTAGAACGCACCAGCACATATCTGGAAAATGTATCAAATGTTGCAGATCGCATCAGAATATATCTTTCCTCATAGCGGTGGCAGGTATGGAAATCCACAGAAAGTTCTAAAATGTTCGGAGGTGACGCCAATTATGTGGAGTCTGCAACTACATCCAGAGGAAACCGAACAAACGTTGACAAAGAACATGGATTTTTGTCAAGTCGGTTACCAGACCCACATGTAGCTCATCAAACTTTGAAATAGAAACTTTTGTAGTGATAATATTACGTTTTGTCCACCCATACAGTTTATGTTACCCGCCTCTGGTTACATTCACAAATGGAGTAATATTTCTCATCATTTATGAACATGACATGCCATTTTTGCAGGGCACTGTAAATGCGTCGCCCCTGAGGAACACAAATTCTTGTGGGATCTACAGAATTCGATACACTTGCCAAATCGGTGTTGTTGGAAGAAGCTATATACTTCAACGAAGAACTATTTTTTTCATGACCTGAAAATCCATTACAACTCCCAGGAAGAAAACAAAGAAGTTCAACAAACAAATCTCCAGGCAACCTTTTCAACCAACCAAAGCATCTAACACAAGGAGAACACCAACTAGAACATACTTGTTCTATTTTTTTCCTCGTCTCTGAGTTTCTCTTCTATAACATAGTTTTTGTTTTACTGAAATCTCATGTCACATAAAACCAGTCTCTCTTCTTTCATCTAGGCCTCAATCGCATCTCTAAGTTGTCTTACATGTCCATGACCAGGAACATTAGAATGAAGGCACCCTAAAGCACAACTCTTCAATCATAGAGAGAAATGGCGATAAGTATTTAAAATCAACATTGGATGATCTTCCATAGATTTTCTGTTAATTCGTTTTAATGACATATGTTCTCGATATTTTCTCTTATTAATG
>JZKD02S0425212.1:28206-49765 GCA_000966675.3 Picea glauca
CTATTGGGAAGGGCAGAGGGTAGCGGGGATGTAGGGGAGCGACAAATGGTTTTAAATTTTCTGAACCCGAAAAATCATCAACCCGCTAAAATTTGAAAAGTCAACTAAGTATGGAAAGCTAGGTAGAATAGACAAACTCATTGCAGGAAGAGGCACGCTTGCGAGTTCGAGGGGTGCCAGGTCGATTTCTAGAGCATGGAAGTTCTAGGTAAAATATGTATACACTAAACACGACCTTTCATAGTTCGATAGAAGCTATCTGCGAAGCCGCGTACATAAAACTGACTAAGTATGCAACCAAACGACTATTGATTAGAATGACCACAGAAAGGCGAGAAACTGTAGAGCAAGAAACACAGTTTACAAGAGGAAAAAAAAAGGGAGAGAACAACTATATCACCCACACAACAAAACCTACTCCCATAACTATGAACCCATAGTAACACATAATCCATGGAAAAAGTATCGCCAACTATGAAATATAGTTTGAGGCCGACAAACTTTGGTTCAACGCCTAAGAGATGCAATTTACATCGACTCCATTTTTTTAGTATGTTATTTTATCTTGATAGTATTCTATGCAAACTCCACTGCAAAAAATGTAACAAGAGATCCAACCGTGGATGCAACATCCCAATATTGCGAACCCTAGCCAAACAAGAAGAAGCAACAAATAAAATAACAACCCAGTTAAGAAGCACCAAAAGGACTAACTGCAGGCGCAAGACTGGAACCCTGCAAAGTCGAATCAAACAACAATAAACAACATGCAACGAAGAAAGAAGCAAGCAACAACCACTCCACCAGGAATGATGCAGTTCCAATAGCAATTGCAGAAACCCAAACGTGCAAAATGCAACAACATGAACAGACAAGCAAGAACAACAACAACATGCAAACAACAAATCAGTGGAGATGCAAAAAACAAGCATGAACTAGTAAACCACCAATGCCGCTGACGCATATAAATTTAAAAAACGGAAGAAAATGTATTCTACCAAGCCTGTTAAGTAAGCATTCAACGCTACCAAGCCTTTTAGGTAAACATTTAAGTTTTTTTGAAATGATCTATAAACATTTAAGAAAAAAATGCAATGTGGCAGGTCTCTGATGTATCCCAAAAAAATTATTATATTTTTTGTAACAATAGTTCGAACACCAGAGAATGTTGGAAGGCCAAAAACATTGCCATAAATTTACCTAGCATAAAATGCTAAACCAAACATTCAAATTAACGCTAGCATTAATCCACCTTCGATGAATGCATAACAAAATATATGATTCAAAAAGACCATATACTATCAAATACTTTGGATATGCCAACATATATAACATTGGGAATAGCGAAGCCAACAATAAGACCTCCAATCCCTTGTCCAATCATAGCATGAAAAATATGGTACTTTTTTTAATATAAAAATTGATGTTTTCAGTTCCCTGGTTCCAACAATGGATAATATGGAAATATTTGTGATCAAAGGACAAACTAATAGGAAGTCAACGATTTATCGATCGCTATAGTCCCTTTATGCCTACGACAGGGACTAATAAATAGAACCATATTTCTTTCTTTTACATGTCTTTCTACATACTAACTTACCTTCATGTCCACTGTATGTTCAACGTTGCTACATTGAAAGAAACATATTAGTTGGACAAGAAGACAAATTCTTATATGCCACAGCAGAGGGGGCTGAAGTACAATCTTCGAAAAGGTATACCAACTGTGCTAGTAAATCAAACACACAAAATGGGTGGGTGCATAAAATATTGGACTAGAAAACAATGATTTGGCAACAATGGGACTTTTTTGACACTTCCCGCTTCCAAATATTTCCCTCCCCATTTCTAATTTTCCCACTTTCTATAATCCCTTTTTCCCCCTCTTCTATACTTAACCGAATTCCCGTTCATTTTTCTCGTCTACTTTCTCTTTCTGGTTTCTTTGCTTAGTCGTCTTTCCAAAAAATGTCTAGGTGCACGGGTTGGCAGACTCACGGGTTCACATTTATACTTATGCTTCTATATCATGACTCAAACTGGCAGTTTCCTCATTCCATACTTAGCCACTTTTCAATCGCTAGTTCTCGGGCTGGCGGGTTCAAGATTGTACCTCTAGATTCAGAGGTTCTATGATATACAGATTGGTTTTCGTACCCCCCCATCATGCCCTATTCCCTATTACACATTTTTGCAGTCAAAAAATCCAAGGCATACAATTTGACCGCCGGGTCCTCATGTTTCTTGAGTATCCCTTGACACCCTATTTCATATTCCATCTCCTTCAACCCTATATGTGACATTCAGAACAATTATGGACAATATACAATGAATATGCTTATTTAGTCCTTCTGATGTTCATCTACACATGCTTGCATCTGAAAAAGTTGGACTAGTGACATGGCCATGAGCAGTCAATC
Source organism: Picea glauca (assembly GCA_000966675.3). Lineage (NCBI taxonomy): Eukaryota > Viridiplantae > Streptophyta > Pinopsida > Pinales > Pinaceae > Picea > Picea glauca. Next base: position 30,627 of record JZKD02S0425212.1, read on the forward strand.
ATCACAAACATCAACAAACTGACAAGGACAAAGGTAAATATTCATACATTGTGTTCCTCATATGTTTACCAAACAAATATCCTCAGATATTCATCTATGCCATGATAAATATGTTGATGTCATTTGCAACACATACTTTGCAGTTCACAAGAAGTATCAATGAGTGCAAGTGAGACACTGAACATAGTGCAAGTTCCGTAGACTAAGAGGTTTGGTTGCAAAACTCTGGCTCCATAATTCATCCAAGTTGTGTGTCTACTTGTACATTTATGCCAGGAAAAAATAAAACAAAAAATAATGCAGACTACCATTCACATTGCTTTTCCTGCTCAAAAAATGTCACCAGGTCTAAACTTATAACACCCAAAATACTATCAATAGAGGGCTTGAACAACCCCCGAACTGGAAAAGTGTTCGTCAGGGACATAATGGTCATCTATAACACCTACTTGGACAAGGAAAACAAAAATAGATCCATTATGTGTGCTAACATGATAGACAACGAAGCCCTGATGACAATCACACTCACTATTCCCACACAACTTGTCTAGAAACATGCATAAAAGAAATTGACAGGTAATGGGATATCCATTACAAATTTTAATATATTTCCCAAAATAGTATATGACTGTGGTGATTGTGATCAGATTATATTTTTCAACGAAACAAGTATTGTGGAAAAAATTATCGCGATTTGTTCAGAATATCCTTTCGTCCTAGACACAACAATTAGCCAACTTGAATAGAGCAATGACACTTACCCAATCAGAACCATTGGTGCAGTTGTCACACTCGCGAGAAAACTTGGCTTGCAAAACATTCTCCATATAAAAGATGGAGAGTCAGACAATGACAAAGCAATGGTACCGTTCTCCATATCCAACGTTGTCCTTTACTTTCACATCTCCATGTATCTCGGTTATGTTACACAACTATTGCGTTGTTCCATGTTGTAGCTGCAATTGTTCGACACCTATTCAAATTTGTTTTCCTCAATGGAACAACAATTGCATAAAGGGAAATTTCCACTTATGCTCTTCAAAAATGTAACAAAGAAAAGATATGTTAAAGAAATGATCTTTCGCACAACCCAAGCAACATTTGTAAGAAAATTGCGAATAGACATAGTACAGGATATCAAGAAACTAACTAGATCTACAACTGTTGTGTGTATACATCTAAAATTTAATCCTCACTTTGCTCATACAAATTGCATTCACCATTTTTTTGTAGTTTTTCTTTTTTTGTTGTGCAATTGTATATTATATTGTTCAATATATTAACTATTATGCTCACGTGCCCATGTTGAGGGTGTTTTGGTTGCAAAGAATGGGTACTCGACCCCCTTCGAGCCTCTATGTGCCAAATGCAACTCTCCTGCTTTTGCCTCTTCTTTCATAAATGTTGATACAATTGATTGTCTACGATGTAGTAAAAAAATCCCTTACATATATAGACATTGCCTCAATGTTGCCTTCTGAACCATGGGCAACACAATCGTACATTGTACAATTAGACAACCTCTATTACAATATGTGCTTTCTAGGTTATCATAATTTCCATATGAAGTATACCTACAGAACAAGTCAAACAGTCTCTACATGTTGCGCGACTTTCGGATACATAGCAAATTTACCTTAAATGAGGACAATGCAATACTACATATCGGCTGGAAAAAAGAAAAAATTCACATCAAGCTTTGGCAGGAAATGAAAAAATCGCATGTGTGTTTGTAATTTTTATTCAATACTCAAATGAATGTTCGTCGGACTCAAGTTCTTCGGAGTTTACATCTATGGCTGTAAAATTTTCTTTCCAAATATTTTGTCTCTTTTTGTGCACTTGAAAAAACAAGGAGAATCTAACTACAAATCAAATCGTTGTTGTTATTTTGATGTTTTTTTGCATCTCCCAGTAACAATTTTGCATATTTATTAGGGTGTCCAAATGAAAAAAAAAAATGGTGGCTAGCTGTAGATTTGTTGGAGGAGTCTGCACCTTTTTGGGTGCCCAAATTGGAAAAATGTTTTCCAACTAAATAGCCATGGCATGATTTCTTCATTTTTTGGGTACCCAAATAAAAAATAAGATGATCTCCAACTATACATTTATGGTATGATATCTGCATTTTCTCGATGTCCTAATTGAAAAAAAAGGGCTCAACATGGATTGAAGCATGAGCTTGAGATCGTCAGAACTCCCTATAGAGATTGGGGAGTTCGGGCATTGGAATTCATACATGCAGGTGCATTTATTGTTGATGTACAAGCACATAAGATTGTTCAGTCTAGAAATGGGAAGCATAAGGAAAAACCCCATACAAAGTATCCAACTGTGAATAACTTAGGCCCATCCTTTGAACCATGGAAATGGATTGCTCCTCTGGGCATAACCAATAGGCATTTCCAATAATATTGGAAATTTGGCATTGTTAAAACTGGTAGTGATAGAACATGGCACTATCAGAAGAAAATGTCCATGGTGATCTTGCTTCATGGTAAAATAGTAATCGTCAAGTTTCTTGTTCCCCATTTGGGGGTTTGGTTATAACTGGGATACAATGGCAAAGCTCTGCTGGTTTTGTGTTGTCTTGTGTTTGGCAGACTTTTGTTCATATATCATGGCCCCAATTATTTTCTCATGGGAAGATATACCAAATGTAAGAGAAAACCAATGGCAAATGTGTTTTTTTTTATATATCAAATTGTTTGATGCATAGGTCGATGTGTACTTCTCTATGGACCCTTGTGGGATCTCACTTGGCACCTTATGTGTTCATGCATTGCCTTGTGCCTTGACTTTAAATACATTTGGTGTTTACTTGGCTCTTGGTTGTATGATTCATTCTGAAAAATTAATGATACATTCAGGATCTTGGTGGTTTTTCTATGATCTTAAAGAATATAAAAGACATGCTTTGCCTTTTAATATAAGCTCTCTAACGCAAATGTAGTATGTGGGTCATTTTAACACTTTTCCTTGATCAATGAACTTAACAAAATTCATCTCCAGAAATATTTTGAAATAAAATGATATATACTATGTGAAGTCCAATGGAACTATCATATCAACCACAAAAAATTAAAATTAAAATTCATCTTAAAATTCAAATTCGTCATTGTTATACTTACAGTGAAGTTGACAGTACAATAATTTTACTTAAACATCCCAAAATTATTTTTCTTGTGGCTTTCCAATGCTTCTCTTATGAAAACACATCCTGGAAACTATAAGCATGGCTCGCTTGATCTATTTCTTGATTGAAGATCATGTTCACCTGTTTAATGCACTTCATAGTTACTGTTAAGACCATCAATGGGGATTTATTACACCAATTCCCACTTCTGAAAATTTCCATCCCCTTTCTTTTTTCCCTCTGCTTTCCCTTTCTGGTTACTTAGTCATTTTTTGAAAAACATCTAGGTGTCGGGGTTGGCGGATTCACGTTTTCAGATTTTCACTGATACTTTTATATCACGTGTCTGATCGACTGCTTCTCCGTTTCATATTCAAAAAACTTTTTGGATCGCAGGTTCCCAGGTAGGTGGGATCAACATTGCATTTCCATTGTTCTGTCGCCTCCGAAAAACACCCATACTTCCCCAATCTACAAATTGACAACCAAAATCCCCTTTCTTTTTCTCGTTTACTTTCCCTTTCTGGTTACTTAGTCATTTTTCTGAATGCGTCGTTTTTCCGAATGTCTCATGCTTTTATATACAACACCCGAAGTTCCGCTATATACAAATTGACCGTTGAAGTCCGTCATTGTCCCCTATTCCATGTTACACATTTTGTAGTCAAAAGTTGGGATACATACAATTTGACCATCGGGCCCTCACGTCTCCCGAGTAGAAATTCTGTCCCTGTTTTCAAGCCCATCAATATTCCATGTTTCAAGTATGTCTCATGCTTTTATATCACGAGTCTGACCAACCTCTTACCCATTGCATATTTTGCCACTATTTCCATCATCGGTTCCTGGCCAGGCTTTCTCAACATTGTGCTCTCATTATTCCGCTACCTACAAACAACACCCAAAATTCCGCGATATACAAATTGACTGCTGAAATCCGTCATTGTGCCCTATTCCGTGTTACACATTTTGCAGTCAAAATTTTGGAGACATACAATTTGACCATCGGCCCATCACGTCTCTTGAGTATAACTTGTGACCCTATTTTGAAGCCTGATCGACCGCTTTCCATACTTGGCCATTTCTTGGAATCTCTTTTGTGGGTTGGTGGGTCGACGAAATGTGCAATGCTTAATTGCTCTTTGCCATCCCCACCACCTTCACACTTCTCTCTAGATATGCAATTATTAAGATTTAATACTAATAGATCATCGTTTAGGAACCATTAAGATTGTCATTAATGTTTGAAAGGTTGGAGCATATTTGTCATTAATACGAATTAAACCAAGATTTGCAGAGGGTTGTGTTATCCTTTCCAAGTGTTCATTTCAATCATCATGAAATATCTTTCATGTGTCGTCCAGTTGGTGCCTTCACGAAATCTCTAATCCTTAATCGCTCTTCATCGTCACTGCCACCTTCGCACTTTTTTCTAAATATGCAATTAGTAAGCTTTAATGGTAACAACTCATTATGCATGAACTGTGGAGATTGTCATTGATCAATGAAAGGCTCGAGGAGATCTTCCATTGATATGCATTAAACCATGATTTGCGGAGGGTTATATTATCCCTTCTGAATGTTCATTTCAAACATCATCTGGAGCAAATGAAAATTCTCGTTAACTTATGGCAGCAGTTGGACAACAATTCTATCCAGATACAGTTAACAACTTTGGGCATGATGACCAGAAGTTCCAGTACTCTAGGGAATATTCTTACTACTCATCTCCCTTTGCCGAGAAGAAAAAAAAGAGATGTTCCCTTGGTGCACCGAGAGATATATTTCAAGCCAAATAATTCCAAGGCAAGCCTGCCTGCTTAGACAACTCACCCTCTTGCATTGATGGCTGGCATGGAGGTTGATGCGGTCAATTTTGAGTCGGAAGAAGATGTTCTGATGGACGATGATACGAAAATGGATGATGACAATGTAGACATTGTTTCCACTCCTGCGCCCAAATTGAAATCAGCCATAATGGGGGGCACTTCCTAGATCGACGATGGCGGCCCTGACAAGACCAAAATAAGGGGTTTCAGAAAAGAAACCAACGTTGAACGCAATAGCCGCTTTGCGGCTCAAGAGTAGGAATTCCAAAGGTCCAAATTAGTCTGTTCTGGGAGGAAGTCTTTCATTGTAAGGAAATGGTCTCTTGATGCTCCCAGAGATATATTTCAAGCCAAATAATTATTCAATTGTGGGACCACTCTCTTTTGCTCTGGATATACAATTAACATCTTAGGGGATGAGGCCCAGAACTCCCACTTGTGCAAGGCATATTCCTACTACTCATCTCCTTCCGCCCAGAATGGACTAATTTGGGCCTCTCGAACTGCTCGTGCAAGTTGTGTCCCTGAAGTCTTTTCCTGTAAGGAGGGGGTCTATTGGTCCCCTCCCGCCTAGAACGAATTAATTTGACCTCTCAAATTGCTCGTGTAGATTGTGTCCCTGAAGTCTTCAATTGTGAGGAGGTGGTCTCTTGGTGTGTGATCCGGATTATTTTCGACACGAAATGCGAGCGGAGATATGATAAAGAAATGCACAAAGATATCGTAGATATTCAATAATATAACATAAATGTATCAGAGATGCAACCATAAACAAATATATACAGTAATACGTGATTTCTATTAATCAAATAAATGTACAGACACTGTAAAAATACAGAGTGAAAGACTCGCTAGAATGGTGGCAGCTTATCTCTGAGAAGAGATGTGACAGCTACTCGCATTCACAAGAAGATGGTTAAAATGAGGCTCTGAAGGCCTTTTTACAATAAACAAGAATGCCCAAAACCATAGACATCTAAAAACATAACTCTAGGATATGAAGCGCCAAAAGTCATGTGGGCCCCGTTTGGGTAAGTTAGTACATCAACTTCTCGGGGTCGTAACTTTTGCATACGATCTTCGTTTTAGGCGTGTGATAGCCTGTTGGAAAGGTATCGTTGAGGATTTTCATTTTGGGGGATCAATCATTCCTTTGGCTATCATAGAGGAGATCGATCACAAAAAACTTTCATTTAGGCCCTCAAAATGGCCCCGGAAGTTAAAACCTGCTAAAAATAGTAAATTGCCAAAATTGCCAGAAAACTGTTTTGAGCCAGTCGGACAAGGTGGGTGGCCACCAATATCCACCTGGATCAGTGTGTCCTAACTTTCAGTTTCAGGCTCTTCCGCTTTCCCTACAACATTTTTCATCTTTTTCCTCACGAGAATATTGTGAGAACTATCAATTTTACTGCGATGAGGGGTTCTTATGTCCTCCTACGTTTGAAAAAATTTGGGTTTCTTTTTTCCTGGGGTGGTCCATTGGAGCGATGTTGTGGGATGTCGTACTCTTCACAGTGGAGGCCGCAGATTGGAAACTCTTGTCATTGAGGCCTTTCCTTGTTATTTGTACAATTAAGTGGTGCCTTGCAATGTCTGCAGGTCACCAATGTTAGGAAAAGGAGTGTTGTTCACCTGCTTCAAGCCAAGGAATTATTCCACTGCAGAATCACTCTCATGTTTCTTTGTCGCCTGGGGTCTTCCGCAATATATTGAGATTGCGGCAGTGAACATTGACCATCCGAGGAGAAGAATGTAAGGACTTCCTAAAAAACATCATGGTAATGAGTTTTGTATGCATGTTGAAGAGCATCTTGATGGCTCCTGCATGTTGTCCCACTAGAGGAACAACACAAAATTGTATGCATGTTTTTTTTTTGTAGATCATGTACTTGTGTTTATGACAAATATGTTCAATGTTTTGGTGCAAAGAACTCTGTACAATTTCTATAGATAGATATACACTACCCAATATTTTTTTTTATGGATTTACTATTAAAAAATTTGCCTTGGTATCTTGGTTGTTGCTTGTTTGCTGAATTTAACACCTCTTTTGATTATCTTGGTTCGATAGTCTCATAGTTCTTGAATATTGTATTAGCTCAAGTAATTTGATCTAATATGGAGCATTTAACAATTATATGACAATGCATTGTGTCGATCCCATCAGGCTTCTATGGAAACAAAAATGAATTTCAGATAGTTTCAAACCAACATTCAATTCTATTCGTAATGCAGATAGAACAAAGTAAGGCTAAATCACGATGCGACAGACGTGGCCCCACCCTAGAAATTTTGTTTTCATCTTAGCGTTGCTAAGAAAACGATTTCTTATTTCCCTTTCGCTTCCTTGATTCCTTTACTCCAAAAGGGAACATTTTATTAGTTGTCCATCTCCTGGCCTCTATTTGAGCACTTTTTACTTTATTAATGAAATTACCAAATTTCTTGTTCGTGAGTAAAAAAAATCAAAACTGATCTATGGTGGTTGTATTCAAATGGGACTATGAAATCAACTACAATATTAAAATTCAAGATCGTCATTGTTGTTTCTAGACATGAAATTATTAAGATTTAATGCTAACAACCCATCATGCAAGATGTTTAATACTTAAGTTAATATGTCAAAGTCATGGAAGAATGTATCAAGAACACAATTACTCCCAGAAGTTGCAATAAAAACTAATCTTCAACAAAGCATTTTCTCACACCCTTTTTAATGGTACAAGCACAATAGAAAATGAGTAAGTGGATAAAATATTGGACTAGAAAATGATGGTTTTGCAACAATGGGGCTTGTTTGAAACCAATTCCCTCTTACGAAAATTGCCCTCTTCTTTTCTATTTTACCACTCTTTTATCCCCTTCTTTTCCCTCTACTATACTTAACCAAAATCCCGTTTCTTTTTCCCCTGTAGTTTCTCTTTCTGGTTACTTAGTTGTTTTTTCCGAAAATGTCTTTCTGCGTGGGTTGGCGGATTCACAGGTTCACATTTTTATTCATGTTTTTATATTGCGATTCTGACAGAGCGCTTCCCCTTTCCATACCTAGCCACTTTGATCACGGGTTCCCGCCCAGGCGGTCTCTAAATTGAACTTCCATTGCTCCATGACTTGCAAAAAACACTCCGGCTTATGCGATATGCAAATTTACTTCCAGACTCCCACATCATCCCCTCTTCCATGTTACACATTTTGCACTCAAATGTTCTGATACATACAATTTGACCATCGAGGACTCGCGTCTCCTCAGGAACCCTTGTGACCCTATTTTAAAGCTCGTCCAACTGCTTTCAACACTTGGCCATTTCTTGGAATCTCTTCTACGGATCGTCAGGTTGGCGGGTTCAGGAAATTTCCAATTTCTAGTCATTGTTTCCTATCCCTGCCACCTTCATACTTCTTTCCAAGTATATGCAATAAGTATACAAATTCTCCAAAAACATACATAAAAGATCTTGCCAAGAAATGGAATATCTATTACATATTTGAATAGTATGTAGAAATCCTATGATATATTTTTTTTGGCATGTGTTCTATCATCTATTATCTCTTATTTTCCCTCTTCTATACTTAACCAAATTCTCATTTATTTTGCCCTTCTACTTTCTCTTTTTGGTTACTTAGTCTTTTTTCCGAAAATGTCTAACTGTGCAGGTTGGCAGACTCACGGGTTAACATTTGCACTCATTCTTTTATATCGCAACTCCGATCGACTGCTTCCCATTCCATACCTATCCACTTTTTAGATCGCGGATTCCCGGGCAGGTGGGCTCTAGATTGCACTTCCATTATTCTGTGACCTGCAAAAAACACCCGAACTTCCGCGATATACAAATTTATTGTCGGACTCCCACATCATACCCTCTTCCATGATACACATTTTTCACTCAAAAGTTTTGAGACCTGCAATTTGACCTTCAGGTACTCATGTCACTTGGGGAACTATTGTCACCCCAGTTTGAAACCCATGCATCCGCTTTCCATACTTGGCCATTTCTTGCAATCTCTTTCGCGGATCGTTGTGTTGGCGGGTTCATGAAATCTCCAATTCCTAATCGCTGTTTCCTGTGCCCGCCACCTTCACACTTATTTCCAAGTATGCAATAACTGAGGTTTAATGCTAACAACTCACCATGCCTCCAGGAGACAGTCATACTAACTGTTCCTACACAACTTGTCGAGAAACATGCAGAAAATATCATGCCAGGTAATGGGATATCTATTACAAATATCAATATATTAGCGAAACGAGTCCCTCTGACCATTTCCCTATTCCATAATTATCGATTTTTTTTCTTGCGGGTTCCTAGACATGCAGACTTCACTTCCATTGTCCCTTGACCTGCAAACAACACCCTGACTTCCGCGATATAAAAATTGACTTCCGGACGCCCACATCATCCCCTCTTCCATGTTACACATTTTGCACTCAAAAGTTCTGATACATACAATTTGACTGTCGGGGCCTCATGTCTCCTTAGGAACCCTTGTCACCCTATTTTGAAGCCTGTTCGACCGCTTTCCACACTTGGCCATTTCTTGGAATCTCTTTCGTGGATCGTCGGGTTGGCAGGTTCAGAAAATTTCCAATTCCTAGTCGTTGTTTCCTGTGCCCGCCACCTTCACACTTCTTTCCAAGTATATGCAATAAGTATACAACTTCTCCATAAACATGTAGAAAATATCTTGCCAGGAAATGGGATATCTATTACAGATTTGAATATATTAGCCCTTCTTTTCCCTCTTCTATACTTAACCAAATTCCCGTTTCTCTTTCCCCTCTACTTTCTCTTTCTCGTTACTTAGTTGTTTTTCCGAAAATGTCTAGTTGCGTGGGTTGGCGGACTCACGGGTTCAAATTTGCACTAGTTCTTTTATATCGTGATTCCTACCAAGCACTTCCCCATTCCATACCTAGCCACTTTTTCGATCACGGGCTCTAGATTGCACTTCCATTGTTCTGTGATCTGCAAACAACACCCTGACTTCCGCGATATACAAATTTACTACCAGACTCCCACATCATACCCTCTTCCGTGTTATACAATTTTCACTCAAAATTTCCGAGACCTACAATTTGACCGTCGGGTCCTCACGTCTCATGTGGAACTATTTTCACCCCATTTTGAAGCTCGTCCACCTACTTTCCATACTTGGCCATTTCTTCGAATCTCTTTCGCGGATCATCGGGTTGGCGGGTTCACAAAATATCCAATTATTAATCGTTGTTTCCTGTACCTGCCACCTTCGCACTTCTTTCCAAGTATGCAATAACCGAGGTTTAATGCTAATAGCTCACCATGCCTCAATGAGACCGTCATAATAACTGTCCCTACACAACTTGTCCAGAAACATGCAGAAAATATCCTTCTAGGAAATGGGATATCTATTACAAATATCAATATATTAGTGAAAATGAATTCCACCTACCATTTCCCTATTCCATACTTACCGAATTTTTCACTTGCGGGTTCTCGGACATGCGGGTTCAATATTTACCTTGCATTGTTCCGCAACCTGCAAACAACACCCGAAATTCCGTGATATACATGCAGAAAATATCTTTCCAGGTAATGGGATATCTATTACAAATTTAAATATATTACCGAAAACCAATCCGACCGACCATTTCCATATTCCATACTTAGACACTTTTTCGATTGTGGGTTCCTAGATAGGCACGCTCAATATTTCCCTTGCATTGTTTTGGGACCTACAAACAACTCCCAGAATTTCGCAAATATACAAACCGGTTATTGGACTGCCCCATCATGCTCTTCCCTTCTACACCTTTTGTAGTCAAAATTTCGGAGACATACAATTTGATCGTCGAGCCCTCACCTCTCCTAAGAATACCCTGTAACCCTATTTTGAAACTCGTACGATAGTTTTTCATACTTCGCCATTCCTTACTTGCTCTTCCCCATCCCCGTCACCTTCACACTTGTTTATCATAAAAAAATTGTTTATAAACACACACACACACACACACACATTATAAATAAATATAATTTGACCATCGGACGCTCACCTGTCCTTCATATCCCTTGCAACCATACTTTCAATCCCTTCCAACCGCTTTTCATACTTATATATATATATATGTGTGTGTGTGTGTGTGTGTGTGTGTGTGTGTGTGTGTGTATAAGATCTTATTTCTAAGTATGCAATTAGTAAGCTAGTCTGACCGACCGAAAATGAGTCCGACCGACCGTTTCCCTAGTCCATACTAGGCCACTTTCTCCAAATTCCACAAATATACAAACCGACCGCTGAACTGCCCCATCATGCCCTCTTTTGTTTTACGCATTTTGCAGTAAAAAATTCTGAGACATACAATTTGACTGTCGGACACTCACCTCTCCTGAGTATCCTCTATAACTCTATTTTGCAGCCCGTCCGACCGCTTTTCATACTTGGCCATTCCTTACTTGCTCTTCTCCATCTCTGTCACCTTCTCACTTGTTTATAATAAAAAAATTGTTTATAAACACACACACACACACACACACACACACACACACATATATATAAGGTCTTATTTCTAAATATGCAATTAGTAAGCTTTAATGCTAACAACTCATCATGCAGGAACCGTAAAGATTGTCATTGATGAGCGAAAGGCTTGAGGAGATCTCCCATTAATACACATTAAACCAAGATTTGCAGAGGTTTATATTATCCCTTTCGAGTGTTAATTTCAAACATCATGGAATGTCGTTCGCATGTCGTCTGGTTGGCACGTTCACAAAACCTCCAATCCTTAATTTCTATTCATCGTACCCGCCACCTTCACACTTCTAAGTATGCAATAAGTAAGCTTTACTGCTAACAACTCATCATTCAACACCCATAGAGATTTTCATTAATGAGCGAAAGCCTCGAGGATATTTCCCATTCACACACATTAAACCAACATTTGCAGAGGGTTATATTATCCCCTCCAGTTGTTCATTTCAAGCATCGTCTACAGCAACTTGACGTTCTCATAAACTTATGGCATCAGCTCGACAATAGTTTTGTGGAGACACAATGAACATCTTCGGGTGCGAGGACCAAAACTTCCATTGTTCTAGGGCATATTCTTACTACTCATCCCCTTCCGCTCAGAACAAAATAATTTGGACCTATGGGATTGCTCGTGCAGGCTGTGTCCCTTAAGTTTTTTACTGTAAGGAGATGGTCTCATGGTGCACCGATAAATATGTTTCAAGCCAAAGAATTATTCCACTACAGGACCACTCTCCTATTTCTTTGTCACCTCAGGTATTCCGCCATATGTTAATATTGTTAGAGCCAACATTGGCGTTCAAAGGAGAAGATTCCAAGCAGTTCCTAAGAAAGAATAATAACGGGTTGGACCTCTTGCCCGAGTTCCTAGAAGACCCGATGGCAGTTCCTGAAGATATCACAAACTTGCAGGTTAATTCATTTAGAAATCCATTCCATGAAATTGCATGGTTGTTTACAAGAATAACGGGACAAGAATCCACAACAACTATTTCTCACATGGTTCTTTATATTTTTTATTTCACAGTCAAGGAACAAGCCACTTTTTATTGGGGGAAGCTAATTTCCCATGAAATATGTTCCCAATTGTCAAGCTTCAAAAAGGAGAAGAAATTTTATATGTCATCCTACTTGGTTTGCGTGATAGTACATTGTTGTCAGTTTCCAAAACTATCTCTGTCCAAGAAAGTAAATTGGGAATTCGACCCAGTAACGTTCTGGTACCGGGCCTTGTGGAAGCACAAGGCCTCCCACTATTTTTATGAGGTTTTTAATGACTTTGTCTCTGTTTTCAAAGTTTTATTATTAGGAGAAGAGGCTCCTCGCATATCTAACCAGGCAACCAAGTTTTTGGACAGGAAGGGAGAACTTGAACAAATGGAGAATTGCAGTGTGATAAGGATTTTTGGCTCCAAGGAAAAACCTGCTCTCCTTCCATGTCACATTACAGACAAAATGTTTGTTACATAAATAACAAGGCAATACAACTATTGGTTGCATCTATTTCATGAGAAGAGAAAAAAATAGTTCATTCCTCTGCCTTGGAAAGTAGGGGACTTCATGTTGAGGAACATCAACAAAATTGATGAATTCACAACCCATTTCAACAACTTGAACCTAAGATATGCTTAAAGGCTAAGAGGGTTCGATCCTAATGGATGTTTTTTAGAACATTTACTTGCAGTTGGCCTCAAAAATTATTTTTTCCAGAGACACCTAAGAAAAAATACAGACATTGAGGACAACACTCATGCCTCTGATGCTGACGACCTATACACGTTGCAAAGCACCAATGAATTGTACAAGCAACAGGGAAAACGCCCCGGTGAGAAGAGTGTTCAATCGCCAAATAACACTCCCAAAAGTACGACATCCCGGAGCATCGCTCCAACGACCCACCACAGTAAGAAAGCAACCCATAATTCTTCAAACAGAGGAGGAGATAACAACCCTCCTCACCCTAAAATTGATAGTTCTCACAAGATTCTCGTGGAGAAGAAGAGAAAAAAATTGTAGGGCAGGCGAAAGAGCCTAAAATTGAGAGTGAGAACATGGAACTCGAGACTGATCTAGAGAGCGTATTCCACAACCTTGATCATTCCGGAGACGCGATCCAACATAGTCGCACAATGGACATAGCTGATACCGAATTTTTTTACGAAGATGAATCCTTCGTATTCCAGAGTATTGTTTTTTACAGCGAGTCTAAAAATTTGATTATCGAAAAGAGAGATGTAAAAAATAAGAAAGGCAAATCTCGTTCAGATGTTAACCTTGCGAACATGTTGTCGTCCCAAATATCTTGACTTCATAGAGAAACTAGAGATTCTCTTGATGATTCCATTGGAGGCATTGAGGTCGAGAATGCCAGATTGAAGGACTAATTCAAGGAATTGGAGGAAGCTTTGATTCCTATGCCATTGCTTGCAAGTCCTTTAGCAATAGCCACGCCTGCCGCCCCTGTAGCCAAGTTAAAAGGATCCTCTAGCCTCCTCGCATCGTGTAGAGGATATGTGGAGAATAATATCAAGAAAATAATGGAATTGATTATTGAGGCCTGGGAAACATCACCAAGTATGGCTTCTTTTGGAACGAGAACACATACTTTGCTCGAACATTTGCAGGCGGATTTAAAAAATGAAGAACGTTTCTATTTAGAAACAGTCCTCCCTTTTGGCACCCATGTCAACAACATGATAGAAACGAGAAGCAGATAAGAAGATCTCCCCTCCAAAAAATGGATCACTCAATTAAATGCATCCTGGAAAGAGAAAGTGAAGAACTTGCATCTCACTGTCCAATCATGTGAACAAGCCATATCAAAGAAAGAAAAATTATTCACAAAGTTGAACAAAATATACTTAGCCGGAAGAACCAACGAGGTCCAAGACCCCAAGTTAATCGTCAACTCCTTTCCCTTAACTAAGCAAGCCTTTGATAAACAAGTTGATATTTTCAAGGTGTTGTCTTTAGAAAAGTTTTACAACATCCTTGAATATGGTGAAGATGACGTGTAAAATTGGCTAGTCGACTATTCGATACAAAATGAAGAAATTGATCAGGCTCTACATAATCTTTCTATCAATCTAAGGGAATTAGAAAATGAACTTTTCAACATAAAAATCCGGAATGAAATCAACATGGCCCCCTTGAGAAGTTACATTGAAGAATGGGTCCAAAGGGAAATGAAGCAGGTCGTCGATGAAAGGTAACATCACTGTAAGTCTATACTAATCACATCTTGCTTTGTTTATCAATCCAATTATTCCACCTTTTTAAATAGAAATGTCTAGCCAAAGACTGATACCTTCCAATTTCTTCTTTTTAGATATTAATCTCTATTGTCGCCCACTTCTTCTTTCCACAATCCTATTTCTTGTACATATTTCTCTTATGGTCCATGAGAGCCTCAATCCCAGTCTATATGACAAACGCATTTAAGTTTCCAGGAATATGTAACAAACAATATTATTTTTTGATATATTTCAATTAAAACTATTTTTATTTCCTTTTATATTTATGTCCTCATAAATTTTTATCTTCAACTATGCTAAATGTCAAGAAATTGTGTTTATTTAATTTGAATGTAACTTTATATGTGTCTTTTGTGTTTTATCGTTTTCTCCTGCTATGCATATAACTTTTTTTGTCCTGGCACATATAGAGACATACAAGCCAGATGGTCTATGTAAATTGTACTTAACTCTAACCAATTGAAAGTATACATTGAAGAGATAAAACATGCAAGGTACGAATGAAAATTTCGAACATAGCAAGTCACACTACTAGAAATAACAAAAATTTCGAACATAACAAGTCACACTACTGGAAATAACAAAAATTTCGAACATAGCAAGATGGATTATATAGTTTCAAAAAATAAATGGGACTCTAGAGGCCATGCGTCAATTACTGCATGGATACCACATGTGCTTCATGCTGCTTGTCACATCTCCGCTGCAGTTTCCATCTACCTCCGCTACTTTTTCCTATTCTTATGCATTTATTCTTAATTCAACCCAACAGGGACTACACTGCCATACAACACTTATTTATTTAAATGTTATTTATTTCTATAAAATGTTATTTAAATTATGTACAACAAATGTTAGTAATGTGATTAACATTCCTTGAATTTCACTATTTGTTTTTAAAAGTTGAAATATGTATGTGCACAACTTGCACATTTTTGTATTACATTTGCGCAAGAGTCAAAAGTCCTATTCTCAAATTTTGCGCAATTGGCAGTATTCATACACAACCTTGTGCAAAGATGTCGAATCCCTTATCTGACTTAAAATGCTGGATAAATTGACGTTAAAAAAAATATAAATGCTGGGTAAATCAACGGGTAAATCGACGTTAAGAAAAATATAAATGCTGGCTAAATTGGCGTTAAACCATTAACGATTAGTGTTGATATAAATGTATGTAAATAAGAATATGTGTTTTAGAAGTTTTATAATACTAAATTTTGCACAATCATAGAAGTTTCAGAGTCGGACGTGGGGGGAGACTTGTTTTAGCGTTGGCATGGTAATTGTTTTAATTTTTTTAATTTTCAATTATTGCATTTGTTGTTTTATTTGTTATTTTATTAATTGATCAGTTTTTTCAAATTTTGATTTTAATTTTTTTTTAATTGTAGTTTAGGTTTGGTTTTTTAAAAATTGATTTTAAAATTTGTTTTGCTCTTTTGGATTTTTTTTTTTTTTTTAAGAACTTAAGGTTGTTTTAAAAAAAAATACGATTTTAAGAGTTTTATTTATTTATTTTCAAATTCAACTTTTTTGTTTTTCCTATTTTAATTTTTTTTAGTGTTATTTTTTTTTTTCTTTTTAAAATGGTGTTATTCTCTTTTTTTAACTGTTTATAGAGTGTTTTATTTTTCATTTTTAATGTAAATCAAAGAAAAATAAAAATTAATTAATTAACAATTTTTTAGATTTTTGGTTTAGGAGCCAATTTTAAAGTTTTTATTTGTGATAGTATTGGTGGTGAATGCTATGATTCCAATTAAGTCATTTTTTTTAACTCTAAAAATAAAAGTGATGCTACTAGTAGCACTACTTTTCGATTCGAGGGTCAATTTGCCACATTTGCCACAATGGTATTGGTTGTCAATTTGCCACGGTTCCAATTAAGCAATGATTTAGG
The DNA here is from genome assembly GCA_000966675.3 of Picea glauca. Classification (NCBI taxonomy): domain Eukaryota; kingdom Viridiplantae; phylum Streptophyta; class Pinopsida; order Pinales; family Pinaceae; genus Picea; species Picea glauca. The sequence continues at coordinate 47,262 of JZKD02S0425212.1, forward strand.
AGTTGATTTTGAGTTGTTTATCAATGATGGTACCAGTTGTCGAGGCCATAGTTTCAATTAAGTTATAATCTTAACTCCAAAACAAACTCGGTGCTACTGGTAACATCACTTTTCAATTCGGGGTTCAATTTCAAAGTTTTTGTCCACAATGACATCAATGGTTAACACAATGAGGCTAAATTTCAAACACTACAAAAAATGGTGATATTGATAGCACCATTTTTTGATTTAGCGGTAAAAATGTGACCTTTAAAAAAACGAGAACTCTCGAGAGTTCTCGTTAAGTTAGTAACTTTGTTGTAGTAAGAATAAGACAATAAAACTCAAATTTAAGTAGAGGGCCCTTTCGTTTTGCTTATGAAAGAAAAATGAAAAGGGGGGTGGTTGTGGCCACAATACCTTCCTTCTTGGCTTCTTTTACTTTTTGAACTTTCTTAATTCTACTTGGTCTTCTAGAATGAGGTCTTCATTAATAAATATTCCTGACCCTGTTACGCTTGGATATTTATTGGCTATGCCATATTTATGGTCATTACAACTTTGACATGGATCAACTTATCTTTATGTTCAATTATTTTTCCTAGCCTCTTTACTTCTATGATGTAAGTTGTTTTAATTTGTGATTTTTTTTTTTAGTTCTCTTTTACTGTTGCTAGTGTGTCCTCATCTTGTTGTTCTTTTATACAAAAAATTATGAGGTTCAAGGTTATTTTCTTATGCTTATGGTCCAAATCGATTAGCTTATTCATTTCCTCTTTGATGGGTTTGATATCCAATTTATTTTTCAAACTAATTAGGGCCGAATTATTTGTTTGTTTTTCTTCTACCTCTTTAATCCCATCTCTCATGTTGATATTTGCTTCAACCTCTCCTTCTTGGGTTGACTGTTTTTGTTTTTCCATCTCTTCTATTTTAGCCTCCATTTTTTGCAGTTGTGTCTTGAACCATAATGTCTTATTATCTATTTGAGTCTGAATATTATCTTTTAACAATCTAAATTTGGTATCAAGCATTTTTTCCAACTCGCTTCTATTTCTACTCTCCTTTTCTATAATAACTCTATATGTTCATAAATATTCTCTAGGGTGATTTTGTTAGGCCTCCCCTTAACAGGTTAAGGTTTTGAAATATGTGGTGAAGTGTTAATATTCAAAAGAAAAGAAAACAAGTAAGAGAAGGAACTTGTGTATAGATAACCTATCAAAAGGTTATATTTGAAATTACAAAGTATATTGTGTATGTTATTTAAATTTTAACATTTTAAATAATTGAAAGGACAATATTTTATTTAGAATATTTTTTGAAGTATGTAACTAATTTGCTCTTGTCAATTGAAGTACAACTACTTATTCATTTTTTCATCACGGAAGGGTGAATATATTCCCTTCAACTTGAAACTCAGATAATTTTTCATCATGGAAGGGTGAATATATACCCTTCAACTTGAAATTAAGAGTGACCCTTGAAATTTAATCACACCATATAACAAAGTTACCAACATAACAAGAATTGTGATCTTAAAACGAGAACTCTAGCAAAAAAAAAAACCATATTTTTATGTCCAAAACACCAGAATCAACCCCCGAATAAAAATGTGGTGCTACCTGTAGCACCCCATTTTTGTGTGGTGGTTAAAATCATGACTTGTTTGAACTTGTTTGAAATCCCTTCTTTTACAACCAAAAACAAAACCTAAAATTAACCCACGAATCGAAAAGTGACGCTAAGAGTAGCACCAAGTTTTTTTGGGAAGTTAAAATTACAACCTAATTGAAACTGTGGCCTTGGCAACAAATACCTATGTAAATAAAAAACTCAAAATTATATATTTTTGATTACTTGAAAATTTATTCACTAATTAATTCTATTTTATTTTAAATTTACATTGAAAAATAAATAAATAAATAAATAAAATCTTCGCAAAAAAGTTTTTTAAAAAATAAGAAAAAAACACATTAAAAAAATATTCATAACCAAAATTTAAAAAAATGAAAATAAATAAATAAAATTCTCTCAAAAATAATAATTTCAATTATAACACAAATTTAATTTAAAAAAAAAAAAAAAAAATAAAAAATAATTGCATCTAAAATAAAAAGTATAAAAAAAAACCTAAACTAAAACTTTAAAAATTAAATTCAAAAACCAAAAATAAAAAAATAAAATATTTAAAAAACAATTTTTAAATAAAATCAAAACAAATTAAATGAAATTAATGTTATAAAAAATATTTAAAAACCATTTTAAAATAAAACCAAAACCATATTAAATTTTATTTATAAACAACTAAGAAAACAAAAGCAAATTTAATAAATAACATTGTAAGATAAATAAATAAATTAATTAAATTAAATTATATCGATTCTTTTGTAGTGGGACGTAGGGAGGGGCGATGCCTGAAATCGTCCCCCATGCCCATCATGTTGGGATCCTAGCAAGGAGGGTGTGAGGGGCGATGCCAGGGATCACTCCTCCCCACATCTCACTCCAAGGCACCAAATAGA
>JZKD02S0425212.1:63479-85440 GCA_000966675.3 Picea glauca
GCCCGGCATACATGGCATAAACAGAGCACTAGTACGAGGGATCGTCAGACGCAGTTGTCATATCTGACGCGCCCACACACACACATGCAAAGAATATAACACATACCCAACATCAATTAATTGTTGTTTTCCGACCAGAAGGTCTATCCTGGATTTGGACTATGCTTTTGATATCAATGATTTTCTCCCACAACCTCCTCTATCAAAGGAAAATATTACTTCATTTCCCATCCCTCTCGAGGGTAAGGTTTCCTTATGTGATCTAAGAAAATAATGAGAAGTCGTAGTCTCGGTGGAGAGAGAGGATGATGAAGATTCGTATTCAGCATAACATAGTCACTTTGGGGAGGATGGGTCGCCCGAGGGGGAACCTTACTTATAAGGGTCTGAGCTTGTCTTAGTCTGTGGAGGAGGACCAATATTTATGGACAGATTTTTGAGAGCCTCCAACCACTCATTTCCTTCTAGAGTAATATTTTTAATTAAAACATTAATAGGGGGAGAAAGGGGTAAAGGATTACCCGTGACCAGAGTCCTTGTGTTTCCTGATCCATAATTGATAAGGCTTGTAGGCTAGGATCCTTCCTCTAATTTTCCACCTAGAGTATCAAATAATTCTTGCTGACGAGGCTCTTTGGGAGCAACTCAAGGATGCTTTAAGTCGGTTGAATCTCGAGCTTCGACATCTGTATTTTTTGTGTGTTTGTTACCCTCTTCTTGAGTCACTTTATTCCCTTTAACACTGTAATAAAGTCTTCCTCCATTTCTTAAAGGAAGATGAAAATTCATCACCAAGTGCCCATACTGATGGCACCGACGACATCTAAACGGGACGTTTTCATAGTCCAAAATTTGTGAATATGTATAGCTTCCCCAGCTTAAATCAATTTCCTCTCCTAGTCCTTCTCTAACATTTAAATTGACTAGAATCCTTGCTACTTTCCTTTGTTTTGTCTCTTCAAAGTATAAGTCCACTTTTAAGAACTCCCCCAAGAAATTTCCAATGGCTTTGAAGTAGCCCAAAGTCCAAAATTGTAGTGGTAGTGCTAGGAAACGGACCCAAATTGTGATTTTGTCCATTTTTTCTCTCGTCGCATCAAAAAGAGGGTTCCAAGGATTTAAGAAAAGAGGGGACTTGTTGACACTCTATTTTTTGCCCAGAACCCATTTTGCATGATCTGGTTGAAGAAAGTTGAAGGCAAACCAGTTCTTGTTTAATTTAGTGATCTCTGGGATGTATCCATGATGCTCTTTCCAAGCCGAATGTGCCCACTCAATGATGGTTTTGTGTGCAAAGGATCTGCCGCTATCCCTCCCAACTAGGGTCTAGTTTGCAAACTAAATAACAAGGTTCATACCTACCTCTTCCCCGAGCATGAGATTCCCCAACTTTCCTTTGGTTTTTAAACCTTTCCTCTTCTATCTCTGCCCCACATAGGTTTTTCCCCTTTGTTCCCAGGAACCTTCTAGACTGACTGGAGACCTTTGTGTTAACGGTAAGAAGTCCCCTATGTCTTGGATGAAACCCCTTTTCTCTTCAATGGCAAGGAGGGATGAGATAAATCCCTTGGAGGAATTTGTTTTGGTTGGGTCCTCCAGAAAACCCGTGACTCATGTGCGCAATCACGTCGTGCTACCTCGTTCCACACCAGCGTCTGGGCAGACTTTTGATCTGCAAGGTAAAATCCTGCAACCTACGTTTTTTGGACTGGTAGGAGGCAAAGAGAGAATAAACCCTCCTTCTTCCTGAGAGATCCAATCCAAGGCTAGATCATCCAGGGGGATAAGAGAGGAAATAATTCCTCCTTCAGGGTTAATATGACCAGAAGCAAAGAACTCCGAGAAAGTCTCGAAGCAACCATCATAAATCTCATTCCTCAAAGGGGGCGGAGAAAGGGTCGACTTACCAGAAAGTGTAGTTAACTCTGCGTCAAGAGCCTGGTGCAGATCCTGACTGAAAGAGGTTTTCTCCTCCGCATGAAACCCAAGACCTCCACCTGTATCCAACCATAAGCCGTCCCCGCTTTGTTGTTCTCTTCTAGTGGCCATGTGTTTTGGAAGCTTCTCCATGGTGACTTCTCGACTCTCCATGTCTACCGCTCCAAGATGGAACCCAAGAGAGGAACTACCGTAGAAACAACAACTCCGAATTGAGAAAAAAGACTGGGAAGAAACCGCCAGAGAACCTTTGTGCAAACCACCGTGCTTAACCTGACTGCTAGGTTAGGGGAGACTCTGGACTTTAAAGGTTAACCGCAGTTGCAGACTGCAGTTGAGAGATCGAACACAAATTCCATCGCCCCCCTTATATTAAATTTTGTATTATATGAGATAATATTCTCATATAATATTATATGAGATAATATTTCGTTCAAAGGAGACACAACTGCTGCCAATATGAGACAATATGAGATAATGTCCTAATATCCATTTGTGTCTGAATATTGTCTTTTAACAATCTAAATTTAGTATCAAGCATTTTTTCCAACCCGCTTCTCTCTCTAATCTCCTTTTTTATAATGATTCTATATGTTCATAAATAGTCTCTAGGGTGACTTTGTTAGGCCTCCCCTTAACAAGTTGAGGTTTTGCAATGTGGTGAAGTGTTAATATTGAAAATAAAAGAAAATAAGTAAGAGAAGAAACTTGTGTATAGATAACCCATCAAAAGGTTATATTTGAAATTACAAAGTATATTGTCTATGTTCTTTAAATTTAAACATTTTAAATAATTGAAAGGACAATGTTTTATTTAGAATATTTTTTGAAGTGTGTACCCAATTTACTCTTGTCAATTGAAGTACAACTACTTATTCAATTTTTCATCATGGAGGGGTGAATCTATGCCCTCCAACTTGAAATTAAGAGAATTTTTCATCATCAAAGGGTGAATATATACCCTTCAACTTGAAATTAAGAGTGACCCTTGAAATTTAATCACACCATATAACAAAGTTACCAACTTAACGAGAACTCTGACCCAAAAAAGGCATACTTTTATGTCAAAAACACCAGAATCAACCCCCGAATAAAAATGTGGTGCTACCTATAACACCCCAATTTTGGGATGGTTAAAATTGTGACTTGTTTGAAATCTTGTCCTTGACAACTGAAAAAAAAAACCCTAAAATTTACCCTCGGATCGAAAAGTGACGCTAACAGTAGCACCAAGTTTTTTTGGGGAGTTAAAATTACAACCTAATTGAAACTATGGCCTTGGCAACAGAGACATATGCAAATAAAAAAACCAAATTTAGATCTTTTTGGTCACTTGAAAATTTATTTACTAATTAATTCTATTTTTTTTTTTAAATTTACATTAAAAAATAAATAAATAGAAAGGAGAAATTGTTCATAGAGAAGTTTTTTAAAAAGTGAAGAAAAAAACACATTAAAAAAAATGTTCATAACCAAAATTTAAAAAAGGTGAAAAATAAAAATAACTAAAAAAAGAAAAAAGAAAATTAAAATTTCTCCGAAAAACAATAATTTTTTTTTTATATATATTTTTAAGAATAATAAAAAACCTAGAAACACAATTTTGTTTTTTGACAAATATAAAGAAAATATACTCCAAAAAGACCCCCCAAAAAAAAAAATCTAAAAAATATTTAAAATATTTAAAAAACAATTTTAAAATAAAATCCAAACCATATTAAATTTTATTTATAAATGACTAAGAAAACAAAAGAAAATTTAATAAATAGCAATGTAAAATTAAAATTAAAAAAATTTAAAATAAAAAACAAAAGTTTAAATTATATCGATTGTTTTGGAGCGGAACGTAGGAAGGGGCGATGCCCAACATCGTCCCCCATGCCCACCACATTGGGATCCTATGGAGGAGGGCATAAGGGGTGATGTCAGGCATGACCCCCCCCCACATCCCGCTCCAAGACACTAGATAGACACCATAATTTTTGAAGTTTTTAACATATGATTAACATCCACTAAGACCGAATTGTTCTATCGGACCTTAAGAGGGTAAGTAATTACTTGTTATTCTTTAGAATTTTGTTTCTGTGCTCAAAAAGCATTAAGAGAAGCTTTCCAAGATCACCATACTTTTGTTGAGTTACGAGGTTAGGAAGGTTGGTAGTGTGACAAATATTTTGAAAATGAGATCTAATATGGTTATAGGCTGGAAAATCTAAGAGAAAGTGCTTTTCATCTTCAACCTTCTCAATGTCACAAAGGTGACACACTCTTTCATCCCATGGTGTTTTAGGAATTGACCAACACCTAGTTTCATTATGGAGCTCGTGAGAATTTGTTGTTATCTTAGCAGTGCTTATTTTTTTCTTAATAATTGGCAAAACAAATAGATAATTTTGATCTTCTAGATTAGGGTTGGTTACATCCTTATGATACCTTAATTTGTTTTTCCTCTAATTTTTTTATCACATCACATTTTCTCTTTAAATTTTGATTTGATGGTTTTTTTAATAGTATATTTATTCTACAAAATGGTGTCTTCCATGATTCCCCAATAATTTAGCCAAGATCAAGCATCTTTATGCCATCCTCTCTTGAGTCGATGGTGGTTATGACTCGATTCTGAAGCGATTTTAGGAATCCTCTTATCTTACATGTTGTTTAACTTGTTCTTATACATTAGGTATCTAGTCATAGCCATGCTCTCAATGGGGGAGAGGCTTGTTTCTAAGAGGAGGATTGGATAGGGCGTATTTCCTTTAATTTTGAGATTATAGGTTATAAAATTCTTTTGTATTTTCTCTATCTTTCTCCAGGATTCACGAGAGATACTACAGCCCCAGACTTCACATCCATAAAAAATAGCAGGTGTAACAAGACTCTCAAGGAGGAGTTTATTCTTATCCCAACTCCAAATATAGTTGATTTACAATTGTTTTCAAGCTCATAATAAGCTTTCCATCCCCCAATAATCCTTTTCTCAATGCCATAATTCCAATTGACCTTGTGGTGAATATCAATTCCAAGATATTTATATGAATTCACTTCCTCCAAGTTGTTGTTGTCATATACGAAGGTATCATAAGTGATCTTATTGGATTTAATAATCATGACCTTAGTCTTATCAATATTAACATTCATACCCATATTGGAGAAAATATCCTTGAGGATTCTTAGTTGGTTTTCAAGATGATGTGGGGACTCCTTTCCATAAGAAAGATATCATCGGCATAAAGATGAAGATTGATGACTATACCAGTGATAGTAGGGCCAACACAACCTTTTTTTTCCAAGAAATCTTCTAACTTGTCAATGTATATGCCAAAAAGGGTAGGGGACAAGGGACAACCTTGTTTGACTCTAATATTGTAGTTAATCTCTCTTGACCAGCCCTCGGTGTTTTTTAACTTAGAAATAGCGTTCTCATACATCCTTATTGCAGCAACACTCAACTCGAGAGGCACTTTTATCTCTTCCAACCTATTCCAAAGTTTTTGCCTAGGAACCATGTTAAAAGCTTTTCTAAAGTCAACAAAACAACAAAAAATATTCGTTTTAGTATTGCGGAACTCCTCTGCAATGATCCTAAAGGTAACAATATGGTCCACAGTTGAATGACATCTCCTAAACCTGGCCTGGCCTTTAGCTTTTTTACCGTGACTTTCTAGCCAAAGGCTAATCTTCTTTTCCAAAAGAATTCCATAAAGCTTGGATAAAATCGGGCTAATCATAATGGTCTTATAATTAGAGGGAATGTTTCTATTCACATTTTTTTAAATAGGAACAATGAGGCTTTGTGTCCAGGGTTTAGGGAAGCCCTGCTTGAATGCTAAATTGAAGAGATTTTGTATGTGAGGGATAAGGATATGCCCTCCAATTTTAAAAATTTCAGCTTGGTAGCCTTCAATGTCCTTATCTTTCCCATATGCAAGTCGCTTAACCCCGAACTCTATGTCATCTAAAGAAAAAAATTATTCTTTTGTAGGGACAATAGGAATGGTTTCCATGGCACTAGGGAACATGTAAAGACTTTTAAGGTAGGAATTCCAGTCCCTTAAGGGAATTCTATTATTTTCTTTAGTATTGCGGTTTAGAATTTGGTTCCAAAACTTCTTAGGATCCAGCTTATATAGTTGTGACGACTGCTCTTGCCTTTTATTAACATAGTACTTTTTTCCCTTTTAATTAGGGATTTGTACGTATTGATCTTATTGAGTTTTAAGGACTCATTAGAAGCATACCTAATGGATTTCCTAGAAATTTTACACTCTTTATCATACCAAGGGTTGGTCGTTCTATTATTATTTTTATAGGACACCTCGAAAGAGAACCTATTAATAGAAGTGGAAAGGGTAGTTGTAAAATTATGATAGAGTTCTTCAATGTTGTCCTTATAAGTTAGGAGGTTTAATTTACTATTTAAATCCTTTAAGAAAATTTCAACTTTACTTTTGTCAAAGTGCAAATTCCTTTGATTATCAGAATTCTCTTCAATGGTGTTCCTATGCATGGAAAATTTTAGAGTTAGGGTTAAATTTTAATGATTAGAGTCGGGATCATGATCATTTAAAAGGTCAAAAGTTGCTATTTGGTTGGAAACGAGGATATCAGATATCACATAATCTATGACACTACTACTTATCCCATGAATACAAGTCATTTGGTTGGAGTTTGGCCACTTCATTACTCCATTGCAAATTATTAGGTCTTGAGAGTTGTAGAGCTTGACTAACTCAGTACCAAACAAATTGTCAATTAGGTCTTCAGAGCTTCTTTTGTAGCTATTATATAAAACAAGGTCCTCATCTAGCCATAAAGGATTATGGTTGGAATCTGTACTTAAAAGAGTATCTTGTTTAGTTGCAGTCCTAGCATTAAATTCTCCTAGCAGGAGGATATTACCTTCATTTTTCAAACTATAAATGTCTTGTTCTAAATTATTATAGGGACAATTGTTATCTAGATTGTTTTTCTTATAAAAAGTAGAATTAATAGGTGCAAAATAGAAAATTTCTATATACATCTTCTTAGCATTGGTGTCTGAAATTTCTATCCAAATGTATTGATTGAGAGGGTCAATATTATGAAGTTGAATGTGAGGAGAAATTTTCTTTCTAATATAACAAGCTATGCCTCCTATCCCACTACGGTGGGATTTTTTGTTCCATGCCAACCACAAGACATATCCTTCTATGTCAGGGACCTTAGACTCCTCATGCTCCCAAGTTTCAACAAGACAAATAATATCAATATCACTCGGGATCTAATTTATCATAGGACCTTTGTGCCATGGAAAGCCATGACAGTTCCAAAAAAGGATCCTGAGTCTCCCAAATTCCTAGCTATTATTATCCTTCTGGTCTCTATCCCTAACAATACCTTTTCGATTTCTAATTATTGCCCATTTTCCTTCTTTCCTGACTTCTTTTACCTTTTGAACTTCCTTCCTTAATTCAGCTTGGTCTTCGGGAATGAGGTATTCATTTATAAATATTCTCGACCCTTTCAAGCTTGAATATTTACTAAGTATGGTATATTTATGGTCATTACAACTTACTTTGACAAGGATCAACCTATCTTTGTGATCAATTATTTTTCCTAGCCTCTTTTCTTCTATGAGGTAAGTTGTATCAATTTGTGATTTATTATTTAATTCTTCTTTTTCTATTGCTAGCATATCTTCCTCTTCTTGTTCTTTTATACCAAAAATTATGAGGTTCAAGGCTCTTTTGTTACGCTCATGGTCCAGTTCGATTAGCTTATTCATTTCCTCTTTGATGTGTTTGATATCCAATTCATTTTCCATATTATTGAGGGTCAAATTGTTGGTTAGTTTTTCTTCTAGATCTTTAATCCTATCTCTCAAGTTGTGATTTTCTTCAACCTCTTTTTCTTGGGTTGATTGTTTATGTTTTTCCATTTCTTGAATCATATCCTTCATTGTCTGCAATTCACTCTTGAACTCTAAAAATCTATCCTCTAAAAATCTATCCTCTATTTGAGTTTGAATGGTATCTTTGAAGAGTCTAATTTTTTTTAACATTCATTTCTTCTAGCTCTATTTGTAGTTTTACATCTCTTTCTTCACTCCTTTTTTCTAATGATTCTAACTCTATTTAAAATTTGGCATCTCTCTCTTCTCACCTTTTTTCTACTGATTCCATATAATCGTAAACGATCTCTAGGGTAATTTTGGGGGGGCTCCCCCTGTTAGGATGGGTTTTTGGAATAGGTGGTGAAGTGCTCATATTGAAAAGAAGAGAAAAAATGTAACAATTATTATTTTGGATTGGCTTTAAAAATGGAAAATATTTTTTTTAATTGATAATAATGATATTAATTATTATCTCTCAAATCAACTTTTACTTATGAAACTCAAAAAAATAAATAAAAACTATTTAAATCTCTTTAATTTTCACACGTTAATACATTATAAATATATTTTAAATTAAAATTGAATCAAAGTAAAAAGTGACTTACCTCATTTCACATGTCCAATTGCTCAACCAGTTGAAGAAGACAAAAATAATTTCCAAAAACCCCAGAGAAGTTCCCCTCGGCAAGTAACCGAGAGAAAATACAGAGATTATTCTGGTAAATAAAGGCAAAAACCAAAGAGAAGTATTATATAATGTAAGAAATAAAATATCTCCTTCAAAACCGCAGAGAAGTAATATATAATGTAAGAAATAAAATATCTCCTTCAAAACCGCAGAGAAGTAATATATAATGTAAGAAATAAAATATCTCCTTCAAAACCGCAGAGAAGTAACATATAATGTAAGAAATAAAATATCTCCTTCAAAACCGCAACGAAGTAATATTTCCATTCAAAACCACATAGTTTCAAAACCGTAGAGAAGTATTATTCCCGTTCAAAACCGCATAGATATAGTTTTAATTATTTATTTTAATTTTTTGTGTTTGTATTTTTTTAAAAATTTATATTAAATTTTGTATTGTATATATACACACACACATTTATTTTTACCTTTTTAAATTTTTTATTTTTATAAATTTGAGTTTTTACCCTTTTTTTATTTTCCCATTTTTCTTAGTTTTTTATATATATTTTTGATTTTTTAGTGTTTTTTTCTCTTTTTTCTTTTTAGCCCTTTTTAAAGTTTTTCTTTAATTTTTTTAATAAATTATCTTTTTAACTTCATTTAAAAAAAATATTCCATTTCTTTTTTTTTCTTAGTTTTTAACTTAAAAAAAATAAAAATTTGGGTTATAGTTTTTCTTTTTTAAATGGGTGTTTTTTAAATCTTTTTTTTTTAAAACCAACTTGCGAAGTTTTTTTTTCAATTTATTTATTTTTTAATGTAAATTTAAAAAATATAAGTCTGTGACATCACATAATAGAGTGTCTTAACAATACACTCCATCATTGACTTCCCTACACCTCGGGGGTGAGTCAACACTATTATCACAACTAAAAAAATACAATTGTTTTCAAGATTTCACCCGTTTCAAAAGGAAGTCATATTATAATAATAATAACATTATGTGTTAAATTATTTATTCTTGTTAATTTACAAAACTTATATGTCTCGTGTTTGGAATTTCCATCCTTCCACTATATGCTAAGTCATCAGAAAAATTGTTCATATAAATGTTGTGCCATGAGATGATCTGCATTTATTTTTTCTCTGCACAACAAAACACTTGTTTCAATGTTGCACGACTAGTTGTCATCTAAAACCTACAAACTCGACACATAACATGCACAACCACCGCATGCAAACGAGTCGTACAATGCAGATGCATTTAGGAAACTGCTATAGTTTCAAGATATCACATGTTGTGAAATATTATTTGCAACACTTGGCATAGTTTTATGTTGCATTTAGGATTTGGGTTAGCGTAGGTACATGGTGTATGGATAAATGGTTCATGACACTTGGAGAAAAAATTTCAACAACTATAAAGGACAAGGAAAACCTTCTCATGATCACGATTTCTTGTTACGCGAAGGTGTTTTATAAGGGATAGACTCTTTGCCAATGTCATCGTTTGTCGACGACATCTGGAAGGAATCCACGTGTCAATGTACGTGGCAGTGCACATATGGCCTGGAACATTTGAGATGACATAAGAATTTCTTGGAACATTGGAGACGACAAAAGAAGAGTCTTTGTCATAGACACTATACCCGCAGCTCTAGCCTTATTCGCACGGATCTCAAAAGCCACATGTAGTGCCCTATGACAGTGGAGGCCATGGATGGATATGGTGGAAAACTAACAGAACTACCTCGAGTAATAGAGAATAGGGTTCTTATTACAAAGAATGTTCAATAGGGAAGAGAAACATGAGACTCTAGTGTATTTTCATATATGTGTTAACGCAACTAAGGTTGGGAAGGATTTGAACCCTACATCAATTGATGACCATTTTCAAATATTTCCGAGATAATTTGCAAGGTACTATGCCCACGATTTTTCCTTCTCTGTTAAATTTAGTTTGTCGAAAAATTTAACTCCTTTGTTTGAATCATTTTCTGGAAAACTTAATGGGCGATCGAAGATTTTTTTGTTGGGTCAGGTCCCTAGGGTAATTTATGTAAAATTTGTAGATGGATCTGGTTGAGGTTAGTGCCATTGCAAACCAAATGTAGATTTACTTAAACACTCGCATTCAAATACATTTTTTAAGCACTGGATTGGTTGATATTTCCAGTAATAACGATTTTGTGAGATTTGTACCATATTCTTTAAAATGCATATTTTTGTCAAAATTTATGAGAATAAACCCAATGGCCCTAATTTTATAAAATCCTTCTATATCCACAAATTCTAATCCATAGAATGGTATTTCAGAAATAAAATATCAAACCCTCACCCATTAATAACCTCTAGATTTGCATTCAATCCACACTAAACATAAAATTGGTGAGACAAAAATTGTTCCAACGATTGAATGATACGAAAAGACAAGTAACACAGAGTATCACCATTATTAAGCCTCTTGGTTATCTTCATTCACTATCTGTGGATATTCCCTCTTCCCCAACAACCTCAATCCATTTAAACTCTCTTTCTTCTTGTAAGTAACCTTGATCTGTTTTATATCGGTTTCTGCATTGTTGCATCCATGGATTTTCTTCTTCTTGTTTGCCATGAAATTGATCAATCATAGAACATTGGATTTATGTTTGTGGGATTTGAAATATTGTGTAATAGTGACACCATGAGAATGATAGATTCCATGGAGAAGTAAGTAAGAAGAAGAATAACGTCATTGATGATGGAAGAGTTGGTGATGGGAAGAGTGGATCTGAGAAATCCCAAAGAGAAGAACCCAGAAGCTCTACAGTTTATGACTGACCAATATTTCATTTAATCACATGTCTTATAATTATTATTTGTAAGATCAATTACATTTGTGTTTGCTTTGGGAACGATCATATAATAAGGGGAATTTTGTAGTGATGATTGATATTCCCAATTGTAACATTGCAAGGTAGTCATTACCTCCTTGGAAAGATGAGGAATAATGATTGAAGTGAATTCATTGTGTCTATAGGGGAACTTCTAATTGCATGTGCATTGATAATGAAGAACACTTTCTCATGGGGAATATGAATCCAAGTTGCATAGAGAGTTTGTAGAGTTTTTTCCAGGTCAATGTGAATATATTTTTGTAATTAGTTTTAGGTTTAAAGTTTGTTCAGTGTTGGCTCATCTATGAAGGTTTTTATGTGAGCGGAGGAGACAAATAAGAATTTTATAGCATATAGAGTATTTTTTTCAATTGGATGAATGATATAACCACAACTTACTAAGGGAATAAGGAGGTCATGTATTTTTGTATGTATAACACTATGTATATAAAAAAACTAGATTTTCCATAAATGAGTGATGTCCCCTGATGGCCAAATGGTTCACAATAAGAAGCCTGTGACCGTGAGTATAGATTATATTGTGTGCTTGAGGGTTTAAGTTTTATGGTAACAAGTCAGTTATGTATTTTCTGGTGTATTATTGTTATCAAGAAAGACCTTTTCCATCCTCCTTTTGTTATCTTCAAGTTCCTAATCCGTTCTTGGTTTAGATCTGATGTATATACTTTTTAAGTATAATGTCAATGTCCTTAAATCTACACAAAGTGTGGGTATCCTTATGATGTGTCATGACAATAAATTACTGAAACCAATGCTATACTTTAATATAATGGTGGTGCCTTTTACTTACATCGAGTGGGTTAATGGGGTAATTTTAATTTAATATAATGGCAGTTCCTTTTTCCATACATGTTTGTTTAATTTTTTTTTTTTTTGAAAGAAACCGGGGAAAACTATATTGAATCAAAAGTTGTGAGGAGTCACAGTGTAGAGTATTACAAAGACAAAAGAGTCTTGAACCAGCTGGCCAAAAACAGATTCCATAGTTACTAAACAAAATGAACCATCCTCTACAAGCTTAATGCTAGAACTAAATCCATGACAACTAAAACTATATGAACGATAGAATGTGTTAAGGCACATGATACAAAAAAAATGCATAGGAAAAAATGATAGAGCTAAAACTCTTTCCTATTCAAATCTAGGGCTTCTGGTGCGAGTGGTTGATTTAAGTCTGGAACTTCACGGGGCAGAAAGGGGGAAAACGCCTCGTCTGAGGCTCTTAAGGGAGTGATGGTGGAAGATGACTTCATAGGGTGGTGACAAACCTTCTCTACCTCTGATATGATGGAGCCAACTTCATCCGCGATTCACTGTTGCCTTGTTTGTTGGTCAATCAACAAATCTAGGTGTTGCACAAATTGAACTAAGATATTATCAAGCATTATCAAGCATGAGAAGGATGACCTGCACTATATGTTCTAATTCCACGAATTCATCGTGACTAGGATGGTGTCGAGATGACTCTTGGTGTGGACAAAATATATATTTGATCTAATAACTGATACACTAGAGAATGATGCCAATTCAATTGTCGAATGTTCCAGAGGGTGCACTTCAAACCTTGAGATTCTTGCTTGAAATAGGCACTAGAATTTACCCACTCAGCCACCACAAATGAGGAGGAGGATGAACCAAATATGGAAACATGCATTGAATGATTTCTCACATGTTGAAAATATCCATCAATACAAACAAACTATGATTGTATTGAATGGATGAGGATAACTTCTAGGGTGGTGATGAAATAGAATGAAGGAAAGGTACCCTCTCCATGAATGTTGGAGCATACAAAATGTCGCAACAATGTACGTGAATCCATGCGGGATAACAAGACCAATGCGGTTCAAAGGTTAAAGAGGATGAAACATGCGGGAGGCTAGGGATCCATACCTCCCGACTACTTGCCAAGCGCTTGGAGAAATCTTGACATGCCAATCTTTTACTGTAGAGATGTGATGGAGGGAGGAAATGGGGTCCTTCACTTATGGTGGATGAAATGGAATGATGCCAAGGCCACAAAGGGCCTAAATTAAAATATGTTAATGTGTCCATTGGAAAATATGGTGAATTTGTATCTACTAGGGGATATGTGAATGGTGAACTCGTTCATTTATATGAAGCGTTCCCACTTATGCTTGGGTGGCCATATTCACTTGAGCGTGAGCAAGCGTGTTTCTATGTATGAGCACATGAAATATTTGAATGTCAAGCCAACTCTCCAATTCATTGTATATCCTAATGAAGATATTTTTGAGTTTCATATCCGCAGACAGAGAATGATTTCTAAGGTGAGAAAGAATTCCTTTCGAATCACCTAGGATTTTAATAGATGCAATGTTCTCTTGTCGAGATAAACAGAGGCCTTGTAAAAGAGCGTAAGATTTCGCCTCATTATTCGAGGCCACCCCCAGGCTCCAAGAAAAGGTTGTTCTCTTATTTTTCCTGGGGAAAATATGACCCTACCCGTACTTTCCACCTCGGGGTTTCCTTTAGAGGCACCATCAAAACATAATACATTCTTGTCATGCTTCTCTAGACATTGGGAAAATTCTTCCTTTGTGAGCCGCAACTGCCATTTGGGATGAAGAGAAGAAAAAAGGGGAGGGGACGAGAAGGAGGTTGATTCAGTAAGAGAGGGATGAAGATATTTCAACCATTATTCCTCGTTATCCAATGGATGTTGACTATCTGATATCTTTTTCATTTTGAGAAGAAAGTTTTCAACCAACATCATTGTGCTCCTATTTGCTACGCATTCTGGGGGGAGAAGGACATCTGAAAAGGTTGATATGTTTCTAGCAAGCCATATTTTCCATGTGAAAAATTTCAAAATAGCCAAAATGAAAAACTTGAAGATTGGTTTATTTTTTAATGTACCTTGATATGAGGAATTCCAATGGTTGAATAATGTGGTGACAAAAGATGGCCAGTTGATAAGCGGGAGGAGGTTGAGAAGGGAGTGACACCAAACAACTTTTTCATAAGGACATTATAGAAAACAATTATATATTGTTTCCTCCTCTTGATGACATAAGGTGCATCTGAAGGGTCTCCTAAATCCCCTCTTTTTCAAATTCCCCCCCACCAAAATCTTCCCGTGGGCCAAGGTCGAGAAAAATAGATTAACTTTGGGAATACCATCTGAATGCCAAATTTTAGACCATAGATAAGATCGAGGAGGAAGGGAGGATTGTGCCAACAACGTGATATATCCTGCTTTTACTGAATAAAGTCCATTTCCCCAACCTCAAGAATCCTTGAATGACCGATAAGAGGGGGCACAACTAGATAATTTATGGAAAAATCAGTGGAAAAGATCTTGGAACTGAATTAGAATATTCTCCAAGTTCCAACCTTTCTAGGACCCCGTATGGTTCTAGATGGATATGTCCACTAATGATCTAATATTGTGATAATGACACCATATTACCAACAATTGCAAGGATATATCCTATCCAAGGGTAGGATTCCCCATGATTCCATCGGTCCACATATTAATCAATTTCCCATTCTGAGGCACCCACGTGCACTTGCTCTGAATAAGTGAGAGAGAAGCCTTCATCAACTTCCAAATTGGATAACCTAGACCTGAGACATTAGGAGAGTGTAAAATGCTTAGTCGGTCCCCCAAAATACATTTATGCCAAATAAATTTCTTCCACCAGTCTGCTTTGTCAAAGACCAAACGCCAAAGGATTTTAGTGCCTAAATCTAGGTTTGACAAGGTAGGATCCAGTATGCCAAGGCCCCCATGTTGTTTAGGTGCTTGAAAAACTTTCCAGTTTACTAGTGGAAACTTCTTAGAATTTGACTTTCCACCCTACCATAAGAACTTCCCGATCTCATGCCCTCTGGATGACTTGATGATGACTAACGTCAGAAGGGAGGAAAATTGGAACACCGATAACACTGAGATAATTTCCTTTATTAGCACCACTCGATCTGCTGGATTCAACCATTGAGATTCCCATTGTATGAATTTGGCATTTATTTTTTCCATAATAGGGAACCAGGCAGAGCTAGGGATGTTTTTGGAGAAAATTGGAATCCCCAAATATTTAAAAGAAGTCCAATTTTCACTCAGGGGGAATTGTAGAATATCAACAATGCTTAGATCCATTCTGTGGTTAATGTTCCAAACATATATATGACCTTTTTTCCTATTTATATTTCCTCCTGAATAATTTATGAAATCTGTGAGTATTTCTTTGAACCGTTTTGCAATGATTGAAGAAGCACCCCAAAAAGAAGCGTGTCATCCACAAACTGAGAGTGATTGACTCGTTTGATGATCCAGATTATTTTCGGCACGTAATGAGAGCAGAGATATAATAAATAAATGCAAAGAGATATATCAGATATCCAATAATATAACAGAGATATAGAATATATATAACAATGAAAACATAGATACAATAATACACAATTTCTATTAATGAGTGAAATTTACAGAACTGTAAAATATAGAGTGAATGAACTCGCTAGAATGGTGGAAACTTATCTCTGAGAAGAGATGTGATGGATATGTTCATTTTCAAGAAGATAAGTGTTACAATAAGGCTCCAAAGGCCTTTTTAACATAAGGAAAATCCAAAATCCTAACCCAAAAAGATGAAAATCCAAAAGGTTTGAGGGCCTCGATGGGGTTAGTTAATACGTCAACTTCTCGAGGGCGTAACTTTTGCATACGATCTCCATTTGGGGTGATCAATAGACCGTTGGAAAGACCTAAACAAGAAGAACGATTCTAGACTACCCCAAGACAATTCCTTTGGTGATCCTTTGGGCCCCAAATCCCCACAAAACGTCATTTAGGGCCTCAAAACGACCCCAAAAGTTTGGGACCCAAAACACTGTCGAAAAATTGCCAAGGTGGAAAAATTTGTTTTGAGCCAGTGGAATAGGTGGGTGGCCATTGATATCCATCTGGATGATTTGAATCCCTAGGAGATATTGATTCCCAAGATTCGTTTAGAGGTGCAAGCTTTCTCTAATTTCATTCTTAGGGATTTCACCATAAGAATGTATAGGAGGGGAGAGAGGGGGAATCCTTGGCGAAGGCATCTTGAGATCTTGAAGAAGGAGTTCGACCTACCATTTATCATAGGTGCAAACTAGGGCTCCCTAATGAAATCTGAAATCCTCGCTATGAAATCTTCTTCAAACCCAAATCTCGTCAAGATAACAAAGAGAAAGTTGCGACGAACCCTATCAATAGCATTTGCCATATCATGTTTAATGGTCATCCCCTTTTCACCTCTTATTTTGCTAGAGTGAATGGCCTCCTGCACAATCCAAATATTGTCTATCATCTCTATTTTTTCCACAAACCCCTCTTGATTATGAGATATTAATTTGGGAAGGAGAGGCTTGATTCTATTTTCAATGATTTTAGATATAAGCTTATAGGATACATTACACAGGGAGACGGGACATAAGCAAGAAAAGGTGGAAGGGTTGGTTTATTTGGGGATGAGGGAAAGAAAGGACGAGTTGGTACTACCCACCATCCTATATTACTTTTGAAAATACTCAATCATGCAAACCAAATAATTTTTAATGATATGCCAACAAATAATATAGAAATGAGTAGAAAATCCATCCGGACCAGGAACCTTATCTGGATTCATTCATTGAAGTACCCCATAAATCTATTCCTCCATCATTTGGCTGATAAGATTTGCATTGTATTCATCCCTAATAAGTTCAGGGATGTTTTCTAGAAGATTTTATTGCACCTCCAAATCTCCCATTCCCTCTTCCCAGTAAAGGTCTTCAAAATGAGAGTAAGTAGCTTTCTTTAACTGATGTTGGCCTGAAAAATATCTTCCTGACTCATCCTTTAGCTCCATGATTGTTTTTTTCCCACAATCTAGCCTTTTCATGAAGATGGAAAAACTTCGTGTTGTGATCCCCTGCTTGCAGCCAAATACTTCTAGATTTTAGACGACAATCCTCTTCTTCTGCCTTTAAAATTTTATGATAATTGGTGAAGTCCTCTTGGTCCTCTTTTAAAATAGAAGAAGAGATAGGACTCCTTTCTAGTTGTATTCTTTTTTCTTCAATTTTACCTTCCAGATCTTGTTCTTCCCTTTTCTCTTCCAAGAATTTTTGTTTAACCCAACCTCTGATGGAAAGTGATGCAGGAGCATCCGCAACATCCGCAATTCATCATACGAACTAGCGTGAGGAGGAAGAGAACGTACAGCTGGACAAGCCAACAAACCTTTTTGATTTTGAAATTCAGCTTGGTATTGTTGCGCCGCCGTTTACTAAAGGCATTCAAAGCTGAGCGCATTTGTAATATAATGTAGATAAGGAGGCATTTAACAGTTTTAAATGCTGGTAGATAGGGTTAGCTGTAGATTAGATAGTTTCATCTTTCCAGGAGGGAAACGAATATAGGCACCCTCCTTGTGTAATTATTGGGGATTCACATCTTGTATTATTCAGCATTAGCAGGAGAAGGAAGAAGAATAGAGCAGAGAGCTTGTGAAGAAACTCCATGTATAGACATTGAATTAATAGGAAAGATTTTATTCAATTCCATGGATGTGTTCAATCTTTTTGTGTTGTTGATATTATGATTTTTCATACTTGCTTCTTTTTATTCTTATCTTCTATATGCTTCTTATGTGATTGCATATCAGGTTAGAAACCTGAGGGAATGAGTTTCAATTGTGTCTCTGCTTAAGCCAGGAAAATCCTGCATAGAGTGCAGTCGAATTCCTCCGCATAGAGTGCGTCGAGGAGGCTAAGTAGCTGAACCTTTGTTCTCGTTTTCCCAGGGTGAGTTGGGATTGTTCAAGTCGTGCAGGTGAGTGCAGGTTGGACGCGAGGCTTAGTAACAAGCCTGGGTAAAGAAAGCCCGGAAATACTTCAACACTGTGAAGGTCCTTGAAGTCGGGCACGGGAAGTGCGTGAAAGTTCTATGAATGAGAAAGGAGGACAAAGCTCAGGAGAGATAGTTCTTTTGTTCGCTGTGGAGCTGACTCCAGTGAAGTTCACACAGGATGAAGGTGGTAGAGTGGAGGATTCTCCAGAGGAAGAGAATCTACGGGTTGAAATCCCCATGAAGCTCCGCGAAGTCACAAGGACCGTCCGATTGTGGAGGAGTTGCACGGGAGATAGCGTAAGCACAGGAGAGAAAGGATCAAAGCCCTTCGGGCTTCGGGGTATCGACATTCAGGGATTTATAAGGCAAGAGGTTTACACCTCGTGAAATCGCGAACTGCGGTTTCCCGAAATAAATCTGAGCCGTTGATCGGAGAAGGGACACGTGGCGCAGGATCCCTGTGGATTGGGTTTCGGCGTTTGGCGTTCCCAGAGGGAAGGGTTCAACCCCTTTGAAATCACGATCGGCGATTTCCTGAATCGATCAGAGCCGTTGGTCAGAGGGAGGACACGTGGCGGACAATCTGGAGGAGTCAGGAATCGGGGCTTTGCAGGGTCTGTGACCTTGTGTATCAGGAGGCGCGAATTCTCAAATCTCAAAATCCCGATAGAACGTGAGGGAGACAGATGTCAAGAAGTAGGCCTCCCCAGGAGATGTCGACACGTGGCATCGGAGAATCGGGGTTCGGGGTTTCGTGATGCAAGAGGATTGTGACGGTGAAACGCGATCTCGCGATCCCCGATCACACGAGAAAGAAGGTGACGTGGCTGGAGTGGGACCTCGAGAGCGAGGGGAGGACAGGTGTCATCGGACTTCGGGATTTCGGCGTTCTGAGAATCGGGGTTCTCGACGCCCTAGATTCCTTGCATCATGGATTCGCGATCCGCAAAATCCCGAGGGAGACGTGGCAGTGTGAGACCACGAGGCTCATAGGAGGACAGGTGGCGTGCTGTCGAAGTTCGAGGTTCGGGGTTTTGTGTTGCATGGGACCTGCGGCAACACTACCTCCGATTTCCCGATCGAGAAACCTTCAACCGATGTGAGAGTGACCGTTGACTCTCAGACTTCGGGGTTCGGGGATTTGAATTGCACGAGATCGTGCACACAAGGTTCGCGATATCGCGAGACCCGATCTCCCGATTCCCGAAGGGAAGATTTTTCGAATAGTGTTCTGTGGGTGACAGGAACTCCCGATGGAGAAAGAGAGCCGTTAACTCTTCGGGCCCATGAGAATTAGGAGGTCCTGGTGGAGCGACTTGCTCGGTGAGGGGCGGGTTGCGTCAGAAATCTTAGTGATTTTGAGTTTTTTCTCCCAAATGTGAACAAGGGATCCCTAGATCCAACAATTCCAGGTGGCAGCCACCAAATCCAAGAATAAGGGATCCTGCACCTAGCGAGGATTAAAATGGAAGGGTAGTGGACCAAGGGGGTTTATTGAGGAAATATCTAGCATAATAGGTCTATGATCAGATCCTGACTAGAGAATAATGTGAGAGGATTAAACCACTAGGTCCTCTAGAAAGTTGTTGCTGATTAAAAATCTATGTAATCTAGTTGTGATGTGGCCTTCCCCCCATCTCCTGTTTGACCAGTTGAACCAACCCCTCAGAGGATTCACATCCATCAAATCCCACAATTGAATAAGGTATTCCATGTATTCTCTAGATGCATCCCTAACTATAGATCCTCCCCGTTTCTCCAAAACACGTATTGTTGTATTAAAATATCCAACAATAATAATAGGGGTGTGTCTAAAATTGTTTGGAAGGCATTTATGGAATTACAACATATTACTTTTTCTCTGAAAAGTGAGGGCATATACAAATTTATAATGTTATAGGACTTACTTGAATAAGTGTGAAGCAGAGTGACCAACAGATGGTTCAGATCAAAAGACCAGCTGGTAAGGTTGAACAACTGAGCATCCCACAATGTGCATAATCCTCCAGAGGCTTCACAAGAGCTGACCGCTTTTCCACATCCATATTTCCATAAGAAACTACTTCTTTGTAGAAGGACCTCTGTGTCCTTCATTTTGGTCTCTTGGATAAGTAGTACTTGGGGCTTTTCCTATCCAAGACCCCAACAATTCCAGGAGACTACTTTCATCATTTAGAGGATGCTTCAGGGTTTCTTCCCTTTGGAGGAGCGGATCCACTTTGATTCCACGGTGTCCTTTGATACTTCTTAGTATACTCATCTAGTATTCTTTTATTTCCCATTTATATATCTCTCCTAGTTGCCTCCTCTCTTCTTTGGGAGTTTTTTTGTCTTCCTGGTTTTTTTCTTGGATTGTAAATTTGAAGAATCTATGTATGTTTCCCCTTCAGATCTTTCCTCGATCTAACCATATTCCACCTTTGTGGAGGATCCTTCGTGGAAATTTCATCTGGGTCGACAAGAGAGGCATAAGACTTAAAACCCCTCACTGGTGGAACCAGAGAAGATGTAGGAGGGTTTTCCTCTGGATCTTCGTCAACCTCTGACATGATCTTGTATTGATTCCAGGAGGATGATCCTTTTTGGGAAGTACCATATGAGGGGACCGAATTTGGATTGAGGGGAGCTCATTCTGGCTTAAGGGATTTAACTACTTATGGTCCTTTTTGACCCGTATGCCTTCTTATTTTAGTTTGTTTCTAGGCCTTTGGTTTCTCTTCTTTACGTTTTTCCATAGGGGCCATGGGGCAACTTTTGGAAAAGTGACCATACTCGTGACAACTTTTTCATTTTAAAGGGAGTTGTTCATAGTCCACTTCTTGAATATAAGTACAATTATCCAAGGTTAGCTTGATGGATTCCAGAAGGCCTTTCTCCAGATCCACTTCGACATAGATTCACGCACATGCCTACAGATTATCTTTAGGTTCTGCATGATCAATGTAAGTCCCTAGCAAATTGCCAATGGCTCGAAGGGTTTCATCATTCTAACAATGGAGAGGTAAAAACATGAGTCAGACCCAAACCGGAGCCGCCGAAGGAATGCCATTCTCAAGATTGAAGTATGATGTCCATCTTTTATGGCATAACCCTCTGCCCCCATGAAATAAGGCCCGCTTCTGAAAATAAGATCCCTATCCTCTTTTTTCTCAAATAGAAATGAAAAAAAAACCCTACCACAAAATGGGTGAGACATTCTACTTGTAAGATGCGACTTCTAGTTATTTTACAAACATAGAGAAATAGATCTTGGGGAGGACCAAAGCCCCATAAACTGACCTACCAAACCATATTTGGAAAACCTGAGGGCTAGTGATCACGATCCAACTTGAATAGGGACTAAGGGAATATGATCCAACTTCTTGACAAATTTCGACTGCACTTGTTTGGGATGCTTGGGGAACTTGACGATCAGAGAAGAGAACGATGCGATGTCTATAGATGGAGGACGCGGCAGAGAGGGGTCGCTAGGGATCCCACCTCAGGATGCCATAGGGAGCGCGTGATGGATAGGGTTCCTCAGAGAAAATGTGATCTAGGTTTTCCTCAAAGTGTCAAAAGGAACTAGCCTCTCAACTATTATTAACATTTCGGTTTGTTTAACTTATTATAAACATTTAAGTGTTTATATTTAATTTAATATAATGGTGGTGCCTTCTACTTTACATAGTTTGGGTTAATGGGGGTAATTTTAATTTAATAGAGTGGCAATGCCTTTTCCATAAAAGATTGTTTAACTTATTCTAAACATTTAAGTGTTTATATTTATAAAATTATAAGTC
>JZKD02S0425212.1:95148-109885 GCA_000966675.3 Picea glauca
TTTACCATGTCCCTTTGGAGAATTCAGAAGAGGTCTTGAATTGGTAGAAGAAGAAGAAGAAGATGGAGGAGAGGGTGGTGGAGAAGCACCATTCCCTCCATTTCCATTTGGAGTTGTGTCACCACTGTTTCCCTTATGCTTTGAAGAGTTGGAGCCTTCACCTTGCAACAATGCATTCCTTTCCATCAAGATCTTCATCATCTCTCTCGTTTCCATGACAACCTTTCTGAGATCTTCATCTTCTGCAGGAACACGTTCATGACTTTCTTCATGAGCCATACTTGGTGAATGCCTCCTTGAAACTTGTGGTGATTGTATATGCTTCCTCCTTGAAGGATGAGAACTTGGCTTCACAATTTGACTTTCTCCTCTTGTGAGTTTCAACCTCGTGAGCATCAGAAACAAAACACTTGCAAAATAATCAAGTCTTCAAAAACCAGTGTTTTGATACCAACTTGATCTAAAAATGAAGAAGACTTGAAATCTTGAAATTATTTGCAAGTAAAGTTTATGTGTTAAAAACAAATGGATCAACTTTGCAACACATATTAATAGGATTTACTCATTTAAGACACAAATAAACAACAGCATAATCAATGAACATAATCACATAAACACAACAAGTGATAAAGGAGTTCACCCCTCTCTTGGGCTACATCTCCTAGTCCAGCTTCCAATGGATCATTATTATTAAATGATCAAAGTGCTCAAAAACATGCCTTACAATGCTCAAATTGACCAACAGACTGCTCCAATGGCTTCAGAGCGTCCAAAAACCCCTAGCTGGGCTTTTTCGGCACCTTGTTTGGCCAAAAAATGAAGAAGTTAGGCTTCCTGGAAGTCCCCTCTTCAAGCTTGCTGTCTCTGCATCTACAAATTGCACCCTTGTTCATTCAACCTAGCACACACACAATTTAAAGCGTGAAAACCTGGCACTGAACGCAACCGTGAAAATGGTGCGAACTGTAGGATGGTTATGGGCGCGCCAGCCCCTAACCGCCTAGCTCTCGGGCACATGAGGGTCACTATATGACCTCGGGCTAGTAAACAAAACTTAATTGTTTCAAACCCCCCGTGCTCTCGGTTGTGGTCACATGACGTAACACAAAGGACCACGGGCTACATATTTTAAAAACCCCACGCGTGCCATTTTACAAAAGGTATGGTTGTATGTAATGTAAATGTGACCGGGGGCTGGGGCTAAGCCCCAACCCGGATCCCCGCGCCGACCATTACATAAATCTAATTCAAATACATATTATAACATATGCTTTACAAGTAACAATGTGTGGGCTAGTGGTAGCCCACACTCTACCAAAGCGCGGACTCAAAGGGGAGGTCCGTGGTTCGACCCCCATGAACCCCATACAATTTTAACAACAACCAATAGCCAATACCGGGGTGCGACGTGGCAGCCCATGACTGGGCCACGTTGCACCCAAACACTTGTGCAAACAATGCCACGTGTCAGAATACCATTCTTCGTCAGCTATCAATCAAAAAATTCCATGTCATCACATGCCACGTTAGCATACGAACGTACGGCCTCTGCCATGTCATCGTACGACCCTGCCACGTCAGCCTGTACGACTGCACAGTCAACGTCCTTTTTTTGCCTATTTGACGATTCGAACAGATCGCGATATATCTCGCTCCTGACGTCTGTTTGAGACGAAACGAGTTGCATTAGGTTCGAAATGACGAGGCCTATGCTCTCGTTCTATTTGAAGCGATTCTGAGCACTTTGAATTTTTGAGCAAAATTTGATCTCCTGATCAGTGACCCGTGGTATTGAGCCTATGGAATACATGTAATGAAATCCTATAAAAATTTGGCGATACTCCATTGTAATGTATCAAGAGTTGAGCAGTGAAGGCTCACTTGGCCAAAGAAGGTTGTTGGTCAGATTAGTTGGGTTTAGGCAAAGACAATAATAGATCCATTATTGGTTGGTTTTCCCGTAAAGGTTTTCTAGGATAAATCTTGTGTGAGTTATGTGTGTTGTTTCTATGTTTTTGATACTTTTATTTCTCTCGCATTTTTATTTCCTAACAACTGGTATCATAGCGATGGTTGATGATGATGAAAATAAATATGAGGTTGTTAGAGTACATAGATAGTGTTTAAATCCATAGGGGACATTGAAGGCCACAAGAGACTTAAAGAGTAGAGGATGATTTTCTTGAATATGGTGAATCCATGGGAGCCATGCTCTTGTGCATGAAAAGGGCCTAGAGGTGAGTGGTGAAGAGTCACTAAGCCTGAAGGTAAGCGTTGAAGGCTCACTTGGCCAATTGGGCTTGAAGTGTGAGAAGGATATATGGTTTGGATGATTGAATCTCATGGATGGATATGTCAAGTGTGGTTGGATATATTTTTTAGTTGTAGATCAACCCAGAAGTGAGCATCAAGAGCTAGAGAAATGACAAGGAAATATGATGGCAGCATAAGTGTTGAAGTAGATACAATGAAAACAAATGATGGAATTGAATTTAAATGGGTATACGACTCTAAGACCTGGGTGGGCATACATACTGTTAGTCTCTAACTTTTTTTTTAATTAAGTGAGTGTCCCTAATCCTTGATCCTCCCTACTTATACTTTATTACCCAAACTTGATTTTTACCTCTTGGTTTAAATGGTCATTTTTCCATTTGTATTGCACTTTTAAATGATTTTTGAAGTTTTTAAAAGAAATAGAATATGAAATGAAAGAAAATCTGACCATCAACATGCCTTTTCCATTTAGTATCAATGTGAAATATAAACTGTCTTACAGTGGATTTGCAAAATAGGTCCCTGAATGCCCAACTTATCCACCCCTAACTTCTCCTTCTATAGAGTTCATATAGAAACAATACATAATTATCAAGATCCAAAAGAAATGGATTTGAAAACCTCCTAATCCATATTTAGTTTCTTGTTTAAAATAGTCAAGGAGAAGATAAAATCTGATATCCAAGTCGAATTGATGAGGTGGCTTGTCAACTGTTGTCTATGAGATTTTTTAGGAAAATAAATCTGGCAAATTCCTAAAAAATAGGGTCCAACAATATCTTTGTATCTCTCAAACAATGATAGTTGTGTAAAAAACGACAGATTTTTTTGTAAAGGGGCCCATTCCCAACAAAAACCTCTTTTTGTTTCCAAAAATTCATCTTCAGCTGTTCTGCAACCTCTCCAAAATTTACTGACTAAAACAAGAAATTATTTATTGTGAAATCTCAGAAAAATAGGCCTCAAATATAAATTCGAATCTCTTAAAATGTGATAGCTATGTAAAAACCAAGAGAGGTTTTTTTTAAGGGGCCCGTTCCCAACAAAAAACTCTTTTGGTTTTCAAAAATGCATCTCCATCTATTCTACAACCTCGCCCAAAATTATTAACTAAAACATGAAATTATTTATTGTGAAATATTTGAAAAATAGGCCTCAAAGATATATTTGAATCTCTTAAAATGTGATAGCTGTGTAAAAAATGAGAGATGTTTTTGTGAAGGGGCATGTAAAATTATGATTATTCCTAGCGCTTTAGGAATAGCGTTATTCCTGTAGCGCCATTTGTGACTTGGAAAAAAATTCAAAAATTCAAAAATGAATAGACAAGTGATGTGACAAGATTTATCATATCAAATCCTAAACTTTTAAAAACTTCAAAAATCATTTAAAAGTGAAATACAAATGGAAAAATGACCATTTAAACCAAGAGGTAAAAATCAAGTTTGGGCAACAAAGTATAAGTAGGGAGGATCAAGGATCAGGGACACTCACTTAACCAAAAACAACGTTAGAGACTAACACTGGCTCCTTCTGGGGGTAAAGTTTCATAAGGAAACTTTAAGATCTGCAGACCAATGCCTTTATATCCTTCTGATTCTCTGATTTTCCTGTTCTTCACCCTTTATTTAAAACACAAATTGTAAAGAAACAATTCCATTGGGTATATGGATTCTTTATTTGAGCTCAAAAATGACAACCACAAAATTGCAAGTAGTCTTTCCATTGGGCTATGGAGTCGTTATTCTTGCATACTAAAATCTTGACACTACTCTCATACTGTAAATTGATCTTCAAACTGAAACCAACATGCTCAAAAATAAATCTTATTTATGTACAACTCCTACACAATTAACCAATCAATTCCTTGATCAGGTCACATCAAACTTCCAATGTAGCCATGAAAGCATTTGACTGACAAGATGGTCTTCTTCCTTGCAAGTAAATAAACACAATGTTTTCAAGGGTTTTCAAAATATATAATAAGATGGTATTCCTAGTTTTCCAAATATTGTGCCTACTATGCATGAATGAGGATACTACCTTTCGAGGTTCAGAGGATATGATCACGATCATCCTTCACAACACTTGATTGATTTTCATCAATACATGGACCAACTTGATATTCATCATGAAGATGTATTGTTAAATATGTTTATGTACTCCTTGGAAGGAGAGGCGATACAATGGTACCGATCTCTTCCTGTTTCCAGTATTTCATCATTAAATGATTTCCATGTTGCTTTTCATTCATTTTGTAAGAGGATTTATCATGTTGAATGCCTCTTGAATGATTGTAAAAGGATGATAGAAATAGATGGCACAGAGTGAAAATGCAGCCACATCAAAGCATTTGTACGTGCTGAAACTTTAACCGAATTTAAATGAAATGCTTCCAAGTCAAAATAATATTCCACTTTGTAAAGAATCATTCAATTCGTTAAAAATTTGTATAAATTGCATGATTTATATTATTCTTAAAACCCCTGCTTCACACAACCACCTTTTCATTTCTATGAATTTATGTTCACAATAGAGATTTTCATAGTGCCTATCATTCATGACATTGGCACACTATCCTACCAATTTTCCAACATAAAAAGATATGTGAAATGCGCCCATAATTAGGAATGAGTTTGAGATACACCATTAGTTAGATGGTCACTCAAACTGAGCAATCTTTATCCTCTCTTCTCTTTGTTGATTATGTTGGGAAAACGAGGGTGACTTGTTCATATAATGTTGTTTGCCTATATAGATAGAGATAAAGGATAAGTAAGTACGTTCAAATACGAGGAGAGGGTTTAAAAAGAGGAAATATGATAGAAAATTAATGCTTTCTATTCTTCAAACAACGTCCTCAAGCATAGTGTTTTTGGCGTACGAAATTGAATGTCCTTTTAAAGAGACAAAACAAGAAGAAACATCTTTAAGAGTTATGATCATGAGCTCTATCCATGATCCATACTCCTAAAATATAATTTTACATAATTATGATGTGTCACAATGTTTTCTATTCATGCATATGTTCCAGGAACACTTTTTCTTTAATTTAGTGTAATTAATTTATGGTGGTTACATTCTCCTACTCATTGATTCACGTGAACATTTTTTCTAGTAAGTTGGGGTTGTCAACTATTCTATGTTTCTTTCCTTTTCGCTAGAATTTGACGACCTAAATCTATGTGAAACCACAATTTTCTATTGTTTAAATTGCATTAATGGATGTAGAAATGGATTCAATGTGTTGAAAAACCCCTGGGGCACTCGGATTACATAAAATTAACCACTTAAATCTGCAGATACGACAATTTCTTACTGAATTTTGGGAACATATCCTGGGAACATATATTAAAAAGGGGCCAAAACCTAGAACGCTTAGACTATGCCTATAAAAAATACAATAAATTATATTATATTTGACAACATTCTAATAAGTTAATAATACAGTTTTTTTCTAGATTGGGTTCCAGGGGTGAGATTAGATGGGCATTTATCCCCCAAGGAAACTTCCCACCTATCCTCTACACACCCATTTAAAGTCCACTTGGTTTGTCCCTACATAATTACCCCTCATGCCTATGTTTAACATGCATGTGTTTACTATGATGTTCTATAATTTGACAGTGTACTCCCTCTATGCTTGGATCATTCCTTCGTGTTTTTAAAGACCTGAGAGACTTCATTCAAGTTATTAAAACTCATGGCTTGTATATGGGAACCTTCCATATTTGTTCCATCTCTACGCATGCATCTTGGATTTATCAACCCCCTCTTTGGCCATACCTTTGGTTTATCTCTTTGCCAACTTCTAACTCTCTGTAAATCTGCAAAGGATTTATGTGTTGACTAATTAAGGAAATTTAGTTGCAACAAGAAAGTGGGTTAGCCCTTGAAGATGGAGAAAGGGGTAAAACAATTACAAGGAAAATTCTATAGGAAGGAACTTGGAAAACTATAAATAAGAGAGCAAGGGACTCCTATTAGAACCTACCTACAAATTGAACATTATTCAATATCTATTTTGTGAAAGGTTATTTGCAGGTGTACATTGATAAATATGAGAAAGCATAGGTATGAGGCAACGAAGGTATGAATGAATGAAAGTTTCGTAGCTGCAGAGGAAGTGAATGAGACATGATTTAAGAGGTTATCTATGAGCTGCAAGCACAGAGAAGAGTGGACATCCATGGGCCATAGAGGAGGAAAACGTGGATACCCGTGAGTTGTAGAAAGGGAAATCATGAATCTGTAGAAAGGGAAAGAAGGAAGGTGTTTGTTTAAGGTTTCAGGATCTGAGGAAAGACTACAGGTATGTTTGTCAGAAATCAGATACAATAGGGATACTACATAGATAAAGGTATGTTCATGGTTATGTTTTGAGATTGTATCTTAGTGGTGGTGTGGAGCATGCTCGAGGCATGTTTTTGTGAGTTTTGGCTTATGCCCTCTTGGATGTATGCTATCTATTGTAGAGTATGATTTGAGATAGATCTGTTGAAAAATATTGTTGGTGCATGTTTGAGTGTTATTGGTATATCTTGTGGCACATTGTGAGAGGTATTTGTTAGTAATATTGGTATATGGTTAATACATGATTGATGCTACATAACAATTAGGTTGTGACACATGGTTTGTTGTAAGGGTTTATGGTATTCAGTTTATGGATAGTGTGATGTATTGTTATAATCCTTTTGTTGGTTATCTTGGAGTATGTTCTTGTGCATGGTTGATGCACTTGTTGTGGTATAGGTTGGTACTTGGTTGTGATTGGTAAATTCTTTGTAGAGGCATGTGTGGGTGATGGTTTTGAGTTATTATAAGTAGTTTTGTTTGATGCGCATCCTGGTGATATTGTGCATATGGTTGAGAGTTGTTTTAGTGATTGGTCCTAGTGATTGGATCTAGTTTGGTGGATGAGATTATTGTCATAGATTGTTGGTATAGGTTGTTTGGTACAGGTTGTTACAAGTTTCTAGTATAGGTTGACATGATAGGTTTTACAGTGAAAATGTGCCAGAAACAGAGACAATAATAGTGAAATTGGGAGGGTTCTTTAGTAGTCTGCGAGTTGCAGAGAAAAGAGGCGCAGACATCCACGACTTGCATTAAATAAATCTGCGGACATTCATGTGTTGTACAATATATAGGTCACGTATCTGTAGAAAATATTTGAAGAAGGTTGGTATAGGTTGTAAAAGAGTGTTGGTACAGGTTGACAGTGATAGACTGGAAGTAGAAGTGATTGATTCAGTGACAGTGATATGTTGTCTACATTTGGCATTTATATTTCAGGGCAGTTGGATAGGGAAAGGAAATGGGGTTGTATCCTCCTTCTGGTTGGTGTCAGAGAATTAGGGAGTTGGAGTTTCCTTCAAGTTGGATCCTGATAACTAGGTGGTTGTAGCCACCTTCCATTTGTAGCCGGAGAACCCAAGGGGTTGTAGCCTCCTTCTAGTTGGAGCCAAAGAATTAGGGAGTTGGAGATTCCTTTAGGTTGGAGCCTGAGAAACTAGGGAGTTGGAACCTCCTTCTAGTTGGAGCTGGAGAATTGGAATTCGGTTATTCCTTGAATGTAATTATTGACATATAATAAAAACATTATGTGGTTTTCTCTCGCATTGGGTTTCCACACAAATATTGGTGTACTATGTATGTGTGGATGTGTTTATTATTTTTTATTATGAGTTGATGGATGTTAATGTTTAGGATACAATAATATATTGATGATGAACTGATGAACATGGTTGAATAAGTTAAAGGAATATAAACTGTGGTTAAAAGTGGTATAATTTCTCATTACTAATTCACCCCCCCTCTCAATAATCCAACAATTGGTATCAAAGTAGGTTTCTTCAAGAGACAGTTTGACCACTGGAAGGAGATCATGGAATATACTCAGAATGAAGTACCATTGTTTAATGGTCAGAATGGTATAGAGTATGAGTTGTGGAGCATAAAAACAAGAACATTTTTAAAGGCACATGGATATGATATTTGGTATTCAGTTGTGACAACATACAATGCTACAAAGAAAGAAAAGACTGCAGCCAAGAAGGAATTGAAGAAGAATAAAAAAATAGCAATGGATT
The DNA here is from genome assembly GCA_000966675.3 of Picea glauca. Taxonomy (NCBI): domain Eukaryota; kingdom Viridiplantae; phylum Streptophyta; class Pinopsida; order Pinales; family Pinaceae; genus Picea; species Picea glauca. The sequence goes on from JZKD02S0425212.1 coordinate 103,518, forward strand.
TCATATGCGAAAGATTACCTAATCTGGTAAGAGAAAAGGTTGGAAAGTGTTCATCAACTAAAGAAATTTGGGACAAGCTACATAATATCTATTTTCTCCCATCACAGAATCAGATAATTCCAAAGAAGATGTAGGTACAAAACAAGAAGAAATATGCTCATAATTTTAGACAGATTCAGAAGAGGAAGAATGCGAAGAGGAAAAAGTGTATTACAAGGAACAATTGATCAGTGCAATTGAATATTTAAGGACTGAAAGAAAAGAAAACAAGTCACTCCATGCATAACTAAAGAACATGGAAGAATCGCATAACTCCAACACCAAATAAGTCAAGCAGGAGATCATGATGCTAAAAGGTCAGCTAGAAGAATCCACAAGGACTGAAGAAACTCTCGAGGATCAGAAGCAGTATTTGGAAGCCAAAATAACAACATAGAGGGAAGAAGTGGAAAAGAGAGATAAGATACTAACAAATCATATCAAGGAAATAACTAATTATTTAAATCAAATTGAAGTAGAGTTTAGTCAACAAGAAAGAAAGAATTGAGATGAACTAATCACATTGAAGATCCAACTTGAAGAGGCAAAGCGAATAGAATAGGTCATGAGAAACCAAATGATGAAGAAAGAAGAAGAGCAAGAGAATCTTGAATAATTAGTTGTCGTGTTGAGAGTAAAGTTTGTCAAGCTCAACATGAATGTTGAAGAAAGATAAACATCCAAATCATCAGTTGAAGAGAAGACCTCCAGGTTTCCAAAAAGGAAGAATGAAGAGAAGCCAAGGACTTATGCATAAGTCATTAAAGGTTCAATGAAGAAGGAAGAATGCAAGACCTTGAAGAAGAACATAATTCCAAAGGTGCAAAAGACTCAAGAACAAGACTACAAAAGAAGATCCTCCATGTTCAAGCCTCAAAAAAGCCTCAATCATAACCATGATCAACTAAGGAAGGAATTCAAAAGAATTACACCAAAAAGAAAATCATTCACTCCCATGTATGTAAATTTATTTTATGGTCATTGTTTTTATTGTACTAACTTTGGACATAAGGTTGCATATTGCAAGGCTTCTGAAGGAAATGTTCAAGCAAGAAATTCTTATGTGGCTCCACATAACATTGAGTGTTACAAAGTCCACAACTATGGTCATATAGCTCGAAAATGTAGAAGCGTGATAGTGCCAACCATGAAGAAAGAAACAAACATCAGATACACTGAGGTTTGGAAAAGAAAAGAGTAAGTAAAAGAAGAACATACATCGAATATTACAAGACTTGCTATAGTATGATAAAGAAAATGAAAGAAATATCATAATGAAGAACATGTCAAGGAAGAACATGTACCATAAATCCCACTCTCAAGATACATAGTAGTGCAAGATCATGATAAATCCACAGAAAAGAAGAAAGAATTCAAAGTTCAGAGAGATGATGAGTCTACAGACGAAGATGGAGACTACTTCAGGAAGGTATTCTTCTGAGCCATCTGGCTTGGATACTCCCAATATTATGAATGTTGAACAGGGGGAGTATAGAAAACAAATCTACAAATTAGAGAGTATCTTTCGAGATTTTAAAGTATTTTAGAATGATGTTGCAATTGTTTGATAGAGATAGGTTCAGAGTGGTTCAATAGTAGATGTATGACTGTATTTGGGTAGAGATATCTTAAGTACAAATTGTTCCAAACATGCAGAGTTTGGTATGTAGGTAGAGAATATCAAGGGACACATTTGATGATGTCGTAGGATAAACGTTCTACGAAATGATGTTTTTTTCCAGGGACATTTTCCCGAAATCTAGCGAGAAATTGTTAGATTCGTAGATTTGAGTGATTATTTATGTATAATCTGATTGTCCCAGAGTTTTTTCAGCATGATGAATCCATTTATGCATTCATAAATGGATTCTGAACAACAAAAAATAGTGATTTGCGTAAATTTGTATCATCAGATTCCAGCAAAAAAACCCATTTCATAGAACAACTAGACAACGCCTTTGATGATCATTTGTAGTGGTGCATATTTCATGATATTATAGTGATAGATGGGTCAACATTGTGGATAGTTGAGTAGAAGAGTCATGTATAGTATGGAAAGATATGGATTAGTAGGTCTAGACAGATATATGACAGTGGGTGAGAGCATGAGTTTAGGAGATATTGGATTCACATATTTGTTTAGAGAGTGGTTCAAAGATAAAGGAATATTATCATAATGGATGATAATGATACATGAATATTTCAATGCTTATTATTGAGTCATTTTCCTATATGTCATCTGATTACACAATGAAACACCAATGGAAAAAAACTCCAAAAGAAATAAGGTACATGAAGCCCTATAATATTTATACACGACATCTTGTAGAGAATTCAAAGGGAGAGAAACAAAAGCAGGAAGACAAGTAGAAAGACCACTTAGATAATTTGTCAGATAGACAAATAAGAAAAAAGGTATGATTCCAGGAGGAGAGATGATAGAGATTATCATAAAGGGAGCATTGGAAGTCATGCCATTAGCATTGCATCATAGTGATACTCTTTGTCAAAAGGGGAGATATTAATCAGATGCAGGGAGATAGAGTAATCAAAATATTAGAAACAAATAAAAAGATCAAAGGCATTTAGATAGGGGGAGCAACCCAAAGGTCAGTGTAGAAAGGGAAAGCATCCCCATGGAGAGTTCAGTAAGGGGGAGAAGCCCAAAAGGGAGATACCATTTTCCATTGATGTCAAAGGGGGAGACATAGAAGCATTGATGATGAGAAATTATCATAGGTGAAGTATGAGCATGAGTATTGTCATTTTTAAGTGTTTCCATCAATGTTGGTGTTGGCATTAATACCAAAGGGGGATATTATTAGGCAACTAGTTTATATTGATGGATAGTTGGTTGTCATTGATTTCAACCCTTCGAGAGTGATATTGTAGATTGATTTCAACCCTTAGAGATTGATGCAAAACCTTGAGTAAGTCTGGTAGCACATTTTGGTAGCCCCAGAGGAGTGGTTAAGGAACCCATGTTTGTATGAGGAATAAGAAATGAATATTAGTGAATATGCAGGTAAGAATATCATGGATTGATAATACACATCATTCCATTTTCAGTGATATGTGGTACATCACATAGTTCCTCATGGTTAGGGAGATATGGCCTTGAGAAGTTGGAGAACCCCTTATAGTAATCTAGAATCCCCTAGAAGGTCAATAAGAAGTCAAAGATTATAGAAAGTCATAAATAAGATTCCCTAGTCAAAGTGGTTGTAAAAGAAATGAATTAAATAATGAAGTGGTTGGAACAAGAAGGGTAAAGGAGTTATGTGTTGACTAATTAAGGAAATTTAGTTGCAACAAGAAAACGGGTTGGCCCTAGAATATGGAGAAAGGGGTAAAACAATTATAAGGAAACTTCAAGAGGAAGGCACTTGGAAAATTATAAATAAGAGAGCAAGGGACTCCTATTAGCACCTACCTACCTATTGAACATTATTGAATATCTGTTTTTTGAAATGTTATTTGCAGATATACATTGACAAATATGAGAAAGCGTAGGTTTGAGGAAACAAAGATCTAAAGGAAAGAAAGTTTCGCAGTTGCAATGGAAGTGAATGAAATAGGATTTGAGAGGTTATCTGGGAGCCCCAGGAACAAAGAAGCATAGGAATATGTGGGCCATAGAGGAGGAAAACATAAATACTTGTGAGTTGTAGAATGGGAAAGCTCAGATCTGTAGAATGGGAAAGAAGGAAGGTGCTTGTTTCAGGTTTCAAGATCTGAGGAAAGACTGCAGGTATGTTTGTCAGAAATCAGATACAATAGGGATACTACAGAGATAAAGGTATGTTCATGGTTATGTTTTGAGATTGTATCTTAGTGGTGGTGTGGAGCATGCTTGAAGCATGTTTTTGTGAGGTTTGGCTTATGCCCTCTTGGATGTATGGTATATGTTGTAGAGTATGATTTGAGATAAATCTGTTGAAAAATATTGTTGGTGCATGTTTGAGTGTTATTGGTATATCTTGTGGGACATTGTGAGAGGTATTTGTTAGTAATCTTGGTATATGGTTAACAGGGATGATTTTAGGGGCTAAATTTCTCTCATGGGCTAATTTTCCATGGTTTTTCCCAAAACATTATTCGCTATTTTAAAAATGATTTGCCCAAATTCTATAGGATAAAATTATTTTACCTTAAAATTTGCCAAAATTTTATACAAACTATATAAAATCCTTAGAAATTTGAATATTTTTTTACAAAAATATCGCCAAACATTTATAGTTGGAATATGAAGGATTAGTAATATTCACCAAGGTTTCTACATTTTAAAATAAATTTACATCCTTAAAATCATTCATGATGGTTAATACATGCTTGATTCTACATAACAATGAGGTTGTGACACGTGGTTTGTTGTAAGGGTTTATGGTATTCAGTTTATGGATAGTGTGATGTATTGCTAGAATCCCTTTGTTGGTTATATTGGAGTATGTTCTTGTGCATGGTTGATGCACTTGTTGTGGTATAGGTTGGTACTTGGTTGTGATTGGTACATTCTTTGTAGAGGCATGTGTGGGTGATGGTCATGAGTTGTTATAAGTAGTTTTGTTTGATGTGCATCCTAGTGATATTGTCCATATGGTTGAGAGTTTTTTTGGTGATTGGATATAATTTGGTTGATGAGATTATTGGTACAGGTTGTAACATGTTTTTGGTATAGGTTGACATGACAATTTTTACAGTGACATATTGATAGAAACATAGAAAGTAACAGTGAAACTAGGAGGGTTCTGTAGTAGTCCACAAGTTGCAGAGAAGAGAGGCGCTAACATCCATGAGTTGCATTAAAGAAAATCGTGAACATCCACATGTGGCATCATAGACAGGTCACATATCTATATGAAATATTTGAAGAAGGTTGGTATAGGTCATGACAGAGTTTTGGTACAGGTTGACAGTGACAGATTTGTAGTGGCAGTGATTGATTCAGTGACAATGACAGGTTGTCTATATTTGGCATTTATATTTTAGGGTGGTTGTACGGGGCAAGGAAAGGGGGTTGTATCCTCCTTTCGATTGGCGTCGGAGAATCAAGGAATTGGAGCTTCCTTCAGGTTGGAGCCTGAGAACTAGGTGGTTGTAGTCACCTTCCGATTGTAGCCAGAAAACCAAGGGGGTTGTATCCTCCTTCTTGTTGGAGCCATAGAATTAGAGAGCCGAAGCTTCATTCAGGTTGGATCATGAGAAACTAGGGGGTTGGATATGTTAGAAAAAAAGGACCGCAGAGAAATAAAATAAAACAAATGCGGAAACAGAACACAAAAGATACACAATACAAGAGAGACACATATTTACTTTGTTCACCCAGTGCGGGCTACGTCCACAAGAGAAATTGCCAGGTCCTTCCTTTATTATTATCTAGCAAATGAAGGAATACAACCTACAACAAAACATGTTGTAACTTCCTCTTCTTTCTCTCACAACCTCCTCTCTCAGAATACAATACTCGCCATAATGCATCGCCACAATACATTTCCCTCATAACAGAGGGTTGCCTTCTAGGGAAAAAAACCCTAACATAATTTCTACCGTTAGCTCTGTGACCTTATAATGAACAGTCCAGATTTACAATGAAATTACAATATACATTTACAAGGAAACTTTTCCTTCAAGGGCTTTACCCCCGAACCCCCATCAGGGGACACTGCCCCCTAACCCCCGCCAGGGGCCCGCTTGCCCCCGAACCCCCCAGCCGGGGGGATAGGCCCCCCGGACCCTGCAGAGGGGGTACCCCCCCTCTACACTCCCCCACGTAGAAGAGTGTACATACTTATGGGGTGTAAAGTCTTCATGGGGTATAAACATGGCTGAAAGCAAGGACCTCTAAATTAGGAACATAATCAGGCTCCACAACCAACAATCTCCCACTTGGAAACTGATCTCAACAACTCCACCGCTGTTGTATATGTTGGACTCTGAACCTTCTTAAACCTGAAAAATTTCTCATCTTCATCTTCATTCTTGAAGACCAACTAAAACTGAGCAAGAACTCAGTTTCTCTCTAGTTACTCCCTTTGTTAACATGTCTACAGGATTTTGGCTAGTGTGTATCTTTTCCAACTTCAAATGTCCATCTTCCAAGGTGAATCATATGAAGTGGTACCTCAATTGTATATGATTAGTCTTTGAATGGAAGGCTGATTTATTTGCAAGATGAATTTCACTCTCACTGTCCCAGTACAACCTGTTATTCTTATGCTTCTTTCCCAATTCCTCCATAAACCTTTGTAACCAAATCATCTCTTTACTAGCCTCTATAGCAGCAACATACTCTGCCTCTATTGTTGAAAGTGAAACAACCTTTTGCAGTT
>JZKD02S0425212.1:117830-139333 GCA_000966675.3 Picea glauca
GAGCACAAGATTAGAAGAGCCCTAACCTCATCATCAAAGTCCACTTTTACAGAACTTAGTTGATTAGTAACCGTATTAAATTCATTTAAATGATCTGCAACAAACCCACCTTCTGTCATCTTCATATTAAATAATCTCTTCATTAGAAATACCTTATTAGACGCTGAGGGTTTTTCATACAGTTTAGCCAATGCGTCCATCAGATCCTTCATTGTCTTTTCTTTCGAAATATTGAAATGCACCGACACTTCTAAGCTCGGCCATATCGTTCCTAGAACCTTTTTGTCAAGAATCTCCCATTCTTCATCCTTCATGGCCATCGGCTTCTTTGTTACTCTGCCCAATGGTAGGAATAGATCCTTCTTATATAAATAATATTTCATCTGCATCTTCCATGACTGGTAGTTTTGGCCGTTAAATTTCTCGACCCTAAACTTTCCATCTTCCGACATTGCTCCCACTTGAACCAAGAACCCTCTTTTACTGCGAGTTACCTATTGCTTGGATACCAGTTGTTAGAAAAATAGGACCGCGGAGCAATAAAATAAAACAAATGCGGAAACAAAACACAGAAGATACACAATACAAGAGAGACACAGATTTACGTGCTTCAGTGAGTGTGGGATACGTCCACTAGAGAAATTTCCAGGTCCTTCATTTATTATTATCCAGCAAATGAAGGGATACAACCTACAGCAAGACCCGTTGTAACTTCCTTATCTTTCTCTCACGGTCTCCTCTCTCAGAATAGAATACTCGCCATAATGCATAGTCGCAATACATTTCCCTCATAATAGAGGGTTTCCTTCTAGGGAAAAAAACCCTAACATAATTTCTACCGTTAGATTTGCGACCTTATAATGAACGGTCCAGATTTACAATGAAATTACAATATACATTTACAAGGCAATTTTTCCTTTAGGGGCTTTGTCCTCGAACCCCCTAGCTGGGGGGATAGGCCCCCCGGACCCCGCAGAGGCGGTACTCCCCCTCTGTACTCCCTCGCGTGGAAGAGTGTACATACTTATGGGGTGTAAAGTCTTCATGGGGTATAAACACAGCTGAAAGAAAGGACCTCTAAATCAGGAACATAAGCAGGCTCCACACCCAACAGGACCCTCCTTCCAGTTGGAGATGGAGAATTTGAAGTTGGTGCTTCCTTGAATGTAATTCTTGACATATAAGAAAATAATTATGTGGTTTTCTCTCGCATTGGATTTCCACGTAAATATTGGTGTACTTTTTATTTTGTGGATGTGTTTATTATTGTTTATTATGCATTGATGGATGTTAATGTTTATGATATAATATTATATTGATGATGAAATGATGAACATGGTTCAATAATTTAAAGGAATATAAATTGTGGTTAAGAGTGGTATAATTGGTCAATATTGATTCACCCCCCCCCTCTTAGTAGTCCAACAATTTTCACATGAAAATGTTCATGGTAAAAGTGATGCTCGATAGAAACAAAGCCCACCAGGAGATTCTCCGCCAACTAGATGATATGCAACTCCAAATCTATCTCATGGACAACAAGATCAACCTAATTGCTGAGAAAAGCACCAGTCTAGACTTCTCTAAGATGGACTAATCTTGGGCTTAGGTTCCAACAACTTATGACGATCCCCCCTTGGTCTATTTTCACTCATGATAATTTTTTTTTTTCTCTTCCTTTTAAATTCTATAGGTGAGGGAGATATAACCCCACCTCAATCTAGTAATCAACATGATAGGAAAATACCTTTTAGACTTTATATGCTAGTTTTAGTTTTGGACATATCATGGTATGGGGTTTCAAGTCAAACTGGTTTCTCAGGAAATTGAATCTTGATAAAGTGCTTTTTTGTTGTTGGTCTGGTTTCCCAATAGCAGAACAACATTGGAGACAATGTATAGTTTTTTTTTAGTTAATACAAAGTAGCATAGACAGTCCCTAGAGCTTCTCTGGTGGTATATAAAGTAGATACAAACACATGATATGCACTACCAAGATAATTAGAAAGAATAATATATATGCAATGCTCTTCTTCTAGATTTAAGTTACATTATTCACATAAAATTCTAAGTGTTTTGAACTTAGATAAATAATCTTCAATGCAAGAAAAATCATTTGGACTTCAAATCATTATCTGATTTTCTATTTGGTGGGATCAAATGATATTTTGTTTACCAAACACAGATTCAAGTTTTTCCCAATCTTTATCAGGGTCATCAATTCCTTGAAGGTGAAACCTTAAATCAGGAGAGATGGACATTCCAATCAATACATGTTTTTTTTCATTCATATTTTCCCATTTGATTTTATTTTCATCAACGGTAGGTTATAGTTCTTTCCCCATGGTAATATGGTACAATCCTTTACATGTTAATAAATCCTCCATATGGGATTTCCATTGGAAGTAGTTGGTGCTGGTAAGCAGAAGATCATTGGAAGAAGCCATATTAAATATGTAGATAGTATGGATTTAAAAAATGAAACTAACAGTCTGGATGGAAGGATCTCAAAAAATTAGGCTGTTTAAAAAAAAGGGGCACTGAAAACATACTTCGGATGTAGAAGTTGGTCCACGTGGTGATACCCCTCCAAATAACCTTTCTTTTACAAATAAGTTGCTTTATGAAGTGACCCACTTTTATAAAAAGAAGTGAGGATCACTTTTACATTAAAGTTGCATGCAAAACAAATAACTTTAAAATAAAATATTAAAGATAATTAAAGTGATTCACTTGTATACTTGAAGTGAAATACACTTTTTACAATGGATGCATGAACTTTTTCAAAAAGAGACTCTCTAACTAGCTCTCTTTTTTGTTACTCTTTCAAAAAGAGTAACCAAGTGAGCTAGAAAAACATATTGTGTTGTTTAGAAAGATGATTGTTGTTGTTGAAGACAGCCTTAGAGAGCGTGCTCATAAAAAACTCTTTTCACATAATAATTTTTTTTTTCTTCTCGATGACAACAAGGGTTAGATCTGGGTTAGATTACCTAGAAAATGAACCCTTTCCGATATGTTTCTAATATTCTGAGATCATACAGGGAGTCGGGAAAAGTGAATACGCAAATCCAGAGGAGTAGTAACTCGGAAACAAAAAACAGAAAACTAAAATAATACTCTACAAAAAATTAAAAAGAGTGTATTCAGGATTTATACCTTCGGATCTGACTGAAATGGTCATATCATGGGAAAACAAAAACCTTTTCGAGTGAAACAAAAAGAGTTTCTGACTAAAACGAGCACTCTGGATGCAATGGAGAAATCTTGTCATCCCAAAAATGTACAGAAATGGCAGAAACTAGAGATGAGGCAACTCAACTTCACAATCTCGATCTACAATGGGAGAGGGTCTTCAAACAAGATCTGATACCATGTTCAACAACACATGTATTCCAACATAGGAAAAACACCTTCAGTAACCACTCACACAACCAAATCAAAGATCAACACATTGTTGGTTTACTAGTTATTTATATCATGTCTGAGTTCGTATTGAGTGACCTAGGGTTCATGTCTATTCAGGGTTCCAACAAAGCCTCTAAAACTATCGACCCTCCTGGTAAACCAGAAGGCAACACAGCGCACACGGTGCATTGTGTCGTCTCACCCAAGATAGTCTTAATGGGTGGCTACAATACTCATGTGTTTGCAGCCTAGGATTGAGTGGGGAATCTGAGAACTGTATGCTGAAAGTGCTATTGTGATTTATCAACACAATACACCATTATTTATGATTATACAGAAAATATAACAACTCATTCAATTAGCATAACATTATCTACTGAAGACGATAAAGGAACACATACATTTAATCATATGACAAATATTTTACCGTGGTTCACCCCCTACTGGGCTACGTCCACAAAGATCTAGATCTTAGATCTTTTATTATAGTAGTTCTTAACCACAACACCGCATGATTTACAACTCTTCTCAGTCGGGTTAAGATCTCTTATGAGGCAGACTAGATTGCACCAGGCTCCTCAGCCTGCAATCCAACCCTCAAGATCTACCCTCCCCAGTCCTCTCTAGCTAAACAACTTACAAAAATAGGTCATACAACAAAACATTACATGGCATCCACTTCCTCACATCCAAATAACCAAAAATAACTGCACGCTATGAGACCTAGTTATCTATATTTATACGTTCCTAGATCTTCATCCATTACAATACATTGCAATAACCCTAACCCTGACATCGCTAGGTCTTCCATGCATGCATGCATGCTTCTTTTCTTTAAAGTTGTCTCTTTCCTCATGCATGCCTTCTTTCCCAAAATCATCTTTCTTTCATCTTTGGCCTGTTTCCAACGGGCCCCCAACATTGACATGTGGCTCGTCCCAAGCCACCTAACCTTTGTGTGTTCATCGATCTCCCTGGTGATCTCCTGCAACTTCTCCTTGAGCTCTGATGCTTTTGTTTGAGCATGCACGATCTTTTCCTTGAGTGTGTATATTTTCTGGACTGCAATCTGTTCATTGATCAACCCTGCAGAGTCTACTTGGGTCTGTGCCAAATATGTCTTGGCTTCCTCTTCTTGTGAAATGACTTCTGCTACGCGCTCTTGGAGTGGTTCCATTTGAGCCTGACGCTCCTTTTTATGCATTTGTGTTGTTTGCACAGGGGCAGACCCAGGGTTCAATGCTCAAGAGTGCACCAACAAAACCCTAACTACCGACTCTTTCAGCAGCACCTGTGAAGCAGATGAAGTCTCACCCGAGGTAGAGGCAGGGGTGGTTGCAGGACTCAGATGTTTGCAACCTTAGATGGGACACATATTTGTGGTTACAACACCTTTACAAAGCACTTAGCAGTTACAGTTCATCAGTATTTAACCAATATCTAATCCGCAGTAAAATCCCTTATCACGAAGCATCGCAATATTCACACAGATCTGATATATTCAAGCACTAAGCACATCAACATAGATTATATCTATCATTCATTCACATTATTCAGCACAAAGCTATCATATTAGATTCTTCTAAGCATATATAGATGCACTAAGCATTTAATCACATAAACAAGGGAACAACCATAAAGCACAAAGCAACCACAACACAGGATATGAGTGGTTCACCCCCAGCCTAGGGCTACGTCCACCAACTCTTCTTCTTGTTTATTATCTTTTGTCAATATTCTACATGAACAGAACCACAAGATCCTACTCTGCATAGGATAGGAGATTCGCGCGCACCTCGCTAAATCCTCCTTCCCTGATTTAGGTTACAACACAAATCTTGTACTCAATCTCTTACAATCACGTGCACTCAGCCTTGCAAGTCTCACACAACATGCACAAAGCATATACAACTATCACTTGCACTTAGCACATCATCACACAGATGCCTATATCGTTTTATACACACCTCCTTCTTACATCGCCTAGACATCTATTTATATATTACAAAAAGGGCCTAAACATGGGAAAACCCATGGCCCGACATTCCCATACTTGTTACATAGCCCAAAACCCAAAAATTCCTAAAAATGGGTCAAGATCCCATGATCTCCACTTTGACTTGTGCTCCACCTTCGACAGTCTGTCGAAGTCCCAAAAGTAGGTCAAACATTACCAAGGATCCTCAAAACTTGGTTGAGGGCCAATAGGGCCCCAACACAAATTAGAGTGACTCATCCCGAGTCACTCTAATCTAGGTAGCTCTGCTTCAAAATCCTCAAGATTGGCTCAATTTTCTTCAACTTGTTGTTGCGCCAAGGCCTCCTTCTCGACAAAATCTTGGATAATTGCTTCGTTGACAGGTCCCTCCAAACATAGTTCAGCTGCAGTGATGACTTTCTCCAGTTCTTCTCCTCGGCCTTAAATCTCCGCAAACAGTTGGCAAGCCTCGTCCTGTATTGGTTGGATCCTCTGAGTCACTTCCATGAATTTTCTCTGAATGGTGTGGACCTCTTGTTGAGCAGTGCGTTGTTCCTAGGATCACTTCATCCTTTCAACTGCAGACAGGGGCTTCAGTTGCACCTGTACTGTTTATGCTTGTTTCTTTGCCTTCTGGAGCTGTGACTCCAGTGCCTTCAATTCAGGATCCTCAGTGAGTCACTCATAAGTCTGGGCACTGTGATCACTTAGCTGTTTACATTCCATGGTTATGGTCTTGATTCTCTCAACTGTGCTTCGAGTAGTTGCTTCTCTTTGATCTTGTACATCCTGCGGAGTGTTGGGAATTGTTCGTAGCTCTAGATATGTGATTCTCTATTGAATCTGCTAGATAGATTCCCCAAGCTGCGCTACTTGATGCTCTATTGTTTCTTCTGCTTTTTTCTCTAAGCTTGTCACAGAGCGAATTACACTGCTGACTGCTTCTTTGACTCTGAGCTGCTTTGCGATCAACTGCTCTTTCTCTTGCTGGATTTGTGCTTTCTCCTCTTCAAACTTTGTTTGGAGAGCAACCTTTTCCTGCTGCACAACTCGACGTTACTCTATGACTATTGTTTTCACTTGCTTGAGGGCCTCTGTGGCATGTTTTGTTTCTTCCTGTGCATGACAAAGGTGAGCTACGGTCACATCAGCTAGTTTGTGGAGTTGGTTAGGCTCATCTCCCAACTCTTGTGCTTCTGAGGGTGGGGGCGCAGTGGATACTGCGCGGCTGGATTGAAGGGGCTGCTATACCCCTCTGAGTTCAACCTCGATTATATCGTACATATCTTCTTTCTTGGCTTCATGTTTCTGCAAGACGTCCTATGAGGCATCTGCTACATCGACGATGATGAAGTCGAAGTCATCAACCGTGAGCATGGTTCACATCGTGGTTTTTCTCGCTCTTGACTTCTTCCATGAGGTAGGTTTCATGGGGGAAACCTTTCTTTTCTTCAATGGATCAACCTCATCAACATGATCCCTAAGCGGTGTTACTTTGCCTTGTGTTTTTTGATCTTCTTTTCTATTGGTCTCTTCTCTATATACTTTGGCATCACCTCCTCATTCAGGTGATACTGAAGGAGTTTCATTTGATGTGTTGCTAAGGTTTTGTACTTCTTCGGTCTTCTTCCTTCTGTTGATTCCAGGTGTGTTTTGTTCTTTGTGAGTGGCCTCCAAGTTGTCGATTAGTTTGAGATCAGACATTTCTGTAGGGTCAACAGGGATTAGGAGCTCTACAGATCAATCCTTGGTTATCTCCTTGATGTCCTCCTCTGTGAGATTATAGTATGACTGAAGTTTTTCTTTATGGTCGTCTTCTCTCACAGTGATATAAATGAAGTGTCGATCTGCGTGGAACTTCATGAGAAGTTTGAACCGGTGTAGGATGTTTGGCGTCATGCAAGGGATAGCTTCAATGGCCCTCTTCAACTACACGTAGTATGTATGGAATACTGCGTTTGATTTCCACTATTTTCCCATATCACTCGAGTACCAGAGCATGGTGAACTTTGCAACAAGAGGTTCGAACAGTTCAATGTCCAGGAAGGTCGCACCTTCTAGCATCTCCCAAGAAGTAAACACTATGAGGATCAGGAGCCATCTAAAGTGGAACTCATATCCTTGATCCTTAGATTCACGTAAATCCAATTCCAGCTGGTTAACTAAGTACTTTTCCCAGTTCATCTGGAGTCCTTCTACACATTTCCCGACAAGGTCAACAACGAATCCTGTGACCTGTGTAGGTCAGTTCTTTCTCACGAGATTTCATGTGATTAGCTGGCAGGCCAGGCGCACTACGCCATTCTATATGGAAGCTACGTTGTAGCCTCACATCCCCTTTTCTACATCACCATATGTGTCTTTGATCCTCTGCGCCAGTGTCCGATATCCTTCCTTGGGTAGAAGTCCTGTGGGTTAGATCCCTCCATGCTCAATCTGATGATCCTATCGATCAACGTCGGATTGACAGTGATGCATCTATCTAGCCATATATATCCTCCATGGTAACATGATAGCAGGAGCTTAACACATTCGTTAACCTCTTGGTGCCTTCCAAAGTGCAGAATCTTCATCACATTCAAGAGGGTGGACTGCGTGAGGCTTATAGTCCATGGCTGGGGGATTATTTTCGAGTTCTTCTCCTTTGTCCTGGTCAAATACTTGTAAGGAGTGAGCATACTGTAGTTCTTGCAATCCCCTAGGTTGAAGTCATTGAATTTCAACGTCGCGATCTTATCCTGTTGTGTTCTTACTGCAGGTATCCCCTTCGAGAGGTATGCAGTAGCCATGGTGTAATCAAAGTCTCTTGGGACATTGTTACGACTCACGACACTAGCCAAAGGTAGGATGTAGTCGGGCAGGATAGATGGGATTAACTTCACGTTCGCCAAGTCATATCGATGCTTGGTTCTTTTCTCTGCTGCAGGTCGGGATGGTCCAGATCTGAGAGTAGTCGACAAATAGTCTTGCACTTCTCTTGTCAATGAGGCTTGAACTCTGACAGACATCACCTTCTCAACCATAAGATCGATTAGAACTTCTTCGACAATTTTCTCTGCAGTGCTGAGCTCATCCGACATGCATGCTCAGATCGGATAACTCGGGTGGATGAATGAGTGCTCAAAATAATAGAACAAGTGTTGATTTCAATAAACACAGCGCGGTAGTAATGGGTTGGTCTGGATACAATTCACAAAAGTATTCTCAGCGCAACAGTCAATGGAATAAGTAGAAACGATGTAACAAATCTCTCCAGTGGATGTGAGGCCTTCATCAATGCGGTTATGTCTATTGCGGCCCGGTCCCAACGATTTGATGGCGAGATTTCAGGCCATAACAGTTGTTTTAACCGTTCGGGGCATCGACCTAATGGTTATAATTCTCTCAACGACTATATTTCTTCGTCATGGCGAAGTTCCAAGTTGCATTGTTCTAATATCCTGACGAAGTTCCAATTTTGCAAGCCTTCCTTCTGTGAAGTCCCTTCTGGAACCTTCTGCAACTTTTCTATCTTTTCTCTCTTATTACTGAGATTTCTAGCCTTCTTCCATGTAATATTTATCTCGGTATTCCTCTTTCCATTTTGATTCTTATCTCCTTTTAACATAGTAACTTTGTGTTGTCGATGGTCTTTCATAGGATTAGAGAGTAATACTTCTTTGTTTGGGGTAGGTGCTCCACTCTTCGGTGAGTCTTCTTGTGCTCTTTCAACTTTGACATCTAGGTTTCTGGTTTTGAGCAGCTTTGATCTGTTCTCCTATTCTTCAATCAAGTGTGATATCCTCCTAGTCATGAAATCTTTTAGTTCTTGCTTCTTTTGTTCTAATATTTTCTCTTCTTTTCTTCTGGCATGATCTTTCTCAATCCAATTTTTTCCTAGTAATATAGAAAATGGGGTGTTGTTCTCAATAAATTTAACAACCTCAAAATATTCTTCCATTGAAGTTCCATGAGAATTCATAGATATCTGAGTGAGTCTTCCACATAGGGTTATCAACTTTCCTCTAAATAATCATATTCCTTCTAATGAAGGAATCATAGCAGGCTTTCCTAAAATTTCCCAAGTTCTTTCTATCAGGATATTCACTTGTGTTTCCTCATCTAGAACACAGTCAATGTCGAAGTCTCATATTCTTGTTTCTATGCATTCTTTTTTTTTTAAGCTCTCTGATAAGTCGATATTTCTGTGATCATTCAGGGTTTCTTTCATTTGTAGCAATACATTCTCTTATTCTTTCTGGGGTTCTGGAACAATCTCAATTTCTTGATTTTTATCAGGGTTTTCTTGTCTCATATTCATTCTTTCAACCTTAGCAATCATTCTAGGGAAATCCAAAACTTCATGGTTCATAGCTTGACAACAAAGACAACTAGGTATTTTACCAGGGAATTCCTTAGCAAGATTTCTCGGTATTCTGTAATTATAACAAATATTTAATCCTCTCTTTCTTTATATGATCCACAACCTTTCCTGTACTGCACACTAGGATCATAGTAGCTATCCTGCAAAAAAATATTTCTAGGTTCCTGCATCCATTTGTTAGTCCAAACATTCTTTCTATGCATAGGAATAACATATCCTTCATTATTTATATTAGATCTACTCATATCAAACCTTCTTTCATCTAGTTGTGCCCTACTTTTCAAATTAAGACAAAATTTATCAAACATACCTAGATCCATTCTTTTGAAACAAAAAATTCCACTTCTCTTACCTTTCTAATAAAAAAATTTCACTGTTCTTACCTTTATCAGAGCACAAAGCTTTAAGAACTTACCTCTTTTCTTCAGATCTAACTTTTCTTCTTAGCACAAAGATTCACAAATCAAGTAGACTACTGTGCATTAAAGAAACAAATCTATGCACAGATCTTTCTTTTCTTCAGTTCCCAACAATCACAGTCTTAGGTTGGATATTGTGCACTTTAGCAGCATATCTACGCACAAAGCTTCTCTTTTTCTTTACTTTAGTTCCCAACAATCACAGTTTCAGGTCCTCGCAACAAAACCATTTGTTGGCACAAGGGCAGATCCAGGGTTCAACGCTCAAGAGCGCACCAACAAAACCCTAACTACTGACCCTTTCAGCAACACCTACAAAGCAGATGAAGTCTCACCCAAGGTAGAGGCAGGGGTGGTTGCATGACTCAAATGTCTGCAACCTTAGCTGGAACACAGATCTGTGATTACAACACCTTTATAGAGAACTTAGTAGTTACATTTCATCAGTATTTAACCAATATCTACTCCGCAGTAAAAACCCTAATAAAAGAGCATCGCAATATTCACACAGATCCGATATATTCAAGCACTAAGCACATCAACATAGATTAGATCTAGCATTCATTCAAATTATTCATCACGAAGCTATCATATTAGATTCTTCTAAGAATATATCAATGCACTAAGCATTTAATCACATAAACAAGGGAACAATCATAAAGCACAAAGAAACCACAACACAGGATATATGTGGTTCACCCCCAACCTGGGGCTACGTCCACCAAGTCTTCTTCTTGTTTATTATCTTCTGTCAATATTATACATGCACAGAGCCACAAGATCCTACTCCCCATAGGACAAGAGATCCACACACACCTCGCCAGATCCTCCTTCCCCGAGTTAGGTTATAGCACAAAGCTTCTACTCAATCTCTTACAGTCACTTTCACTTAGCCTTACAAGTCTCACACAGCATGCACAGAGCATATACAACTATCACTTGCACTTAGCACCTCATCACATAGATGCCTATATCGTCTTATACACACCTCCCTCTTACATCGCCTAGACATCTATTTATATATTACGAAAAGGGCCTAAACATGGGAAAACCCATGGACCGACATTCCCATACCCGTCACATAGACCAAAACCCAAAAATCCCTAAAAAGGGATCAACATCTCGCGATCTCTGCTTCAACTTGAGTTCTGCCTTCGACAGCCTGTCAAAGTCCCAAAAGTAGGTCAAACATGACCAAGGATCCTCAAAACTTGGTCAAGGGCCAACATGTGCAGTGGTAAGTTATGCTTGCAGTTTCTTCATATCCCGTGCCCCTTTGACCCGCTCCATGATGGACATTGTCTTCTGCCTTTGCTTGAGGTCCTAGATAGCCACGCTTATCCTTTGTTCTTCTTTGTCCCATTATTGGACTTGTTGATCCTCTTCTAGCTTCTTCCAAAGCTGGGTTTCTTTATCGAACAAGTCGGTTGTTGCGATGACCTATTGCTCGATCTCCTGTAGTTGCTTTGCTGCCTCCTGTTTCCTTTTCTCCTTTACTTCCGGTGGAGTGGTGGGTGTGAGCTACTCGTGGAGATTCTCGATCTCCTTATGATATTGATTGACTGCATGCGCAATTTCATCAATATTCTTTGTTGTTGTGAGTTCATCCCTCTACACGGTCTTTGGAATCTTCTCATAAGTTCTTGCCACTTTTTGTTCCAATCTGTTCATGTGCTCCCTCTCCTCTTGGGTCTTGAGCTTGGCCTGCTCATATATCAATTACAGCGCGTCTTGTTTATACTTTGCCTGCTGTAATTTGGCTATGTATGTGTATGCACGAGACTGTACTTTGTGGGTAACGCTAACCTGTAATTTGTGTAGAGATTTGGATGGTATCTGCGGAAATACCAATTGGATTTGAGCTAAGTTCTTTAGGGGTGTCTTCCCCACAATCTCATCCATGCACAACATGCTGGGTGTAATATGGAATGTTGTATTTGACTGCGGTAGTGTGTGGACTATATCTCTCTCACTTGCTTCAGGTTCGTCTCCTTTCTGTGATGTTGACAGCCCTGTTCCTATGTTGTTGCTTGCTTCCTATGCTTCCCTGATATTCTTGAGGAACTATCACATGTCTGCCAACCCCTCTTGAATTCTGTCCCTGTGGTGCACCGCATTGTCCAAGTCCTCAGATATACAATCCTGAATCATTCGGGCTATCATTTTTTCATCATCCTCTGTGATTGTGTATTCTAGAGGTGTTCTCTATGCCTTCATATTCTTGTGTGCACCCCCCATCTGGGTAGATGGTCTCTTAGTTAGGCCTGGTTTTGGTGGATTGGGACTTGGTGTAGTCCCTTGCGTTGCCTCAGCATGTTCTTGCTGTACTTGGGCAGATTGCGTATTATTCTTCTTTCCCTTCTAGATCCTTGTCTTAGTTGTCCCTTCGTTTGTCTTCTTTGCTTTGTTCTATCCCGTCCTTCGTTCCTTGGGAACTGGGACTTCATGAGTCTGTGTTTCTTCTTTCCCTGTCTCCTCTTCTATTGTCCCTGCAGGTATGTCTTGGGTGAGGAATGGGATCTTCCAGCCGTATTCCTAATCTTTGATAACCATATCGATGTCGCCTTCTGTGATGCGGTAGCATAATTGTAGCCACTGTTTATTGGGGTCCTTTTGTGCCTATATCCACATTACATGTCGAGTGGCCTTGAAGTTGGCAATGTCCCAATAGTGCACGACAACTTGTGGAGTTATTCTCCATAGAATGGAGATGGCCTCTTATAGGCCACAAAGGTATCCTTCGAATACAATTTTTTTCATATTCATTTGCTTGGTGTCCGATGTGACGCCCTATGATAAATATCTCGCTCTATGATTCATCTTGGGTCTGGTGGCGAAAAATGTGTAATTCGGTTCCTTCCATCCCATGATGGCTATCAACATGAGCAACCATGAGTAATGAAATTTAGTTCCTATATCCTGCGCATCCTTCCATTCATCCATAAAAAAAATCAAAAGATAGGGTGCCCAACTAACTATGGTGCCCTCGACACATTGTGCCAAAACTATGATGACCCCCGCCAGGACTTCCTCCTTGCAGCATTTTCTTAGCAGCTTGTAGGACAAAACTTTTGTGGCCATTTGTGTCGCGACATCATTGATCCTCTTGATGATGATTCCTTGTGTTCCCCTATCAGTGTCATATTCCTTTTGCATCTCTTCTGTGAGTTATTTCTCCTTTGTTTTGCCGTCGAGAAATTGCATGGGATCCATGCCCCAGGATGACAACCCTATGATGTGCGCAATGAGATCTACTTCTATCAAGACGATATTATCCAACAATATATCCCCGCCATGTGTGACTGCTAACAGTTGTTTGACACAACTGTTTGCGTACTGTCCTCTGCCAAAGTGTGGTAGCTCTAGCAGACCTAAAATCTCCATTTTTTCCAATCTCGCTACCCACTAGAGTGGTTGGTTAATTGGTTCCCCAAATGTATCCAGATGCACAGTCTGTAGGTATACTCTTTTTGTGAACTCCAGTAACTTGTCCATGTCCGTTACATCATGGTCCGAGTATTTTAGCTTCTCGACATGACCCATCAAGTCTGATTTCACTTGTACCCCTTCTGGTATACGTGACAAAACAATGGCTATGATGAGTTGCTTTCGTGGTGACCTAGGTAACTGTTTCTTATCCATTTTCGGTAGCGGATGACTCAAGGTTCCAGCCTCCAGTGCTCATATGTCAACAAACCATTCTAGTAAGCCTATGACATCTTCCATTGTTCCTTCCTGTGGGTGGTCTAACATGATTGTTTGAGATTCATCTGGCTCGACTGTTGTTTCCTGATTTGTAGTCGTCCCATTGACTCTCGGAGCTCCTTCAGGGTTATCTGGTTGCGCTAGGCTGCATGTGCCCTGGTTTTGTTGCTCTTGTTCTTCTACTGACATATCCACATTAACGCCCTCAGGTGTTGGCTATTGGGTTTCTTCTACCATGGGTGTGGGGTGCATCGGTGTTGTATCTGGTGAAGGAATTTTTTCGACATTGACAATCTATGGCAGTTTTTGTTCACTTTCCTGCAATTGTACCTGTGCCCTGGTTCTATCTCTGGAGTGTCAAGCAGTCTGGGTTGACTTGTCTTGTTTTGGTGGTGCCATGGTGATGAATTTTGATCACTCGTTGAGTTCATTTGTCTATGAATCCTCTATAAACTTGGTTTTGTGCTCTGTATGCGCTCTCACTCTCTGTCTCTTTTCCAGTCTCACAATAAACTATTTTCTCCCGCGTTCATGCTTTGCATGGGCATCGTATGAAACTTGTAGAAGACACTACCTTTATTATGGATTCAATAAACCTCAGGTTCCTTCGTACTTTCCATAACTCTCCCTTGTCGTCTTCAGTTCACATGATTAATGCGACATCCCGTCGGTCCTTTCTGACATTCAATTCCGCATTTCTTCGTCAGTTAGTATTGCTTTTTTTGTTGTTACTTTTCCCGCTTGTTTCCCTTTTGAACTGGCCGTTGGAATTGTCCTCGCCGAATTTGTATTCCTAAGTGTGCATTCTTCTTCTCCTTTTGGCGCACTGTACCTCTGTTGGTACTGTTTAATACCCTGTTTTTTTTTGTTTTTTTTTTTAAATTTTTACTGCGCGGTGAATTTTCAAGTTGTGGGTGGTCGATTGTCCTTGTAAAAATTCAGTCATCTCCCATTGATCATCCCTCTGAGTTATGCACCCGCTAATTCTTTCAATTGTACAGCTCCCCCATCTATGATAGTTTTTACTTTGTACGGTCCTAACCAGTGCATTATGAGTTTTCCTAGGTGTTGAATGGATTTGTTCTCATATATCAACACTAAATCTCCTTTCTTGAAAGTTTTCTTCTTGATGTGTCTGTCATGCCAAGCTTTGTCCCTTTCTTTCTGAACTTGTTGGTGGAACCCTGCTAGGATCCGATCTTCCTCCATGGTCATCAACTGATTTAGTCTCTCATGTACTGTGCCTACACGTAAAATGGGTACCAGAAGTTCTAATGGCACCACTGCTTCTTGGACATATACTAGTTTAAATGGTGTGTGCCCTGTCAACTTCTTGCACATAGTCCTGTAGGCCCACAATACTGCTGGTATTTTTAGGTCCCAGTCATCCCTATTGACATTACAGATCTTTGTCAATGCATTCTCAATAATTTTGTTAAATGATTATATTGTGCCATTTTCTTGTGGGTGATATGGTGTGATTTTTTGATGATGGACTTCAAGCTCTTCGGTCATAGCGTTGATAGTGCATTTAATGAATTGTGTGCCTTGGTTGCTCATCAAAAATCTCGGGAACCCAAATCTAGTGATTACTTAACACTTGTTCAAATAGAAAAAGTATTATTGTTTCTGTGCTGCAATCCTTCACTGGTGTTGCTTCCGCCCATCTTGTCAGGAATTCTGTCACGGTGATAATGTACCTTGCTCCTGTTATTTTTTCTAGTGGGTTGATTGGTCCCACAAAGTCTATTTCCCACTTATCGAATGCCTGCAACGTTACCTATGGTCGTAATGGCATATCATCCCTTCTATTGTGTTTACCAAACCTTTGATAGACATCGCATCTCTGACATTACTCCTTTGAGTCTTTGTGAATGGTCAGCCACCATAGTCCTATGCGCAATACCTTCTGCACAGTAGATTTTCATGCGTAATCTCCACCGTTATTTCCTCATGGGATTCTATTAAAACTCTTGGTATTTCATGTTCTAGCACATATCTTCGCAAGATGCTATCTGCACCCATTTTGTATAAGTTTCCTACGATCAGTTGATAGTCTACATCTCGGACTACCAGGTTTTTCTTCTGCACAGTGTTATATTCATGCGACATAGTACATGTGTCCAAGTAGTGAATGATATCTACAAAGTATTCATCAACGATCTGGACTGAAAAATAATTGTGCGTCCGGGAAGTTGTCCTCTAGATTCCTAGGTTCTTCTCCATTTATGACCCTTGATAGGTGGTCAGGTCATGCATTCAATTTTCCTGGCTTGACTATTACTTCAAAGTCAAATTCTTGAAATAGTAGTAACCATTGACAGATTCGCCCCCCCCCAACACTGTCTTGTTGACTAGGTATTTAAAGGTTGAGTGATCTGTGAACATCTTAAAGTTTTTTCCCAATAAGTAATGTCTGAACCTCTGTAGTGCGTAGACCATAGGTAGGCCTTCCCTCTCTGTGGTGTTATAGTTTTATTATTATTCTAATAACTTTCTGCTCGCAAATTCTATAGGGTGATCCAAATCCCCCGCTCTTGGCTATCCCAAGATAGCTCCCATTTCTATGGATGATGTGTCTACATGTACATGGAATGTCTTCTCCCACTCTGGAAATATTAGTATTGGCGCGATGACCATATTTTCTTTCAACGTATACAGACCATGTTGGAAATTGTCGTTCCATTGAAACTTTGTATCTTTTCTTAACATTTTTTCCGTTGGTGCGGTAATTTGTGTGTATCCTTTGATAAACTTTCTGTAGTATCTTGTGTGTCCCAATGTCGCTCTTAGTTGACAGATTGTTTTGGGTGGTGGGAAGTTAACTATTACTGCAATCTTTGCAAGATCTACTAATAGGCCTTGTTTGCATACTATATGGCCCAATAGTATCCCAAACGGTGTTCCGAATATACATTTTTTATGTTTAATGATATCTGGAACTACCTTCATCTTTCTAACATTAGTCGTAAGACCTCTACATGGTATTTCAACAAACTATAGATGATCCAATCGTCCAAGTATACCTCTAGAAACCGATGGATGAATTCCTTAAACATGGCGATGACTACTGTGGAAAATATTGTTGGTACATTCTTCAGTCCAAATGGCATGACTGTGTACTGGTAGGATCCCCATTCTGTAGTGAACGTGGTCTTGTGTCTGTCTTCCTGTGCTATTTTGATCTAGTGATATCCTAAGAATCCATCAGTGAATGAGTAAACTTCATGTCCTCCTATGTTCTCCAACACTTCATCCGTGAAAGGTGTAGGGAACGTGTCATGTAGGCATGCATCGTTCAAATTCCTCAAGTCGACACATATACTTATCCCTCCTTTTTGTTTCTCCTGAAATACCATCGGGCTTATCCATTCCGATTTTTCCACTGGTTCTATGATTCCCACTTCGAGCATCCTGTCGATCTCAGCTTTGAATTTCTTCTTATATATTGGGTTCAATCTATATGGTCATTGTCTGATTGGTCTCTCTTCAGCTCTGAGTGGTATCTTCATTTGTCCTAGCTCTCCTACTATTCCCTTCATCTCTGTAAATGTTGTGGGAAACATGTCGTTGTATTCGCGCAGTAACTCTATTATGGTTGCTACTGTTTGCTCATCCCAATAATCTCAAATGCTAGCCATTTTGGGATTGTCAATTGTCCCAATGTTGACTTTATTCACCATGATTGGCACAGTAATAAATTATGATTCTATAGCTGGGCCCTCCACTTCTGTTTCGCCTTCCGCTTCCTTAATCTGAATATCGCACAGATCATCTTCATGTGGTGCTTCCTCCTGCACATGGTAACATGACAATAGTTCTTTGACTGCCTGTTTGTTCCGCTATTGTTCTTTTTTTATGAGTTCGAATTCTGGTTCCTTGATGAATATCATCCATCTTATATGTTTAAGAGTTGCATTTATGTTGGGGTTTTCATGCTCAAATGAAAAAGTGACTGTAAAATTTTGTTGCAATACCATCCAGGTCGCAGTTCCTTTGCGCAGTTCCCAGTCTGTATACCAGCTCGATAGTATTCCCTCTAGAGTGTGTATGAAGTGATGAGGTCATTCCTCTGGGGGTGTCATTTTCCACAGTGTTCTTCACTTCTCCAAGTGTTCTGCTAGTGCCCCATATCCATCATACTTATGTTGCTTGTTGTTTTTATGTTATGCATCAAACCTTATGAGAAGTAACCACCTACATTGGTACCAATATGTGATTGCCTCTTTGTGTGTGCCGCACCATCTTGGATGTGTGGCCTTGAGTGTTATGTCAAGTGATAAAAGTCTTTGATTCTCTAAAACTTCGTCTTCGTACTGTGCCAATAATATTTCTAGATTGTTTATTCCATGGAAACTAGGTGGTTCCTTTATCTCCATGCCTACCCATCTTACTTTGCGGTCTATTCATGCACATATTCTCATGGAAACTTTGTGTAGCCTTTGTTTCCAATTCTTTAAAATGGTATTTGAATCTATCGCACATGAAGTAATTCTATGCCAACTGAGTATCCCATCTGGAGTTGGGTTCACATAATCCTCATTGTGCGCAGTTGTTCTATACAACTGGTTGATTTCTTCTAAGTCTAAGCAAGTGGGTTCTGCAAACCTTTCCCCTTCTGATGGGTCTAATGGCATGATGACCCTATATTCACCTGACTCAAATGTCATTTTCCGTGTCTTCAAATTGATTATGGCTTGGTTGTCAAACGCCCAATCCAAACCAAGAAATGTTGGATATGATGTTGTGTTGTCCACTATTTCAATCACTTCAAAGTCTTCCTTAATGCGCACTCCATCCAGGTCTATTGTCACTCCTTTTAGTCTACCAATTGGTAGGACTCTGTGTTGGTTTGCTAGTTTCAGTTGAATAGGTAAATGTCCTAATGTGGGCTCTCCCATGTGTTTCCATGTATTCTTTGGTAATACATTAAATTTAGATCCTAGATCTAGAATGATGTCTCCAATGTTGAAATATATGATGTTGGCATTCAGTCTGAACTCCCTACTTGTTCTTCTTCTTGTATGTAGGTGATTGACGGTTTTTTGCTCTAGTTTTCCTTCTGTCTCTATGCTACATATTTTTAATATGTTTTGCAATATTTTGACAGATGATGGATCATTTAATACTTTTACACATGATTGCAAAAATACTTTAATTGTACTTACTTGTCCCATGGGCTGCATTTCGTTGGTATGATCCAATAACGGAGGCATCGCATATTTTGGTGTTTCCTTGCTTTGTTGCGTAGTTGAAGTTGATGCATTATCGTCCTTCTAAAATTCTTGGTTGGCTTGCTTAAATATCTCCTTCTCATTCTACCCATCGAACTAGTTCCTTGGTTCGTCATTCTTCTTCACCCACTGGTGTTGTATTGGCTCTTGTTGGACTACGTCGTTTCCTATTTTAGCCCCTTTGTGGGTGACTATGTTGATGTTTCATCCTTCATCCCTCGATTTGGATGAAATCCACTGAATGTTCTGGTTGTTCTGGTTCCTCTTTTCCTAGATTTTTACTAATAGTGTCGGACATTCTTCTGTATCATGGTCCGATGCGTGACAATACATACACGTTGTTGGTGGAAGTGTACATTCCCTTGCATAATGTCTCGATTGTTGGAAGTTATGATATAGCACTGGTCCTATGCCTCTTCCAAAACCTCCTCTTGCTCATCCTCTGCCTCTGTAGCCCACTGGATCTCCTCTTGGCGCATTATAATGAGGTACATGATTATACTATGCAGTATTGTACTAAGTTTGTGATGTGTTTTACTGTGGTTGCACGGTATTATAGGGTTGTTTCACAGTCTTATATTGTTGATGCATAGTTTTGTATGGGGTTGCAACTTGGTTAAATTGTGGTGTGGCTTGCCCAGTCATCATCTCTACCTACACTCTATATGCATCTGATGTCCTCTCTCGCATCAATTCCATAGTTCTATAATATTTTTCACCGTGGCCCACTGACTTGCAAAAGTTGCAATATGAACTCTTTGGGACTGTCTAGCATTTATGCATCATTGGGAAGTGATATGGATCGTGGCCTGGTTTCTTTCATATTTTGCTCCATATTCCTCTTGTTGGTAATGGATTTGGCATTCCCGCTGCCATATACTGCACGAATGTTGGACATTCGTTCTTGTGATGTCTTTCCGTCTTGCATGTAGTACACCAAATGACTTCTCGTTTTTCCTTAATTTTATTTTGGTTTAGTTGGAACGTTAAGTTCTTCAAATCCTCTTTCATTTCTTCAATGGATAGATCCGTCTGTTGATATTGGTTTTCTTTCAGTTGCAGGGTTGCCTGCAGAGCCTCTACCTACGTCTGAAAATTCTGTTGTCGCAATGGATATTTTAAGTGTGGTAATAGTGAATTGACAAACATGTGTCTATGATGCATATTGATCATGAGATATTTCAATTTTCCCTTCATTCACTTGAATATATAGTCAATCTCCCATATAGATTCTCCCAATTGCTGTCTAATTTCGATCATCTCATTCATGTACTGATCTTCTGAACTTGACTTCTGGAACTCATTTATCATAAATTTCTTGATGTCTGCGATTGTTTTGGTTGTCCCTGGTAGATTGTTTGTAGCTAAAATCATATACCAATCTAGTGTGTGATCCATTAATGTAATCGCTAGCTGTGTGAGTTTGGTATCTTCGTCTGTGATCTATTTTTATTCCCAAATATTCTCACAGATGAACAAATGTTTCTCTGGGTACTCTATCACTTCTCCTTTAAATTATAGTATCCTAATGGTGGGATCGTGTCCTACCATTCTGAACGCTGAACTACTACCTCCGCGCGGTGTATATACTTGACGAGCACTGCCTGAATTGGCTCCTTTGGTTGTTGTTCCTTGTGTATATGTACTTCCTATTGTCTTTTTTCTCCTGAAATCCAGTTGTCTAAACGATGGTGTTCTCTTTGGTGTATTAGTCGCACATGGGTTTATGGGTTCCA
Source organism: Picea glauca (assembly GCA_000966675.3). Taxonomy (NCBI): domain Eukaryota; kingdom Viridiplantae; phylum Streptophyta; class Pinopsida; order Pinales; family Pinaceae; genus Picea; species Picea glauca. The sequence goes on from JZKD02S0425212.1 coordinate 138,674, forward strand.
CACTGACATTAATATGGATAGGATTTTTGCCTTATCTTCCCATTATTGGACCTTTTGTCTTCCTCTCATTTGTTGCGTGCATGATTTCATCAATCTACTCCACATCCCGAAGATCCTCTACCTCTTCCTCGTCACTTGCCAAGCCTTCCCTCGCGACTACGACTCTCTTCTTGGTATTCACCTTATATTGGTAGGGTACTCCGCTACGCGTCTTTCCAGTTGTCGCCATGATCTGCTCTATCTGTTCGCCATCCATCATAATTGGGTCCAAGGGTTCCTCCTTCTGTCTCTTATCCTTTCCTCCTTCCATTTCTCCTCTTTATATCAGTGCTTCCCCCTTCCCCCATGCACGTAGGGAAGTTTAGTTGTCTAAATCCATTGTCATTACACCTTTGTTGTATAGCAATATCTTGATAGAAGTATACAATGATCTAATGTACCTTCCTCGAGGTCCACGTAGAAACTCTTGCTCAGATGCATTGTACGACTTCATTGTATCTAGTGCAAACTCTGTTATAAATCCTGCCACAATACTGTCGAGCCAAAAATGTTAAGCCCTAATATTGGCTCATTACCCCTTAATTGGGGCATATTAGATTAGTAATGTTATTTATTACCCCTTAATTGGGGCATATTAGATTAGTAATGTTATTTATTACC
>JZKD02S0425212.1:158442-169703 GCA_000966675.3 Picea glauca
GAGAGGTGGGCCACCTCCGATGAAAATTAGCATGGGGGTTATCTAAGGAAAAGATTCGGGTGGCGAGAGGAGCGAGAGTAGTGAGTGGGATGAGTGGAGGTGATGCGGTGATTTGATTTCATTTGAGCATGTGATTGCAGGAGTTTTTGAGGGGTGGTTTGGATCCAGAACGCCTTTGGGCCCACAATCCACCACAAGCTGCCACATATCCTTCCAACAATACCACGGTTCTAATTGTGGGACCGCTTAGGAAAATTAACACTCAAGCAGTTTGCGTCCCAGCAATGAAGTATGGTCATCGATCTGATTATGATTTGTGATTCGGGTGATATTTACCTGCTGCAAGGATCGATGGTTCTCGTTGACTTGGGATCAATGGCCCAGGTTCACTTTGGACTTTCGGGCTTTGGGTGCTTTGAATGTGAAACATGAAAAATCTCCTAGAGGAAAATCTCCGAAGTGACATGGTGGTTTGACGTCATATGATGTCATGGTTGCTGATGTGTCATGGAAATAAGGGTGACACTTGTCACATGGAAATGGGTGAATGACACAACTAAATAAACTTGAATGAATGTCACATGTCATGAATGATGAGTGCCACGTGTCATGGTTGATGAGTGCCACGTGTCATTGTTGATGGATGGTCCAGATTTACTTCGAGTCTTTGGGAGTCCTTTACTTACTCATCTCTGTTGTTTCCTCCCAGAGTGGCATGGTTGCAGAGTGACATGGTGACCTCATGACACATATCCAAAGAGGGAGATATGTCGCCACGTGTCGTGATCGATGAACGGTCTAGATTGTCTTTGGAAGTCTGAGTTTCGAGAGTTTCAAATGTGAAGCATGAAAAATATCCCAGAGGAAAACCTCCGAAGTGAATGATCTCCAGCCATGTGTCACCATTGATGGATGGTCCAGATTCACTTTGGATTTCTAGAATTTATGGCTTAAGGAGTTTCAAATATGAAACCTGACAAATATCCAGGAGAACAATCTACGAAGTGAATGCTCTATTGCTGCGTGTCCGCGCTGATGGACGGTCCATATTTGCCTTGGGTCTTCGGTTGTTTGACACTTCGGCTCTTTGGCTCTTTGGCTCTTTGACACTTCAAGTCTTTGGGACTTCGACACTTTGGGAATTTATGGACTTAAAGAATGAAAATCTCCCGAAGGAAAATCTTCGAAGTGATTAGCCAATGCTTATCACTAATTAACTCGAGCTTAAGCCATGTTAAATGCTTCGGGAGTTCGGGAATTCACATAATTCTTGATGCTAAACTCCGCACGATTCTGCACCCCTGAATTGACAAGAGTCGTTGATCTGATCGGCCTGATGGATCTCTACCATTGAAACTTACCCTGCTCGTTTTGACAATCTTAGTCTAAAATCGATCGCTCTGGATTGCTACGTTTGTCTATGGTCCTTTCATGTCCATACAAAAATGCTTGGTCGACCTGTTGTGAGATCAATCCATGGAAAACATGATGACAAGTAATTCAAACCAAATAGGAAATGTATTTTATCCTTCAGAGAAAAAAAATGTGCAAAGACTCAAACAAGAAAAAGCGAATAAGAACCAAGTCACTCAAAAAATGGGTAAACTGACTTAACCAACCAGAAGAGGAAAAATTGAAGAAGGCATAGGGAAAAAGAGAGGAGAGGCAGGGGTCCAGACCTAGGTTACAACATTGGCTCCAACTGGGGATAGATCGTCCCCGTGAGGTGCTAAGAACTGTAGATCGGTGCCTTGAGATTAAATAATTTCTCTTGCCTTCCATCACTTACCCTTGTTTCTGTCTATCAGCCCTGTGTATCTGTTATTGTGCCTCAAGCATGCATTTTATTGAACTTCAAAAATGAAACTACACCCCAGTGCCTTGTTGGGATATGGATTATTTATTCATCATGACTAAGTAATCAAAAGAAAAAAGTAAAGGAAAACATCTATGATACAAGGGGGACCGTTCCCCATCCTCAAACAAAATAGTGTTTCAGGAAGCACCCATTTACGGGGCCTCCAAATATCTCTATATCATCTAGGTTATGCAAGATAAATGTGTTGTTGCTCAGAACTTCAACCACCTTAAAAGGGCCAAACCATAGGTTATCAAATTTACCATGCGTGGACTTTTCATTCTTTCGGGCATCCCACCTCAAAACCAGGTCACCTTCCTGAAATTATCCTTCTTGGTTTTCTTATCAAAGGTTGATTTGATATCTCTCTGGTATGCTTATGTCCTCCACTCTAGTGCTTATCTTTTTTGTTGGACTTCCATAATCTGGAAGATTCTTCTTTGGATGTCATTGGGTTCCTCAATCTCCTCCTCCAAGAACTTTAGGACTGGTATACCAATCTGAGTGGGAAAAGCATCGTCTATGACATAAACAAGCTGGAATGGTGAGGTTCCCGGAGACTTCTTAGTGTTGATTCTGTCATCCCACAAAGCATACCTAAGTTTGGAGTCCCAAGATTTCTTCTTATCAGTCAAGAATTTTTTGATAATCTTGATGAGAGTTGTATTTGATGACTCTACCAACCCATTCCCCTATGGATAATAAGGTGTGGAATGTGTCAATGAAATGTTGTGACTACCACAAAAGTCAATCATGGCTTTGGATTTAAATTCTTGGGCATTGTCTGTTTATACTAGCTTGTTGGGGCAACCAAATCTAGCAAAAATATTAGTTTCCAGGAAATTGATGATCACCTTGTCAGTGGAATTCCTGGTGGGAACAACCTCAATCCATTTGGTGAAGTAGTCGGTAGAAGTGAGGATCCACTTGTGTTGTCCACTAGAGGGTGTATTTATCTCTTCTATGAAGTATAACCCCCATTGTTGAAACAAACTACTGGCATTGATAGGTTTTAGGGGCAGTGATAGTAACTTATGTTTCCCTGCAAACATTTGGCATTCATTGCAAGCCCTGACAGTAGAAAAAACATCAAAGAAAAGGGTGGGACAATAGTGTCTTTCCCTTAGGATATTGAGATTTGTGGCCTTCCAATGTTGGTGTCCTCCACATACTCCTCTATGCATTTTTGATGTGACATGTTCGGCTTAATTTTCATCAAGGAACTTTAATAGGATGCCAGTAGGATCTCTCCAATAAAAGATCTAGTTTGAAATGCAGAACTTGATAGCTTTCAACTTGAGAGACCTAGCCTTTGTCTTCTTCACATCTGGTGGACATTCAAAATGTTGTAGAAAATAGATGATGTTTTAATACCAAGGTGAAGAGGAGTAGTTTTCAAATACTTGTAAGTTGTCTTGTCCAAGCTGTATGATGGGTGCATCTGATTGGGTTAATATTTGATGCAATTCTAGCACCTTACAATTTGATTCTGACAGAAATTTGGCCAGTCCTTTCGCCTTGATCAACTTGGTGGGATTTATGTGCAGGTCATACTCCAACAGCTTGACACTCCATTTTCCTCTTTTCCCCTCACTGTCTAGCTGGAACCGAATCTCTTTGACATTGTTGCTAGGAACAAAGGTTGTTATGCTAGATTGTAGCACATAAACCCTGAAGGCCTTGAGTGCTTTGATCAGTGCATAAGCCTGCTTCTCTAATATATCATACTTCAACTCAACATCTTGGAGGGATCTGCTGAAAAAGGCTATTGGCTGCCCATGCCCTTCTTCATTTTTTTGCAGCAGTACAACAACAATGGTTTCCTCCGAAGCAAAAGAAGGTGAAGAAATCTTTGGTGTAGTCAGAGTTGGCCAATACAGGGGCCTCAACTAAAGATTTCTTGATTGTTTGAAAATTTGATTTTTCCTCCAAGGACCACTTTATCACATCATCTTTCTTCAACATGTTAGTAATAGGCTTCAAAATTTCAGCAAAATTTGGCATGAAACGTTTGAGGAAGTTTATATTACCAATAAAATATTGAACAACCTTCTTATTTCTGGGTATCTCAATATCTTGAATGGCACAAACCCTCTTGGGGTAAATATTTATACCTCCTGTTGATATGATGTGGCCCAAGAGCTTTCCTTCTGGCATGGCAAAGTGATACTTTCTAGGATTCAAAGAGATTCCATATCTTCTGCATTTCTTGAAAACTTGCTCCATGTGCTGCAAATGTTCATCATCAGAATTCAAGAAAATAGTTATTTCATCCAAGTATATAACCATAAATTTTTCTTTTTCCCCCACAAAAGATATGTCCATAGACCTCTGAAAAGTGGACCCTATGTTCATCAGCCCAAATGACATCTTGTTATACATGAATGTTCCCCATGGGGTAGTGAATGTTGTTTTTTCTTTATCCTCTTCACAAACTGCTATCTGGTTGTAACCAGAGTATCCATCTAACAAGGAAAGTATGTGTGCACCTACCACCCTCTATAAAATATGATCCATCTTAGGGAGGGGATAATTGTCCTTCAGTGAACACTTGTTGATATTTCTGAAGTCAACACACAAGCGTATCTCACTAGTTTTATTCCTTACAGGTACTAAGTTGGCCACCCAATTTGAGTACCTCAGTGGTACAATAATCTTGGCATCCAACATTATTTTCAACTCTTTCACAATTATGGACATTAACATGGGATTAAATTGTCAAATCTTCTGCCTGAATGGCTTGGAGCCAGCCTTTAGGGGGATCTTATGCTAGATGATGTTAGTGTCAAATGTCTTCGAATCTTCATAGCACCATGCAAACGTATCAACAAAATTTTTAATGATACTGACTACGTATCGTTTTGTTCCATAGCTAATGCTTTGGAAAAAATTATGATCTTGGGATTCTCAATGATTCCAATATTGAAATTTGTCACCTCTTATTCTTGATTTTTCATGGCATCCCCTTTGTAAACAACATTACTATCAAACAACCTTTCCAATGGCACTAGTACTCTTGGAATGTGGTTAGTTTTAGCTTCACAATATCATGAAAAACGACTGTCTTCAACAGATGGGATGCTTGTTGATCTTCCAATTCCTCATCTTCACCTACTTGACTTTCTTGATCAATTGAGATATTGGAGAATTCATCAATGGTGTGTAAAACTATCTGCAGCTCCAGATCATCACTAAAGACCTTCCATTGTTTCATGTTTTCTGGTATGGTTGTTCTATGTCTTATCTCCACCTGATATTTGATATTTGGGCCAATGGGAGGATTGAAAGTGATGGAAGCTAAGGCCAAAGAGTCTGCCTTCTAATTCTATTATTTGGGAATGAAAGAAATGTTAAATTCCAGAAAGAAATTATCAATCAGATCCCATACCCCGTTTTTGTATTGCTTGAGCCTCTGTTGCTTAGTTTGATATATGTTCCTCACTTGATTGATGACCAACTCAAAATCACCAAAAATTGTTAAACAATCAATGAACAAGTCTTTGGCAGCCCTCAATCCCAATACCAGAGGTTCATATTCATCTATATTATTAGTATTTTAAAACTCCAGCTTGTAAGGGAGGATTATTATTTCTTCTATAGGGGAAATGAGGATAATACTTGCACCAGATACTTCTTTTGATGAAGATCCATCGATATACATCTTCCATACTTTGTTTGACTAACCTACCGATGATCGATCTCTGTGTTGGCTAACGGGCGTTTCAGGTTCATCATTGTTTAGGTAGAAGTCAGATGAGCCAATCTCATCATCAACAACATAAATTGGGTGATTTCTTAGGTTTTGATGATCACTGAAAATGTAGGCTAACCTTACATCTTTGTATAGCCTCCTATGTTCTCCTCCAAACACAGGAATGGTGGCATAAGTGAGGTCCATTTGTAATGATCCTCCAACCTTCTTAGCCCACGTTCTGGATAAAAGCATACCAAACTTTGGGGGACTGTCTTCTACAACAATGTACATCACTACACTCTTCATCGGTACTTGTGCTAGAGAAACAACCATATCCTTTATCAACCCCAGACATTTTACTTTATTAGAATCAAATGAGTACAGGTCTTGGTAAGGCTTGGTAATCTCCAGACCTAGTTCTTCCATAACAAGTTTGGGCATGACATTGTGGGAGGCTCTTGATTCCATAAGGTAGTTATGCATGATATTATCATGAACATTCAGAGATATATAGAATGGAGGAGAAGAATCAGAGCCATATTTAGTGTGTGGACCCATGGTAATGGTTGGTTTTTCATCCTGCAGACTAATGACATCGAAAGATATACTAGGAGTTGGTTGCAGAACTTTCATGATGGATTTTTTGAAAGGTTCATTTTTTAACAATTCTGTGAGAAGCACAAAGATATTGATCTTTCTCAAATCATGTTCTAAGATGAAAGAGGTTGGTGGCCTATGCGACTCTTTTATTTCAGGGATTGCAAGTTTTGATAGAGGAACTTGTTGAGCTTTAGATGACATACCTTTATTTGGACTCGGCTTGGTGGGAACTTCAGCTTGTTTGTTTTGATTAGAGGTAGTAGCCTTGGAAGCTCATGCTCTCATCTTCAAATCACATTTCTTCTTGGGTTGACCTTGAATAACTCCCTCTTCTGCTATCTGATCATCAAATTGATGTGATAATTGTGCTACCTCATATTCTGGCGGTGTTAAATGGATGGTATAATAATCTATTTCATTGAAAATAACAACAGTATCGTCCACATCATCATTGTCTGAATCCATATCCTCAATATGATTGTTTTGGAAAGGAGGTAATACCCTTTGATCATCAACATTTCTTCTTTCTCTCTGCATTATTGGAGGGGCATCATTATGCCTCTTGAACTGGTTTTGATTTCTATTTCCACCCCCTTGAAAATTTTTGTTTGGATGTTTGGATGTTTGGATTATCATTTTATCTTAGCTATTTTAGAAATCAGATCTTTCAAGGTTTTGGTCATTTCCTCAAGTTTGAGATTAGATGTGGCTGAGTTAGAGGAGGTAGGGGTATCCTCTCTCTGTTTTTTCTTCTCTTTATCAGATCTATTTTTTAGTCTGTCTAATGCCAAAATATTAGATTCAACTTCAATGGTTGCTTCCTGCATGGACAATAGTGTGGTTGAACTTCTCTCTCTCAGGAGGAGGGATAACTCTGCGTCAAATGCATTGGCATAGGTGATATTGGCATAGGCTTCAGTTGGTTTGATCTCGTCTGGGATTATACTATCCATCTTATTGACTATCTTCGTGAAATATGAAATAGATTCACCATTCTTTCTCTTTAGGGCCCCAAACTCTGTTATGTGGTAGAGGTACTATCTCCTACCTCCCCATTGCTTTATGAAAGTTTCATTCAATGCCTTAATATTTGCAATTGAGGCTGGGGGAAGGCCTTTGAACCACTTTATTACTTCCCCCTCTAGACTTTATACAAACAACCTCATCCACACATCTGCATAATCAATGTTAAATTTGTTTGCAAATCTATAAGAGGATTCTAGATGTTCCTCAGCAGTTACTTCTCCTTCCCCATTATATCTTGGTAAATATTTCATGTAATTTGTGGTTGGGAAGGCATGCAAGGCTACAGGAAGAATAAGGGTGCATATATGGCAACAATTATGGCATCCTTCATGTTAACGACCATGGCTTGAATAATAGGGATCTGGAAATTTATGGGAGATGCAGAACTGGATGCAGGACTGGATACTGAAGTGGAATCAGGAGTTGAATGTGTCTGAGCCCCTTTGGAATTATGATTCTTAGGGATATCAAATTCAAGTTGCTTGTGATTGTGATTAGACGTAGGCTCTTTGTGTGCAACTTTACCCTTGAGGGGGGAAGTATATCTCTAGGCTACGGTGGATTTTATTAGTTGCCTTTATGGCTCAAAGACTATTGTGTTATTCTCAAAATTAGAATGAGCCTTCTTGACTTTACTCTGCTCAGTTTTAGATATGTTGAATCATTTTCTGGGAACCAGTATTTCTTCGTTAAATTTTACTCAGTGAAGTCGTCAGGTGAAAGATGGCAGTTTGTTTGTGTGTGATCTTTGTTCACCATCAAAGTTCAGATCTGATCAATTGTCGTTCTCCCAAGGAAATATATTTCACTGCTATGTTCCCAGACAATGACGCCATAATATGTTGGTCCTAAGGTCTACACCTGACTACTAAAGGACAAATCTAGGCCACCTATCAGTTTACAATGATTGTTTCTTTTATTTTTGTGTTGGTTGGTCAGAGGGTTATTCTATCAAGACAAAAGGATGGTTGGGTTGGAAGAATGATAGGGATGAGGGTCCTCCTTGGTTGGTGGTACACTAATGATAGACCAGTGCAATAATAGAAAAACATGGGGAAACAACAAACTACTCAATGAATAATATGTTGCAAGAAGTTAAATACTTAAAATATTATTTCAAACATTAAACATGTATCAAAAAATCAGTTACTCCCATAGGTTACAAATAAAAAAAATCTTCACCAAAGCATTAGTTGTTTGACAGGTTTCATATTTGTGAAAACAAGTTATACAATAGCTGAAAGGAAATGAAATGTACGTTGCACAAACCAAAAACTGTATTCAAGATAAGAATAAGAACATATAAAGATTTGAACAAAACATTGTCATCAATAGTATGTTCACCGGGTAGAGAGCTTTAATCCATGCATCGAACAGGTGAAACCAGTCTAATGTATTGTTTTTCTTTCCCCCCCAAAAATCTGACCCTTACAATATCCAAAAGCTAACTATTTAAAAGAGTTGCAGAGGCTCTCGTCCATAGGGGACTAAGACCTAAATTTAGACAATTATTCGTAAAAAAAAATCTTAACTTTACTAAGACACTGGACTTAATGAGTAAGAGTGGTTCTTATCATACATAGAATACCACTCTTGTATCTAATCTAAGAAATTTGGGAATTAATCAACTAAAATCTACTACTGTCTCTGAGACAGAAACTGATGTATGCGCTGGAGGAACTGAATTGGCCTAAAATAGGCCTTAGAGTGAAAACGCTGAGCTCTGTGTTGAACAATGGCATGTATGTGAGTTGTTGGAGGCCACTAGAGATAACCGATTGTATGAACCAAGTTTGTTGAAGTGTTTTTGGAACTATTCTGTGTCGACCTGTGACTAAAACTTAACTCTATGTCTGTGTCTGAGCTTTGGGAAGTTAATCATAGTCCATATTGACTGTACTTGACCCTTCTCGTCACTTTAACTCTGAAGAATTGGTTGTGAACAAGAAGACATGGAGGTGGGTTTCCAATCGGAAGACGGGATGAGTGGATGTGAAGGTAGGTGACATGTGAAGACAGATGTCAAAAAGTGAGAGTAGGTGTGAATATGATGGAGGTATCAGGAGTATGGACTTGGCGATGTGTAGTGAAGGATACAGGTGGCACGTAGAGGGAGGAGGAGTATATGGGATGGGAGGTGAGTGGAATAACATGTGGTGAAAGGTGAGAGGGGGTAGTATTGAAAGACGATTTGGCAAGATCCCGGAGGCGAGGGGCATGCAGTAAGTGAATTAGGGGGGGGGAGAGTTCTTGAGGAGCCGCCACGTTAGGTAGGGCCCACGGTGGGGAAACTACTTTCCTAGACCCCCCCGAACCGTTAAAGGAAGAAATTTAGAGGGGGTTCGAGATGCGATAAGGACCGTCGATCTAGAGAGGTGGGCCATCACCAATGGATATTAGCATGGGGGTTATTGGATCATAAGTGTTGGGTGGCAAGAGGAGAGAGAGTAGTGAGTGGGATGAGTGGAGGTGACGCGGTGATTTGATGTCATTTAAGCATGTGATTGCAGGAATTTTCGAGGGGTGGTTTGGATCCAAACTGCCTTTGGGCCCGCAATCCACCACAAGCTCCCATGTACCCTTCCAACAATACCACACTTTCAATTGCAGGACCGCTTAGTAAAATTAACACTCGATTAGTTTTCGTCCCCACAATGAAGTATGGTTGGCGATCTGATTATGATCTGTGATCCGAGTGATATTTACCTGCTGCAAGGATTGATGGTTCTCATTGACTTGGGATCAATGGCCCAGATTCACTTCAGACTTTCGGGCTTCAAGTGTTTTGAATGTGAAACATGAAAAATATCCTGGAGGAAAATATCCAAAGTGACATGGTGGCCTGACGCCATATGATGTCATGGCTTCTGATGTGTCATGGAAAGAAGGGTGACACATGTCTGTTGGAAAATGTTTAACAGGTAGCGTATTATTGTCATTGATGGCAAGTACAACAGTGAAGATGGCAGGATCAGAGTGTGCATCGATGGAAAAATAGGAACAACGTAAGCTCAGGAGGAATTAGCGCAGAGTCGAATGCAGTGCGTAGGTGTGCACCAGGGATGATGTTAACTCATGACTAAAGCTCAAGGGAGATAGCATACTTGGGATCACAGGCGGATCAAAGGTTGAGGCCTTTGACACTTAGAAATTCTTCTAAGTAAGAAGGATGTGTAAGCTTGGAGGAGAATCGTCGGTGATCGTTGGATCCCATCCTGAATTCCCGATGACCATCAGATCTCAATGTAGACAAGAGGAGAATGTAGATATGGAGGATAGATATCGGGCGTTAGATCTGAGCGTAGGGTCCGACCACCGTTGGATCGAGGAGAACCTACACGTTCTTTAAAGTGCAAGGAGTAGAGGGCTCACAAATCCCGACAGCATGAGGGCCGTCAGATCTGAAGAAAGACAAGAAGAGTGCGTTGAAGACAAGGATAGATCTCAGGCATCAGATCTGAGCGCAGGGTCCGACCACCGTTGGATCGAGGAAAACCTGCACGATCTTTAAAAGTGCAAGGAGTAGAGGGCTCACAAATCCCGAAAGCAGGAGGACCGTCCATCTTAGGGGGCTATGTGGACCGTTGATCCAACTCCCTGTCGGAGTTTCAGGGATCCTGATATCGCGATATGTGAAATCGTGATGTAATCTGAACCGTCAGATTAAGGTTGAATCTGGACCATGGATTCCAGTCCATGTCGGAGTTTCGAGGATCGCGTGTTAGAAATGTCAAAGAAACATTGCAACAGGAATCCCGATTTCGCGATATGCAAAATCGTGACTTAAATCACAAGCATTGAATCAAGGTCTAATCTGACCCGTTGATCCAAGACCATTTTGGGGTTTCGAGGATCGAGTGTTGGAGATGTCAAAGAATATTAACATCAAGAATCCTGAAATCGCGATGTGTGAAATCTCGACTGAATCTGAACCGTCGAATCAAGATGTGATCTATATTGTCGACCCAACTCATGTCAGCAGACCACGTCAGCTAGGAACACGTGGCACAACCAGGTAATGACAAGTGTCAGACTGATTCAACATTTCAGGCACATGTAAGTCACGAATCAGAGTGACACGTG
>JZKD02S0425212.1:199452-219378 GCA_000966675.3 Picea glauca
GCAACAGCGGGCGACTAAGTAAACCCCGCACCTGTCCTGCCGTTAATTTCTTCTACCAAAATTTCAGTTTTCGAAGCAATTTTCACCCTTCGGAAGCACAAAACCTGCAAAAGTTAGACATCCGAAAGCGCAAAATCGGCTCGTCTAATTCCTACGCACTGTTTCCTGCAAAACACCCCCCACGCCAAACTCCGGCGTGGCCTCCCTTCACACTTATTTCTTTTGCCGCGAATTAAAAAAACCAGAAAAAAACAAAACCCTCCTCGCCCGAAAAATACGAACACCGCCCGCAGGAAAAATCCCCTGTTTCCTACCACCTCTTCCCTACTCTGACCTCACCTGTCCGAAATTCCTTCGCCACTGTTAGCATCCGCTAGATCAGTCGATCGACGACATCTAGGGTTCGAAACCGAATAGGGTTTGGAGGAAGCTCTATATCTTTGCGCATCCTTGTCGTAAAAGCAAGGCATGGACAGAGCGAAAAAGACCTTACCTTCAGTTGAAGCTAGCACGGTACATGACGCCGGATCCTGAGGAGGTTCAGGATACGAAATGCGAGGTCTGAAGGTTTTATCCTTTCAGAACACACGCAATTTAAAATAGAAATAAAATATGCTGAATTTATCAATCTTTGACCTGCGGATGATGCCTGCATAGGAGCCTCATGAATGAGGGCATTAATTCTTCCATCTGATTAACAAAGAGAGACAAACATTGAAAGTAAAGTTATAGGGGAGAGAAAAATTCGAGCTCTTCAATGGCATATCCGGATAGGTTTTACCCGGCGGCTACCTACGCAGGCCTCGGAATCAAGATTCTTCGAAAGCTGCGATTTCCCACTTTCAAAACGAGAACGCATTGCTTCTGTAAGGACTGTACCAGCAGGTAATCTTCACCCATACTTACCCATGAGTCTCGAAATTAGCAATGCATGGAAAGACGTGAAGGCATCAATAAGACTTTAAACTTATGAACCAATAAAACTGTGACAAATATATATATATTTTTATTTTAAAATATATTAATATAAGTTTCCTAAGCTAAACATTATAATTTCTAAAAAATTTGAAAGTCAAACCTAAACTAATAAGCAGTCAATGAACTCATCTCATAGCTATAGTCCCAGGCCTTTGGTAGGGACTAATAAGATCGCGTCTTTTTACTATCGGTAAATAATTTTTTCTCCACTATGTATATAATTTTTCAGGATAAAAAGAAAAGAAAAGGTATGGCAATATTGTTTATTTTTATAAATGGGTTGAGTTATATAATTTTTCGGGACAAAAAGAAAAGAAAAGGTATGGCAATATTGTTTACTTTTATAAATGGGTCGAGTTATATAATTTTTTTGGGGAAAAAAGAAAATAAAAGGTATGGAAATATTGTTTACTTTTATAAATGGGTTGAGTTTGATTTGTTTAACTATACCAAACTATGGCGTACTAGAAACCTCTCACATAATATAATATATTAATTATAAGGGTGGAGATGTAACCTATGCAAAATTGTTTACAAAGATTATGTTCATGATGATAATCCTATAACCACTGGCCCACGCATGGAAGAATCCGGGAAGGAATTTGCGTGGTTAAGGGGATTAGGAATTGGGCATTCCCCTATAAAAACCATAAGTTCTCGTAAGAAACTGGCAGGAGTGGCTAGCACCTCTGGTGACAGTGATATTTCCGTTATTGATAGTGGGGCACTTAGAGCGATGAAAACCCTAACAAGGGCCAAATAATGATCTTGTTGTCTTTGAATATCCATGGGGTAGGAGGCACCCTAAAAGCAACCTCATTTCGGCATTTACTAGATACAATTTGTCCTGAGATAAATTTTTTACAAGAGACCCTTGTTACAGAACAAAAAGAGAGGGATTTTGTGAATGTTTTTCATCCTAACTAGGTTTCATGTGCCATAAACTCTATGGGTACCTCGGGAGGGTTACTAGTCACCCGGGATCCCTCTATTTATGATCTGAAACTCTACTTACTTGTGGAGGTATTTTATTGTCTGGAAAAGTTATTTCTACTCAATTGCAACTCTCCCTACTGAATGTATATGGTCCTTGCGCAGACAAGCAGTTATTCTCGGATAATGTGGTTGAAAGTGGTATTCTGTCAATCGTCAATTTGATAATTGTTGGTGATCTTAATATAAATCTGTCTCCAGATGAAGTTTGGGGAGGCACTAATGTTTCTGGTTCTATGGCATATTATTCCAAGTCTTTGCTAAGCTTAAAAAATCTTGTGGATATTCATCCGGGCTAAGTGGTCCCGATTTGGAGAAATGGGTGTAAAGGGAATCAAGCCATTGCTAAAATATTGGATAGATGCATCATATCAGAAGGCTTGTTAAGTGTTTGTGGTCTCTATCGATCCTGGGTGGAGTACCCCTTCATTTCAGATCATGTGCATATTCTTCTACAACTGGAGACTTCTCCTGTGTATAGAGGCTTTCCTTTTAAACTGAATCCGCTTTGGAAACTGGAGGATGATTATAAGAATTTAGTCTATAAGGTGTGGAGAGATCCCAAGTTTATGTCTGAGCCCAACAGTCAGCGAAGATTGATATGGAAGTTAAAGGATTTAAAAAGTAAGTCAAAAATCTGGGCCAAAGAACGAGAAGGAATAATTCAAAAGTGAATGGTTTCTCTAGAAACTCAGATTAAAGAAACTTTTTTAAATATAGTGGATGACAATTCGCAGCCAGATCTAGAAATTTTGCTTGGCAATTTAGAAAAGGAAAGAAATAACCTCCTAAAATTTTCTGAAGAAAAGTGGCAATAGCGGAGCTGTGAAACATGGATCAAGAGTGGGGACAGTAACACAAGATATTTTCATCAGATTGTTAATTAGAGGCGTATACATAAGCATATTCGGGAAATAAATGATAAATCAGGGGCAAAGTTACACAGATCGGAGTGCAATTAAAGTTGCAGCAACAAAGTATTTCAATAATTTCTATAAAGCTCAATTTGATTCCTTCATAAATGAACAGGTTCAACTATCGAGTCTTCTCTAGGAAGATAGATGATGCAGAAGCAAGGATTTTATATGAACCGGTTACTCTTGTTGAACTTAAAGAGGTTCTGGCTTTGTTCCAAAGAGACAAAAGTCATGGCCCCGATGGATGGACCATGGAATTCTTTATAACCTTCCTGGATTTGGTCGGAGAAGATTTGGTTCAAATGATTGAAGAATTCGAAAAAATGGGGTCTGTAATTGGAAGTCTAAATTCCACTTTCATGGCTTTGATCCCTAAAGAAAATAAGCCAACTTGCTTCGGGGATTACAGACCTATTTCCTTATGCAACCTTTGTTATAAGCTGAATTCTAAGGACATCGCAAATCGCATAAAGCCTTTATTGTCTAGTTTTCTTTCTGGGGAGCAACTAGGCTTTTTACAGGGTAGAAGAATCCAGAATGCAATAGGGACAACTCATGAGTGTCTCCACAGTATCTCAAAGAAGAAATATAAATCCTTAGTACTTAAATTGGATTTGAAGAAAGCCTACGATTGTGTAGACTGGGATTTACTCCGGATGATTCTTTTACAAGTTGGATTTGGTACTCAATTAACTAGATGGATTATGTGTTGTGTAACATCACCAACCTTTGTTGTGTTGATAAATGGTGAAACTATTGAATTCTTCCGGAGTGGTCATGGATTGCTACAAGGATGTCCTCTTTCTCCCTTATTATTCATATTGGTTATGGAAGGACTCGGTCTTCTCTTAAAAAAAAAAAAGAGGAGAAAAATCTTACAGGAATCAAAGTTTCAAGAATGTTAAATATTCTGCACCTGTTCTTCATGGATGACGTACTAATTTTGACAAAGGTAGGTATTCAAGAATGGCTTGAAATTGAAAAACTCATTGTTATTTTTTGCAGAGCCTCAGGTCTCCAAGTCAACATTGCAAAAACAACTCTGCACTTTGCAGGGTTAACTAAATCGGATCTCTCCCCTTTCAAATTACTCCTTCCTTATACTTTTTCAGATATTAAGATGGGATTTAAGTATTTGGGTTACTACTTAAATATTGGCACTCAGAGGGCAATGGATTGGAGTTGGTTAGTAGTTAAATTGGGTAGCAAGATCGGTCTTTGGTGCAATAATTGGTTATCTTTGGGGGGTCGTTATATCCTACTAAAGTCTGTCCTTGATACCTAGCCAATATATTGGATATCCTTGGAGCTTATCCCTTTGTCCATTATT
Organism: Picea glauca; assembly: GCA_000966675.3. NCBI lineage: Eukaryota > Viridiplantae > Streptophyta > Pinopsida > Pinales > Pinaceae > Picea > Picea glauca. The sequence goes on from JZKD02S0425212.1 coordinate 203,671, forward strand.
AACCAAATCCGCAAGCTTATGTTTAATTTCTTGTGGAAGGGAAATAAGGAATCCAAACACTATCACCTTTGTAGGTGGGATGTATTATCCCGACCAAAATCCTGTGGAGGATAGGGTTCCGCAACTTAACCCACTTTAACACAATGCTAAATGAAAATACTCTTTGGCAAGTACTTACTCAAGAAGGCATATGGCATCGAATTATTAAGGAAAAATACCTACATCACTCTACCATTGAGAATTGGTTAAGAAATGAATCCTTCCACCAAAGATCGACTTCATGGATTTGGAACAATTTATTAAAATCTATCCATCTTATCACCCACTGGCTCAGTTGGATGTCGGGCTCAGGCCATCTCATCTCTGTAGGAAATAATTATACTATGGGTTTGAGAGACAGGTCTATCCTCTCTCAGTAGCTTATAGAAGTTCTTCGAAAAGCAAAAATTTTGGTCTTAGCCCAAGCAATAAAGGTACATAATTCTGCTCCATCATTTGGGAACTAGTTCGACAACAAGGATTTGGGATTAAGAGGCATTTTAGCTACAGAGTGGGATCAATATCTTAAAGACCTCATAGGAGATGGTGTTAATATAATGGAATCTCCAGATCAATTCCTGTGGACCGGAGGTAATTCATCCGGTCAATTTTACGTTAAAAATGCATAATTGGCTTTTTATTCAACTTTTAATTTTCAAACTGTGGAGTGGAGAAAAACTATATGGAAATGGTATGTTCAATTAAAGATTAAACTATTCATTTGGCTGGCCACGGAAGAAAAAATATTAACCTAGGATATATTACAGAGAAGGGGTTGGGAAGGTCCTAATCAATGTATCCTATGCAAAGAAAATTTAGAGGATATTAATCACCTCTTCATTGACTGTATGTTTTTCACAATGGTCTGGGACAGAATTAAGAGCATTCTAAATTTCAAGAGAAACTAGGAAGGTAAGGATTTATCCGATTTCTTTAATAAATGGACTAAAAATAAATCGGTGGCTCCATATCTTGCAGTGATCATCATCTAGTTTATATGGAACAAAAGGAATAGAGAAATCTTTGAAAACATACAGTCGTCTGTAAAAATTGTTTTCATTAAAGTGTTGGGTCTATATAAGAAACAGTCTTCATCAATCCCAGATGCTCTTATAAGAGATTGTAATATCCTTTACTTAGACGGTTATACTTTATCTTTCTTCGATGGGGCTTCTCAGAATAACAAGGCGGTGTGTGGGGAAGGGGGAGTAATCAAAACCTTTGACTCTCGTGTGTTTAGATGGACTTTAAAAGGGGGCGAAGGCACCAATACAAAGGCAGAGTTGTTGGGCATATGGGCGACCCTCACCTTAGCCTCTCATCTATCGCTTCAGAAAATTCAAGCCTGTGGAGATTCCAGAGTGATTATTGATTTGTCAAATGGCAAAGCAAAAAAGTAGGGATGCTCGATAGAAGGATGGAAAAGTAGAATTCAAGATCTCATAAAGGGTTTCCAGGCTACTAGCTTTCACCATATCTATAGAGAATTTAATAAAGAGTCACACCAGCTATCAAAGTCCCCTCTCACAGATCCGAAGGGAAAGATTTCTTATTACCAATGGGAACCTAGAGGAGCAAAAACTATGGAATATTTGTATTTGTTTTGATAATATCAAAGTCTCCCGAGATAGGAAATGAGTAATAGTATTAGTACTCATAAAGGATGCTTAAATTGTGGATGGCAAAGTTTCTTTTTGGGTTATATTATCGATAAACTTGTATGCTTCTCTTAGAATAATTGACTGTTATATGATCAAAGCTTATTATCAGTTTATGACTGGGCTTTTTGGACAAGAATGCAAAAATGTAAAAACAATTATATCTTAATATAATTTTGAGCTAATTTTCATTTGGAAAAAGGGTGGGAATGGAATATAACAAAGTGGAAAATAATGTAGACAGTTTTAAGTCTTAAATATAAAACAATATAAAAGAATTTAAATTAATATTATAATTAATTTAATAAAGTAAATTTAAATCGATCTTATAATTAATTTTATTTAAAAGAATTTAAATTAATATTATAATTAATTTAGTAAAGTAAATTTAAATCGATCTTATATTTAATTTAATAAAATTAATTATAATAAATTGAATAATGAGATGAAAGAGAAAGTTTTAAACATTTTAAATTAGTAAAATGTTTAGTTATTATTATTATTGATATAAATTTTAATTTTTAAATATAAAAGAATTTAAAATGATATTATAATTAATTTTATAAAATAAATTATAATGAGTTGAGTAATGATATGAAAAAGAGAATTTTAAATATTTTAAAGTAGTAAAATGTTTAGTTATTATCACTCTTTGTACAAAGTTTTAATTTTTAAATATTAAAATGATTTCAAGATAAAATAATTGAATTTTGGATGTAGATTATAATTAAATAATAAGATGAAAAATAAAGTTTTAAAGAATTAATTTTAAATTATATTAATTAAATTTTATTATTACTACTTTCATAAATAGATGATCAAAATTCGTCATTACATATTATCATACAATAATATTTAATTTATTTTTTTAAATGTAATAATTAGAATATGAAAAGAATAATAATCAATAATCAAATGTATAATAAAATTATTAATATTTAAGATACTTCAATTGTCTAGTTGTATCTTCATCTTCCTTATTATTGTATTTTCATTTTTCATTCTTAATTGTTTAACATTCACTTTCCTTCCATGTGATTTTCTTTTACACTAATTTGTATGGCTATACTCGTTTTTTTTTGTAAATAAAAAAAAATATTTCCTCAAAAAACAATTATGAATGTACATATCAAATCATGTCTGAGGGGTTGCCACCACTTTCGCCAAACAAGTGGAAACTGAAACAAATGGAACCCTTATGTTCTTGTTGGAAGAAAAGAGAAAAGACCCCACCTATTCCGCCAAACATTTGGAAACTAGAACAGGTGGAAGAATAATATTGAGACAGAACTATCTAAACATGCAACAAGAAGTCTGAACAAAACATGGAACATAATCTGAACAGAACATGGATTAGGGAATCTGAATAGGAATACAAAAATTCACTGTGTCTTTTTTGTAAGAGAAAAGCAAAGAGCTTAAAGGATTAAGCATCAAAAGAGTCATTCAAACCTGTGCTTCCCTAAGGGCCGCCGTGAGGAGTGAAGACGTATTGTTGCGCACAGGTCAAGAAAATTTGTTGACTTTGCGAGCTTAAGAGCACTTCAAACATGATGTTGAGTCTGTTGTTGAGTGAAGTTTGCATGTGGATTTTCTCCAGCATGTCCCTTCACATCTCAAAGATGAGCTCCATATGCTTTGGTGCCATGAATCAAATAGATTGTAAATCTCAGACCAGAGTTGAGGTGGGTGGTGACAGCTCAGGAGGGAGGTCAACCAAAAAGATTTTCTCCTTGGATTATACAAGTCACCCCTTCGATGGCACATGTTTTAGTAGGGGCAGGGAGGTTGGTGCTAGGCCCGTCTTGGGGGTCCATGACTGTGTAGAGGAGTGAATTTGGCAGCACCATAATTGGTTCATCTGTAATTTCCTCCTCTACGTAGGCCATTGGAGGCGATATTTGCTCCCTATCACAACAAATCAGAGAGGTCAAAGAAGCCTGGGCAAGCATGAGGATGCATTGTTGCGTGTCTACATAACTATACCAAGAAGGTTCCCTCTTAGGCTTTCCACGCTCCTGTGGCATTGCGATGAGTGAAAATTAGACTGAGCTTAGCTTGGATTGGTAAGTATGGTGCCTTTACTAGATGTGTTTTGTGGGCTGCCTCTCCTAACATTCACAACCAAATCCTTGTTGGAAGGCACATTGTATTTCATAAGTGATGCAGGAGAATCTCTCCACGTCATCCAGTCAGCCACGTCGAGCGCGTGCATTCAAGCTGAAGAGAGGCGCAACCTCATTTGAAATTTGAATTGAATGTAATTTAATGTCTAGGCTAGTGAGCCATAGAAGCCATGCCTTTGTGCAGGCTGTAGATAAGATAGGCATTTAATGTGTGTATGGTTGATATCTAGATCTGATTCTGGACTAGACAACCCATTCAATGTAATTGAATAGGGTAGGTGAATCTGGAGGGAAGCGCTCTAAGAGCCCCCTCAGGTAAAAGAGATTTTAGAGATCTCATTTTGGTAGTAGATGAGAGTTGTAATGGTTGTAAGAGTAGAGCTAGAGAGAGCCCGAGAACACCTTGTACAAACAAGCATTTGCCATTTTTAATATAATCAGAAGCAGTTTTTCCTACATGAGTTCTGTATTGTATGGATGTCTGTGAGTGTTCTTCATATGTTGTGAATGTATGTTGTAGTTGTGCATTTGCAGGGAGTTTGTGTGATTTCAGGTGAAGGTCTTTGAGGCTTTACACCAGGAGGGTGTGACAGAACGCTGCAGGTTTTGAAAGCCGTGCACAGAGGATGCACTTATGAACTCTGCGGAGTCAAACAAAGACGTGCTGCGGCACAGGAACTGAAATCATCAACTCAGAGGAGGAAGACCTCAAGGTTGCTGAATACCTTGGAGGCAAGGCTGTGTGGAAGAAGACACAGTTGCAGACAGAAGCTCTGAGGAGTTCTGTAAAGCTCTGCAAAGTGGGCATTGAGCACAGGCACAAGGTGCAGGTGGAGGAACTCTGTTGTGAGTTAAGAAGGGAGAACCATAATCATTGAGGGTTCTGTAAAGCTCTGCCAGGAGGGCATCGAGCAGGTGCAAGTAGTGCCCGAAAGGAGACAGAACCGCTAAACGTTCTGTGGACAGATACTCCGCCAGGAGGGCGTCGAGGAAGTGTGCAGATAGGCACAGAAGAGAAGAGAACTCTTTGAGTTCTGAAACTTTGAAGGAAGAGTCCATTTGAGGATCTTCACTGGGTTACTGAAATTCCCAGAAGGCTCAGCAGGAGGTTGCTTGAGGAAAAAGAACATCCAGGAAGGCGTAAAATTCTCCATTTGTGGGAGAAGAAGGACAAAATCCCCCAAGGGGTCTGAGTGTTTGCGGAAGCTCAGAAGAGATAGCACGATGTGTGCATGAGGAGACTCTGCAAGGAGTACAGGAGTCGAAAGAATCCTTTGAGGATTCGAGAAAGGAGATAGAAGCTCAGGAGGAATTAGCGTTTTTACACGCGCGGCGAAACTCAAGGTTCAGGAGTTCATAGAGAAGAAAGCAGACAGAGGTTGAGGCCTTTGGGAAATTGGAATTCTTCCAAGTGTAGGAAGAAAGAGCGCCAAAGCTCAGGAGGAGCAATATCGGCCATTGGATCAGCCAATAAATTCTGGACCATTGAAGATTTCACGTCCCACAGGAGCGAGATCTCCCATATCGGGGACTCGGACATCAGAGGACAGAAAGGGAAGTCCTTCAGCTTCACGAGCGGTGAAGAGGAAAGAAGACTAGGAGTTGTCCATCTGTGGAGGACAGGTGGCAGAGATCGAGAGATCTTGCGAACTCGGAAATTCGCAGGGTGAGAGCCCAAGCATTGGGTACTCCAAGTTGCGAAGACGCGAGGAGCGAGAAGAAGTATAGCCGTTAATCTAAGTCATCTAGGGCCGTCGGATTAGTCACGAGATCGCCTATCGGGATCTCGTGAGGAAATTTCCCAAGGCTTGGTAACGGGAATCGCGACATTGCGATACGCGATATCCTGACAGGTGCGTAGACAGTGTGGGCCACAGGGAGTTGGAGAAGTGGAGTACAGGTGGCACGAAGTCATCGGGACCTCGCCGCGAGAAGTCCTAAATATTTGGTGTTAGGATTCGCGATCCCGCGAAGTCTGATATCCTGATAGAAGTGACGGGGAGTTGAAGAGACAGCTCACGCGTGTGTCGGAGTTTTGGCATATCGCGAGTTGGGAGTCGGTAAAGTAAAGTGTTTGATATCGCGAGTTGGGAGTCGGTAAAGTAAAGTGTTTGATATCGCGAGTTGTGAAACCACGATAAGGACAGAAGTCCCGATAAGGTGGAAAAAGTCAGTGTTGACTAGAGCCATCGGGCATCAGGGATTTAAGAACCCAGTGATCAACCGAGAACTTGCGAAGTCGTGAGTTTCGATCCTTTGAAAGCAAAGAAGGGGGGATTGCACCGAAGAAAACCTGTGGGGTGCAGATTTCCCGATAGGGAAATAAAATAACCGTTGAGTTCTTCGGGCCGAGGAAGAAGAGAAGATCCTGTGAGTGCGCGTGGACCTTCCGACCTGCGTGTGGTGAAGGGGCCACGTTGCCGTCAATAAGTATGCCAATATTTAGTATATCATGATGAAAGACAATGCCTCATTTAATTTTGTAAAATATCTAGGTAAATGGGATAAGAGGGCAAGGTCTCAAAGTAAATTGGATGAGGGACAATGCTACTTTTCTTTTGTAGAGGAGGAAAATAGGTTTCCCTGAGTGGCATAGGGTAAAGGCTTTCCCTAAATGAGATGTGACAAGGTGGGGCTAATGAGGAATACATAAAATGGTGCCTCATTCTAACTATCACACTACATTTTTGGTAAATATACTAGGGATATCCAATCTTAAGCACTTGTAAGGGATGTAAAGTAACCAACCATAACCAACCATATGTTAGGATAAACTCGAAAAAATAGGGTGAGGGGAGAATGTAGGAAGATGTAGGCCATAAATTTGATTGCGAAATTAATCATTTAATGTACTTGCAACTATGATTAGGGTTTATGTTTGAGTTCAATTAGGTTTATTACAACAATAAGTTAAATAACTAGAATAGTTAATAAACAATGAATACACTAAAAAAAACATTAGATTCATAACCCAATTTGTTTGATGATTAACCAATTAAAAAGGGAACCTAGGGATTATTTAAGCCTATGTGGTGATTCCTTAACTAGGTGTTGATTTAATTTACCCTAATGTACTCTACTTTAACAGAAGCTGATTGGGTTTAAGTAAAAAGGAAACAACAAGAAGTAAGGAAATTTTATAACTTATTATATGTACTAGGAATTATTTAAGCCTATAAGGTGGCGATAGTCCTTAACTAGGCGTTGATTTAATTTACCATAATGTACTCTACTCTAAAAGAAGCTAATTGTGTTTAGGGTAAAAAAGAAACAACAAGAAGTAAGGAGATGTTATAACTTATTCTATGTACACATGTACCTCTACCAAACTTGAACCCATAACCTCTTAGTAATCTCCACATTGAAACCGGTTGGTTCAAACCAATTGAGTTAATTCACTAAGATCACAAGAAAGAATACATGCAAATAAAGGTAAGAAAATAGTGTTTATATGTATGAACCAAGTGCCATAGATTGAGAAGATTACTTCATTTACTGCGTATTTTTTTCTCATGAAGTCCCTTTGAGAAGGAGACATTGAATGACCAAATGTGTTGGGACCCAAGGGAGGGTTCCTTAACTAACCAAGACCCTGACTATTACATGTGGCTTAAGATAGATAGGAGGACAATGGTGTCATCATAAGGTGGTTCATGTATGATTGCATTATGAATATCCACATACTAATATTCAATGAGATATGCATATGGTTAATAGATGTAGAAACCATATACCACATTAATATGTTGTCAAAGACCAATATAATGAGGAAAGCTAATATGTTGCAATCTTAAAGAGGGAAGACTCTCCAATGGATGAATTCTTATAGAAGAAGACTTAATATGTTTAAGACATGTTCTGATACAATAAGAAAAAAACATAATCCCAAAATAGATACTCTCAATTAATTAAAAACTCTATATAATTAAACATTAATTTTAAAAAAATTTAAATTAAAATCTCATTAAATTTATTTTAAAAAGACATGCATCTAAAATAGATGCTCTCAACTAATAAAAATAACTCTATACAATTAAACATTGATTTCAAATATTTTAAATTTAAATCTTACTGAATTTATTTAAAAATTTGATTGATTCATTTTAATTATATGTAATAATGTTTATTTATTTAATAAAAATAATAATAATAATAAATAACATTTCATTATTATTTATTTGGTTAATTAATGTCACAATGTGAAAATTAAGTCTACAAATTACAAATATTTTAGAAGGATATTAATAGAATACAATATGGGTGTACATATTTGCATTGGCTTTATTGAGATTATTTGATGGTTTTGTATAAAAATAAGATTATATATCTCTACTATTTGTAATTTTTTCCACCATGTATATAATTGTTTTGTGGACAAAATTGTAAGGATGTATAAATAGTTATATTATTTAATTGTATAAATGAAGTTGAGTTTTATTTGATTAGCTATAAGAAAGTAATAATGTTCTCATACATTCTTATTGAATTGCTTCTTGAGTTGAGGGTTGTTGCAATAAGGATGTATGAGAACATTATTGTTATGTTTAAAAACACTGAGGGATAGTCGAAATAGATTAATTACATTATTGAAGTCAAACAAGGTTGTCTCTTGTCCCCTACCCTTTTTGGCATACACATTGAAAAGTTAGAAGATTGCTTGGAAAAAGCAAGTTGTGTCGCCCTACTGTCACTGGTATAGTCATCAATCTTCTTATTTATGTTGATGATATCGTTCTTATGGCAAGGAGTCCCCATGATCTTGAAAACCAACTAAGAATCCTCAAGGATTTTTGCTCCAATATGGGTATGACTGTTAATATTGATAAGACTAAGGTCGTGTTTATTAAATCCAATAAGATCACTTATGATACCTTTGTATATGAAAGCAACAACTTGGAGGAAGTGACTTCATACAAATATATTGGAATTGATATTCACCATAAGCTCAACTGTAATTATAGCATTGATGAAAGGATTATTGGGGGATGAAAAGTTTATTATGGGCTTGAAAACAATTTTAAATCAATCGATCTTTGGATTTGGGACAAGAAGAAACTCCTCTTTGAGACTCTCGTTACACCTGTTATTCTTTATGGATGTGAAGTCTAAGGATGTAGTATCTCTCGTGAATCCTGGAGAAAGATAGAGCAAATACAAAAGAATTTTATAACCTATAATCTTAAAATTAAAGGAAATACGCCAGATCCCATCCTCCTCTTAGAAACAAGCCTCTCCCCCATTGAGAGAATGACTATGACTAGATACCTAATGTATAAGAACAAGTTAAACAACATGGAAGACAAGAGGCTTCCTAAAATTGTTTCAAAATCAAGTCGTAACCACCAGCGGGGATGGATGGAATAAAGATGTCTGGTCTTGGCTAAACTATTGGGGAATCATGGAAGACACCATTTTGCAGAATAGATATACTTTTAAAAATATCATCAAATCAAAATTTAAGGAGAAAATGTGGTGTGATAAAGAGTTAGAGGGAAAAAGAAAATTAAGGTATTATAAGGATGTAATAAACCCTAATCTAGAAGATCAAAATTATCTACTTGTTTTGACAAGTGTAAAGAAAAAAATAAGCATTGCTAAGATAAGAACAATTTTTCACGAGCTTCATAGTGAAACTGAGCATTGTTCAATTCCTAAAATGCCATGGGATGAAAGAGTGTGTCATGTTTGTGACACTAAGAAGGTTGAAGATGAAAATCACTTTCTCTTAGATTGTTCAACCTATACCCAGATTAGATCTCATTTTCAAAATGTTTGTCACACTACCAACCTTCCTAACCTCTTAACTCAACAAAACTATGGTGATCTTGAAAAGCTTCTCTTAATGCTTTTCGAGCACATAAACAAAATTCTAAAGAATCACAAGTAATCACTTACCCTCTTAAGGTCTGATAGACCAATTCGGTCTTAGTGGACATTCTTCTTCTTCATCATCATCATCATCATCATCATCATCATTATTCTGAAAAGTTGCTTTGGTAAAAAGGGAGAGAGATGTAACACAACTAGAGTGGGCATGGAATATAACAAATTTACAAATAATGTTAAAAAACTAATTATTAAATATAAACGATTTAAAAGAAATTGTAATTAATTTTACAAAATAAATTATAATAAATTAAATAATAAAATAAAACAAAGTTTTAAAATTATAATAAATTAAATAATAAAATAAAACAAAGTTTTAAAATTATAATAAAGAGGGAAAATGTTTCAATAATTTTTATATATTATGAATTAGTTAAAAATTTTGTTATTATTATTATTTTTTTTAGATATTTTAATTTTTAAATATTAAAAAGATTTCAAGATAGAGTAAGTATATAAACTATCTACTTCTCTATGGTTTTGAATGGGAATAATATTTCTCCATTGTTTTGAACGGGAATAATATTTCTCCGTGGTTTTGAACGGAAATACAAACACATCACTATGACAATACTTGACATCAACTCTTTGACATCAATCCTTTGATATCAAGAATGGTCTTTGACCAGGTATTTCCTGGTCTCCAGAATAAGAATGGATCCCTATTGGAGTATAATCAAGTGTATACTTTGAAGACACGAGGAAATAGAAGAAGCTAGTAGAGAGCCTCTCCTACAGATTTTAGGCAATTTGAAGGGAGTTTAACATATAGTGGTGAATTTAACAAACATGGTTAGGAATCAAGCTCAATGAATATACAATATGAAGATTGAATGCCAATATTTGAGGTCTTTGGTACATCCACAACACTCTTTCTCAACTTCCATCAATCAAGGTTCAAATGTGTCACATCAAGGAGTATTTTTAGATGAAGAAACGAGGGTTTGTGATCTAATTCCAATGGAGATGGAAGGAAATTCTCCTCCCAATGGAGAACATGAAGTACAAGACAACTAATGTGTGCATCATTGAATGCTTTTCAAAGTAGTGTTTTTGCTTGGTCAGTATGTTAAAGAATTTAGTTGTCGCTATGTATGGAAGTATAATAGGAAGTTGTATGTTTCTTTTATTCTACTAGCAATAAACGAATCTATTGGCCTTGAGCCAAATTTTGAAATTTTTTTGACTTTGTTGTTTGAGCACAACACCCTTATATTAATATAATCTTACAAAAAAAAAAGGTAAAAGATGAAAACCACTTTCTCTTAAATTAGTTAGTTCTAAATTTCAAAATATTAACAATACCAATTTAACTTATCACGATGAGGAAAATTTAGAAAGTTTCTATCTAATATTTATTATTATTTTTTTTAAATGTTAAACAAGATTAATTAATCTCTTATAATTGTTGTTAAGGCCAAATAAAACAAACCAATTAATCTATTATAGTTTTCTTAAGTCAAATAAACCAAAATTAGTTTTAGTAGATTCGTCATCATAAAAAATACAAAATAAATTTAAAAAAATATTAAAATATAAATTCAAAAATACATTTTTCTATGTGCAAATAATTAGAAAAAAATAATAATAATAATCTAAACAAAAAATATTAATTAAAAAAGACACAATTTTCTTGAGATGATTTAATTTAGAAGCAAAAGAAACCATTTACCAACTATATTGAAAATCCATGAAGAGGAAACAAATTACATCAAATTTGAGTTAGAAAGTCCTATGTAACAAAAGGTTGTGTTTCTATAAAAATATAACATGGGAAAATAGAATCTAGACACATGTTTCAAAGACCAATTATGCCTTGTGGACTTCTGTTTGGCTTCATGTTATGTGTTTAAGCACACATGTTGATGTCTTCTCTTTGAAAATTTATGAGTTGTCTACCTTAGCAATGGAGGGGGGAAAAGGTTACATGTAGTTTAATGGAGGATCCATGCTATCTAAATCCCACTCCAATATTGCCACCAGTGTTCCCATTGAAGACCTTAGTGTTGAATTACTTTGTTGAAGCAACATAAACTTTGACAAAGCATGATTTGACAAAGTATGATCCTCTTGTTCCTTCATCAGTCAAAGTTCCTCTCCTATTGTTACTATGATCCTCATGTTCCTTTTGTCGATCACAATTTTTGTTAATCATAGCTCATCCATGAAGGAACTCTAACCAACAAAAAATTTGATGACAAAAACTATGATCGACATAAACAATTATTGACAAGAAAGGGTATTCCATTACTTACCCCAACTACAACAATTGACAAGATGACAATTTCAACAAGGAAGAAAGGAAATATGACTAGTTATCCTCAACAGGTTCTCTAGGGCAGGTCTTGTCTCACATACCATCTCATAGGATCCCATGGCCCCACATGACTAGGTGTTTGGATTTAGTGATGGCTTCATATAGTGAAAAATAGAAGTGGCACCATAATTCTTGTCAATCATAGTTCCTCGATGAGGGAACTATGATCAATAGGAACTTTGACAGATAGGAACCATTACTGATAGGAACTTTGATGAAGGAACTATGATCAATAGAAACTCTAATTGACAAGAACTTTGATAAAGGAACTATGACACTCACTAAAGGGGCTCTAATAATAAGAAATCCCTCGTATTCCTTCATTAGTCAACATTCCTATCTTGATGTTGGTCTTATTAGTTAGATTTCTTAAGGTTGGTTAGACAAAAAAATTGACCAAGGAACTATTCCACTTAGTGTTTCTAATTGCGTTGGTCCTACTAGTTAGAGTTCGTATTAGTCATAGTTCTAGGGAGCTTTCCTTATCTAGGAACTTTGCCCATGCGGGAACCATTTTCGACACTAGGAACATTGACCAACAAGAACTTTGATGAAGGAAATTTGACCTACTAGAATTATGACTAATATGAACTTCAAGGAATTATGACCAACATGAACTCTGATCGATAGGAATTTTGATGAAGCAACATAAACTTTGATGAAGTATGATCTATTGTTCTTTCATCGCTTAGAGTTCCTATTCTAATGTTACTATGATCCTCTTGTTCCTTCATTAATTAGAGTTCCTCTCTTGATGTTACCATGGTCCTCTTGTTCCTTTGTCAGTTAGAGTTCTTGTAAATCATAGTTCCTTGATGAAGGATCTATGGATTGTTGTGAATGGTCTAAGTAGGTACAAGTTACTATCAGTAATGGTCTTAATTGATTAGATTTCCTATTGGTAATGATTACCTCATACTCAAAGTTCCTTAGAACTATAATCCATATGAATTTTGACTAATAGGACCAACATGATCAGGAACTCTTAATGTCATAGTTCCTTAGTCAAAGTCCCTATAATACTAAAGTTAGAACTCAGAATGATAGGAAAAACATCAAGATAGGAGCTCTGATCGATGAAGGAACAAGAGGGAGATCCTATCGGTTAAATCCCCTTCAGTGAGTGTCATAGTTCCTTCATCAAAGTTCTTGTCAATCAATAGTGGATGCAAGAATGTGGACAATTCTAAGGATTTAGAGCATTGGTTTTTCCCTTCTACTTCTTTCAACAAAGCGAGGCAAGAAAAAATGGAAGAAGTAATAAATAGTGGATTGAAATTGAAAAGGAAAAAGGAAATGGACGAGGTGTATTAGTTGATAACGAAATCTCTGTGGTGTATTCAAAGTAATTCAACACCAAGGCCTTCAATGGAAAAAATGGTGCAAATATTGGAGTGGGATTTACAGAGCATGGATCCTCCATTAAACTACACAGATTCTCTATTAAATTACTTGTTTGCATGATGTAATCCTTTGTTGAATGTTTTTGCAAGAGAACCTTTCAACATCTGGTGTCATTGCCACAATGAGTAGCGATAGTGTGTATATTGAGATGGGACACATAACCCATAAGTATATCCTTGACTATTACAATGTTCCCTATATGTGTGCAAGATGTCATACACATGGGCTTATTGCAAGAGACTATTCAAAATCCTTTACAAAGAAAGTTTGGAGGAATAGGTTTGAAATCGAGAAGCCCCTCTCGATCAATCAAAAATAAACTTCAAAAGTACAACAAAAGGGCTCAAAGGAGGGGGACTTGGAAAACCCTGTGATGGCACCACAAGGAATCTCAATGGAATTATATCAAGCTTATAATGTTCCTGCTTCCAAGGATATTGCCTAAGAACAAATTGGAGACACTAGGTCTAGAAGTCACTACTTAGATCCATAATAGGACTTAAGGAAGGACAAAAGGTATGTCAAAGTCTAACTCCTCTACTTATTTCACTATTAATAAAAAAGATGGTGTGTGTTTCAGGACATTTGGGTAAAACTTATCAAATCTATGCATATAAACCCTTATTAAATTTGGGGGAGAAAATTGTCTATAGTGGACTACCCCTAGCCAATTTAACATATATTACGATTGGATGAGAAGGAAAGCCAATAAACATATATTATAATTGGATGGGAAGACAAATCTAAGTACTCTTTCAAATCCTTGTTTCAAAAGGAAAATTTAGGTACTCTTTCTAATCTCGATATTGTAATAATTCCAAGGAAATGCCAATAAAGATCATATCAAGAAAACCCAACATAGTGAGAAAGCATCCTACCTCAATTTATATAACATTATCCTAAAAAGCTAAAAGCTTCCAAAAAGTAAAATATTAAACATTTGTATAATTCATATGATTTTTTGCTAAATTTGGAACTTTCCATTTGAAAAATAAAAATTCCCTAAGATTTTCTACAGATACAAAAGGAATAACTACTCAAAATTATTCATTTCTGGCCATGACTCTACAACGGTTCAACAAAGAGGATGGACTGCCAATTGAAGTTGAAAGGAAATTGTTGGCTTCAGATGCGGAATAAGACCCAAAGCAGTTTGAAATGTCATAGGAGGATCAGAGAGCCTAGGACAACTGTTTGATATGCATATTTGGAATGTATATTTATTCTCAATCCTTTTGATAAATCCAATACATATGAGATGAAGTCTCTCTATGATAATTGTGAAATGTATTTTAGAGTGATGAAAAAATTGTTAATTTGAACCTAATGTTCACCATAATATTTTAACAAATACCATAATCTACCCGAGAAATATAAATATTGAGACCATGCAACCAAATTTGGGCCCAGAACTGTTAGTGAAAATGTTTATGCAAAATTTATACTGCTAGTGGAAATATGTATGCAAAATTGTGTGATGTTAGGAAGTATTCCCAGATTTTAGAAAATTATTGTGAGCAAAATAGGAAAACTGTTACCAAGGACATATCATAAGGAAATACACACAAACAATGTTATACTATCCAACATGAAATACTAAACCAACACCATGTTATTCTAGAAAAATATTAAAGAGATCAAGTGTGATTCTTGATCATTAGATAGTATTAAACCCATTCATCCATAATTGCCCTCAAAAAAAATGAAC
The DNA here is from genome assembly GCA_000966675.3 of Picea glauca. Classification (NCBI taxonomy): domain Eukaryota; kingdom Viridiplantae; phylum Streptophyta; class Pinopsida; order Pinales; family Pinaceae; genus Picea; species Picea glauca. Next base: position 218,809 of record JZKD02S0425212.1, read on the forward strand.
CATGCAATAAACAATCAGAGTTTTGGATGCTTCACAGGTAAATTGATTTAGTCTAGTATTCCTTTGCAAATTATTCCAGTTTTTGTATGAGCACATCATAAAGATATTGAAACCGAGTCTTATAACACCTAGCCAACAATACAACCATTTTCAAGAACAGGGATTGAACAAGGGGCTGAAAACAGTATGCATTTCTACCAGAGAAATGTCAAGCCTTAAATGTAGATTTTTTGAATCTTGTGCCATCGTTCAAGATTGAATGTAAATGTCAAATAAAGATCTAAATTTATAGGTGATCCAGGTGGATATCGGTGGCCACCCACCTTTTTTGACTGGCTCAAAATAGTTTTATGGCAATTTTGGCAATTTACTATTTTTAGCAGGTTTTAACTTCCAGGGCCATTTTGGGGGCCTAAATGAAGGTTTTTTTAGATATAGGTTCTCAATGATAGCCGAAGGCATGATTGAGTCCCCAAAATGAATCTCCTCGACGATACCTTTCCAACGAGCTATCACACACCTAAAACAGAGATCGTATGCAAAAGTTACGACCCCGGGAAGTTGATGTAC
>JZKD02S0425212.1:229072-243518 GCA_000966675.3 Picea glauca
TTTAAGCTCTAGGATCTACCCTTAGATAAAAGGGGTTGGCTCTGATACCAATTGTTGGACAACTGAGAGGGGGGGGGGGTGAATCAGTTGTTACCGTGCTTAAACAATTATGCTTCTATTAAAATCTTTACAGGGCACTCAATGATGATCACAATAATGGGAAATAAACAAAGGCAAATTCAGCATCAGTCACATATATGAGAAGACAAAGACAGATAATTCTCGAGGAAACCCATACAGGGTAAAAACATCTTTTTCTTTATATGATAAGTATTATCTACATTCTTTACATTATCATACATATGAGCACCAACTCATTGTGAGGCTACAACCTCTGTTTTTGCAAGATGCAACTTGCCGAGAGCACCAACTCATTGTGAGGCTACAACCTCTATTTTTGCAAGCTGCAACTTGCCGAGAGCACCAACTCTCTATTTTCTCTAGCACCCACTAGAAGGAAGCACCAACCCCCTGGTTTCTCTAGCACCAACTAGAAGGAAGCACCAACTCCCTCGTTTGTCTAGTACCAACTAGAAGTAAGAACCAACTCCCTAGTTTCTCTAGTACCAACTAGAAGGAAGCACCAACTCCCTGTGTTCTCTTGTACCAACTAGAAGGAAGCACCAACTCCCTATGTTCAAGCACCCACTTGAACCTTTGAGGACACCAGTCCTCCCTAGCACCTCCCAACCAACCTGAATTATAAATTCTTTGTTACTAAAACTTATTACAGCGATATAAAATTGTTCAATGGCTTACCAGCCCTGTCGTTGTTCTGTTACACTGCTCTACCCTATCTGCATCAGTGTCTTCTGCACACCTCTATCCCTTTCTGTTCTTTGGCCTTTTATTCTCTATGCACCATATCCCTTCAATGCACCATTCCTTGACTGTGTATTTCTGCTCCTGCGTTCTCCCTCCTTGTACACACCTCAATTATCCTACACAACGACAACCCTTATCTATTCTTTGTTTAGCATTCTTATAGTCTCTGTTGTCTTTGTGCATGTAATATTCACAATGCCTCTGCATGCTCACTCCACACTAAATTCCTCCACAACTTGAGTGCTCTGCCTGATCATCATCGTGACTCTTCAGCTTCTCTGGTCGTTTTCCACTCGTTCAGCATCACTGTATGTTGTACTGAGATTCCTCAGCTTCTCTGGCAGTTTGAGACTCTCCGTCTTCTCTGTGATAGTCGATCTCACCTTCTCTGTTACAGTTACAGGCCTCAATGCTCATCCAGCTGTCAATCGCCTGCACAAACATCTTCATCCCTCTTGAAGATTCCCATAGGCTCTTCACCTTCTTTGTCAATCATCCCCAAGTGTCTTCGAGTCCTCTGGCTGAAACCATCAGTGGTTTCTGGCAGTTACACTGTGTCGTGCTACAGTAGCCCTCCGATCTTTTTCAAATTCACCTGCACCGTTGGATTGATTCCATGGGATCTTTCATTCATTTCAGCATTTCAGCATTCGACAATTCGACATTCGTGTGACCATGTGTCACGACATCCCCAGTCGCGATCCCCGAAAAGGAGCTTGGTTGCTCTAGCTCTTTCCTCCATCTCTCGCTGATGTGACCAAGGGTTGTGACCACAGCCTTATGAATAAGGCGCTTTCGTGATTTTGCATTTCATGAATCTAGAGATGAGGCATCTCAACTCTCCAAGTCGTGATCCCCGAAACTCTGAAATGGCGTGGGATCAACGGTCCCGATCAACACTTGATATAATGGCTCAGATCATTTCGCGATTTCGACATTCTTGATGTTCAATGTTCTTGTCACTACCAAGTCTCGATCCACGAAACTCTGAAATGGGGTCGGATCAACGATCCAGATCACATCTTGATCTGATGGCTGCGATTAAGTCGCGATTTCGTATATCACGATTTCAGGATTCCTGTGGTTATTATACTTTGACATATTCAACTCTCGATCCATGAAACTCCAAAATGGACTAGGATCAACGGTCCAGATCAAACCTTGATTTGATGGCTCAGATTACGTCGCGATTCCGCATATCGCGATTTCGGGATTCTTGTGGTTATTATTCTTTTACATCTCCAACTCTCGATCTGCGAAACTTTGAAATGGACTGGGATCAATGGTCCAGATCAAACCTTGATATGACGGCTCAGATTAAGTCGTGAATCCGCATATCGCGATTTCGAGAGGTTAGGGAACCCCGTTCCTTTGACTCTCCAGTCAGCGAACTGACGATCTTTCCCCACGTGTCCTACCTGATGATGGACGGTCCTCCTTATTTCGGGACTTTCTGAGCCCGCTACTCCTTGCACTTTAAAGAATGTGCAGGTTCTCCTTGATCCGATGATGATTGGATCCCACACTTGGATTTAATGCCTGAGATCTATCCTCCTCTTCAGCGTGCTCTTCCTGTCTACATTGAGATCTGACAGCCATCGGGAATTCTGAATTGTTGATCCAACGATCACTGTTGCTGCTCTTCCCTGATTATCACTGCACTGTTGATCATCATTGTTGTACTTAAGCCATCATCGTTGTTGTACTTTCCATCAATGACAAGCATATGCTACTTGTAAAACATGTCAACAAATATTACTCCAGTGTCCCAAACTTCCCTGCGCCGATGGTGCCCCTTAGAACCAACACTGTCACGAACAGGCACAACAACATGACCTTGGCATTTTCCATCGCCCTCTGGATCTACCGAACCCTGTGTGCTCCGAGCGAGAGAAACCCCGGAGCCTGCATTGTAGTCCAAAATCTCGAGGAGGGGCGTGATCTTCCATCCTGCATTGCATTGAATGCAAGGGGACATCCAACTTCACTGCAGTGACGGGACTGGGCGACAGAGGGGCGAAATGCGGTGGAGGGGTATGACGACCAGTTGGGCGTTCTACCTTTTGGATCTTGGTGTCGGGTGCTCGAGACGTCCCATTGGGCTCCAAAAGGTAGAAGCGTTAGCTTACTCCTATACGAGAGCACACATAGCATTTAAATGCTGACAATTTATTAGGGCGATGAGAAGCATTATTAAACTTCCCATGGATTTCAACCGTCCTAGAGAGGAAGATCAAAATAGATGGGCCAGAGTGCAAACTCAACCACATCAAAGCATTTGAATGTGCCAGAACTTTAGCTGAATTTAAATGAAATGCTTTTTAGTCAACATAATATTCCACTTTGTAAAGAATTATTCAATTCATTAAAAATTTGTATAAATTGCATGATTTACATTACTCTTAAAGCCTGGGCTTCACTCAACCACCTTTTCATTTATATGGATTTATATTCACAATAGAGCTCGATTATATTAACACATTCAATTTTCCAATCACCCTTAAACCATTTGTCATTTGAACCACAATACATCACAAAACCAATCTTTAAACCAAGCTTGATAAAATATTTAAATCTTCACACAAAAAACCACATGGTCAGTCGAATGTAATTTCATCGACTACTTATTGAAAAAGGTTTTATGCTCGAATCCAAAAGGCTAGCATAAGAATTCGATTTTGCTTGAAGTGATTCCAATCACTACTTGAAGGAAAACACCCATTAACATGAATCTAGTGTTCATGGCTGCTAGGAGGACGTTTCCTATGGAAACATTTATATTATAGAGGGAACCTCTCTCGACTTTTCTACTACACTTGCTTCTATTACCTTGGCTCTGGAAATGTCACTAAAACTATTTGTACAATCATCTCATATTATTCCAATCTTTGAATATTTGATCACATCGGCTTTGAAACCGCAGTGGTGTCTTCCTCCATGTAAATATATTTTACATCTGCAACTTTAACATGAGATATAATTATGTATGATTACTTTTTCAGTTATAATAGTGTATGCATTTCCATAACATCTCTTAAGCCTCTAGTCAGTTTTATGCTTATAAATTTGCAAAGGTCGTCATCACTAAGCCCTATAATTTCAAGTTTCTATAATTCAAGCTTATTATTAATCCCTGCTTCCAACCAGTACTATAGTTTTTGGTCACTTAGTTTTTTGGGTCACATAGTCAAACCACATACTAATTCACCCAAATTTCCAAAGTTTTTGAAAGCTTTCATCCAAGGACTTTCATCAAAAGAATATACTTTTATCTCATAGTCGAAACTAAGTTGAACACATATTAATTCACCCAATTTTCCAAACATTTCCAAAATTTCAAGGACATGGTCAAACTAAGTTGACCACATATTAATTAACCCAAAATTCTTAACATTTTTAAATATTTTATGAAACTCAATATTAAATCCAATTATTATTAAAAACAAATTTATTTTTCTATTTATAAATTTAATTAATAAAATTTCTAATAGGTTCAATGTTGAATGGGAAAAAACACATTTGTGAGTGGCCACATATAGTTAGTCACGATGCCTACACGCTCTCACAATGCTACAATTGGTCACGATGCCTACAATGATACTCTAGGCCTTCAACACCTCTCCACCGCTATTCTTGCACAAGGATTACTAGTGAGACATAGAGCTTTAAAGCTATAGAAACAAAAAAAAGAAGTGAGAAAGAAAGAAATATTTTGAAAAACATCTACGTAAAATTCATGGGTTTAATGGGTAGGTAAATTTTCTATCTATGTATACTAGGAAGGAAATGATGCTAAGGATGTTGGATGCCAACATGCAGACCAATATCTACATTGTAGGATTCTTTATATAATTTTCTTCATTGTCTCCTATCTAAATTGTTGGACTCTTCACATGATTTCCTTTGTTGTCTAGGAGAAATATTGGACGTCACATCATCTTCCACCTTATGTTATATTTGCACAAGGTTTTATACTAATGATGAGACATAGAGATTCAGAGTTATAGAAGCAAAAAAGAGAAGTGAAAAAAAATTAAAAAATGGCAACAACATATGCTTAGCAAAGTCATGGGTTTACTAGGCCACCTTCACATACATAGGTAGTCATAACTTCTATATAGAATGGATTTCACTACATCTTTTGTTGGTTTTTTGTATGTTTCTCAGATCTTGATAGTTATTTCCTTATGATTACAAACAAGATTTACTTTTATATCACAATCATCATAGAATAATTATACACTGAAAATCTCAACTATAGCAATACAACGGAAATAGAAAGATCTATAAATATTAACCATGCACAATATCCACAAGAACACAACACAAGAACACAAGAGTTTATCACGGGACACCCAACCTTGGGAGAAAACCCAACAACCTTTCTATAGAATAATTCAGTCCTTTTTATAGAATAGTTGTTGATCTGTGGACACACATCCCTCTACTCTCAACGACCCAGATTAACTTTGTGAATCTGAAATTCATGAGTTTTGGCATTAGACCACATCTATTCTCCCAAAGTTGGACTTCGCCAAAGTACTTAGCACTACCCCTTCACTAGGTTCGATCTAACGACCTGAGAGTGATTCCCAATGGATTCCCAGATACACGGCTCTCAACAATTCATGGCTTTGACTATTTTCTAGGATTATGGAGTCATTTGTCTCGAAGCTCCGAATTCCCAGAGTTTCGAAGCCAGGATAGCTTCCCTCCTTTCACCTTAGCGAGGGATTTCCAACTCCTTGTGTACACTGTAGAAATAGTTGGCCGACTATTAAAATGAAATGAGCCAGTCCTGTATTTATACTAATATGGGTGCCAGTTTGGGGTTGACTTCTTATTTATGGGTCTTCAATTTTATTATTATTTTTCCAATGGGGCCAACTTCTCTTCCTAGGTCTTCAAATTCTTCCTGGGGCTTCTGTAATGGTATAGATGGGTCTTCTTGTACTTTCTCATGGAGAATGACTGCCTGAAGTTGCAAATATCCAACACTCCCTCTCAACGAGGGAGGAATTCTCCACACTTTAATTTCTTTTGTCATAGAAATGTTGTCTTCATGATCCATGTTGATGTGCCATCTCTGCACATGCATTCCATCCCAGAATATGCATGTGATAACATCTTGATTCCATTCACTCATTGACAAGAGAAGAACTACACCTAGGCCATTCACCACTAGCAGAGCCCCGTGACTGAATGAATCATTACCCTTCGTCATATGAGAACTATTACCTATGGGACATATGCTTTATCACGGGATTTTCCCACTGAGGTGAGGTGGTGAATATCAAGGCCCGAGGGGCTAGAGGTGGTATGAGTATGGAGGAGTACATCACCACCCACTGTGTTGCAGGCATAGATAAAGTAGGGAGCTAACTCCCTATCAGGGCGATGTAGAACTTGAGTCTAAATATCTTCGTGCTTGTACTCATAAGGATATCAGGGTCGACCTCAATGTACCAGGAATCAAGGCCACTCATTTTCTATGCGGTGGAGTGTTTAAGACCCACTGTTTATGATTAGTGTACCTCACTGCTGGCCAATATGAAGATCCAGTTGATGGATTGCAAACAAGGGCGAATGAGGAATTTCATATTTTCATCCATACTTTGTAGTTTTTTCTTTGAGGGGGTTCCAGGCTTGATCCCTAGAGTATATATTACACCACACAGGTTGCACGATCCAACCATGTCACGGTGGACCGATATGATGAGGCGACTACGAGGTGGTAGGGTGCCAACCCCCTACAATGACGAGTTCTTTTTCTGGTGGCACCGACATGTCATAGCCATTGATGATTATCCTTATGGAGGGATTGACTACAAAGGGGACCCTGACATTCCATTTCCACCAAGATCCTCCTATGGGGATATTGGCAAGAAATGGGTTTTCTATATTTCATTTTTTTGTGTTTTCCAATTTTGATAAAGGAAAAATTAAAAAAACCCAAATATTTTTGTATGGTATCAAGTATTAACTATTGTTTTGTTACACAGAAGTAGGTCTACGATGACCAAATGAATTACCACAACATCGGTGAAGGGGCCAAGGAGATGAGCTAGTAGAAGGGGACACAGAGAGAGTGTTATAGAATGTACAGGGGAACCTATCTCGATTGACACACAAGAGTCCTATGGTTCAAGTGCAGGATCTGCCAGAGGCGATGCAACGATTGGTAGTGGGTGTACCCCATGCATGGGTGCGACTCTTCCGACATCTTGCAAATTTCGTAGTGTTCTATCATGACATGCATTTGACACCGCAGACATAGATTCCATGGTTATGATATGTACCAACCATATATGTATTTTGAGGGTGTGAGCCCCATTTTGTACTATGACACCATATGTTTTGGACTTGAAAGGATGAAATATAAAAAATTGGTCTTCGACTTTTCTTATATATGTTACAATGTATAAATGTATGAATGTGTTTCCTTTACTTAGATATCTGACAAATTCCAATCTAAAATGTAATTAGCATATGCATCAAATACTTGGCTAGAACCTCTAGGGATGTGATTGTAAGTAAGAAAATCAAAGTATTGTTCCAAAAGTCGTACCCGTAGGAATCGTCGGAGTAGAGTGGGATCTCTCACATGGTAACTTCCGTTCAACTGACATATGACTAACTGGGAGTCCAGGTGAACTTATAAATATCAAACACCATGTGAAATGGCGTTGTGTAATAGATCTATAATGGCACTATACTTAGCCAAATTATTCGTTGATGGCTCTAGACGAATGCCACCTGAAGACACCAGTTTTCCATCGAGTGAGTAAATGACCCAAGTGGAAGAAGTCATGTTCTGCGTATGACGACTAGCACCATCTGTGAATCCTAAGTAAACTGAATATTTTATTGACATCTTCCAACCAAAGGGAAAAATCAATAACCAAGTCGATGAGGCAAAGAAAAAGATAAATAATTATATACATTAAGATACACTAGTATACAAAGGTCATGCCTAAGTTTGAGGGCTCAAGCATAATACCAATGACGGAAAGAAAAAGATAAAGAAGAATATACATTAAGATACACTAGTATACAAAGGTCACACCTGATTTTGAGGGATCAAGCATAATACATTTTAAGGTAGAGCCCATTTATGGGTTCATCCAACATATTCCCCTCATAATATTCTAATTTGTAGGATCCTTTCTCTAATATATGTCGCACGATATAAGGATCGTGCCACATGGGGTTGAATTTACCTACCCCCAACGGTTCTTGGTTTGGTCATAAAGGAGAACCAAGTCACCCTCAGCATACTGTCGGGGATATATAGACTTATCGTATTGAACCTTAACACATTGTTTATTTGCTTGGATAGTCGTAGAGGTGTCTCAATGCTGCTCATCGAGGTGCTCTAGATGCACGATTTGTTCCTCAAGATCAGATGTGTCAGTTAGGAGCTCAATTTCCAATTTAAGGGAAGGGATTTCACATTCAATCGAAAGAATCGACTCCATGCCAGGTACTAACTGAAAAGGAAAGAAGCTAGTGGAATTATTTATTGTGGTTCGATATGCCCAAAGTGTAGGGTAAAACATTACACGCCAATCATATTTACTTTGGCTGACAGTTTTTTGCAAAATGGTTTTGAGATATTTATTCACTGCCTCTACTTGTCCATTTTCCTTGGGATAATAAGGGGAAGAATGATCGTTTTTAAACCCCAGTTTTGATGCTAACTCCTTCATTATTTCATTCTGAAAGTGACTGCCATGATCAATGACAATATCTTTTGGGATTATGAACCAGGCTATAATTTGGTTGAGCACGAAGAATGTTGCATTCTTACCATCGGATTTAATAGTAGACATGGCCTCTTCCCATTTGGTAAAATAATCCACGACCATGATAATATGCTGGTGACCCCCAACTGAGGTTGGGTTGTAGTCCATAAAATCCACCCCCCACTTGGTGAAGGGACCGATGGTGATGACTGGATGAAGAGGGGCTGGGTGTGAGAACATTTTCAAGAAGTGTCACCTGGAAAGGGTGACACTTCTTGAATGCTTCAAAGCAATCTTTAAAAATTGAAGGCCAAAAATAACTAAATTGCAATATATTTTGTGTTGTCGCAAGCCTAGATAAATGAAAACCGCAAGACCCACTGTGACATTCATTGAGAACAAATTCAACTTCCTCTTGATTCAAGCAATGACGTAAAATATTATCCACCCCTCGGTGATACAAAGTGTTACCGATAATAAGGTAGTTCTTAGCATGATGACGTATATGTCGTCGATTGTCTCTCGATAGATGTTGGGGTAGCTTTACGGTTTGAAGGTAGATCAAAATGTCTCCATACCAAGGGTCTGAAGATGAGATAAGGAAAATATGTTCATCCGTGAATGAATTTCCATGAAAAATGTCCTCATCCAGTCCAGGGAAGTTCGACATCAATTCAACAAAAACTAGTGATTTCTTATATTTCGCAGAAGCAAAATCGAGATAAAATTCTTGCAGAATAACAATCCACTTATTGTTTTTCCCCCCTATGATACACTTGGTAAGGATGTATTGAAATGGATTGATATCTGAAACTATGGTAGTTTTTCAAAGTGAGATATAATGTTGTAATATCTGAACCACATGTATAACAACCAAGGCCAACTTATCTACATGAGAGTATTTAAGTTCATGACCAACTAGGTTTCGACTGAGATAGCAGACAATGTGCTTATGGAGTTCATCGTCCTCCTAAACTAGTACCATACCAACCATCCCTTCAGATGCAACGATATAAAGCAAATAGTCTCTATTGTAGTTGGGGGGCTTCAATAGAGGTGTTAATAACAAATATTTCTTAAGAGCATAGAAGGACTCTTGGGCTCTCTCATCCCATATGAACGTAGTGTCCTTATTCAAAAGATGCATAAAACATTTAGTTAAATTGGCATTGTTCACTATGAAATGACGCAGGAAGTTAGCCTTCCCCTGTAAACCTTGAAGTTTTCGAATGTTGCGAGGGGGAGGAAATCAAAGTATTTCCTCAACCTTCATAGGATCCACCATGATCCCATGCTCAGAAACTATGAGTCCTAAAAGATGACCATACCTAACGTAGAATATGCACTTGTGAGGGTTCAACTATATGCGATAATAATGACATCTCTCAAATACTAGTCGAAGGTGAGCTGAGTGATCTGCCCTCTTGTGAGAGTGAGCAGGGAGATTATCTAGATAAGTTTCAACGATATGCTTAAGATAGTGAAATGAAAAGTTCATGGCACGTTAGAAGGTCGCTCCAATGTTTTTAATACTGAAATGAATTTTCAAGTATGCAAAGGTACCCCAAGGAAAAATAAACTTCGTCTTGTGTTGATCCTCGGGTTTGATCTGAATTTGATTATACCCTGAAAATCCATCCATAAAGGCAAAGACTTCGCTTCTCGCACATTCGTCAAGAATTTGGTCAATGAAAGGAGTGGGGAAGTTTTCTTTAGTACATGCCTTATTCAGGTCCCTAAAATCCATACACACACAGAAAATTCCTTTCTTTTTATATATGTGAATGGCGTTGGACACCCATTTGGTCAATGGAACTAGGTAGATGAAACCAACATTGAGTAACTTCTCTACTTCTTCCTTAATGGTGGGGGCCTTACTAGGATGAAAAACTATAGGACATTGATGAACAGGTTTAACATTCAAATAGGTTTTAATTTCATTCTCGAAAATGATGGGGTTGATCCTTGGCATCTCTTCATATGTAATGTCCCCATTTTGGGACATTATAACATTACAACATTTCAGAGTGTTATGCCTACCCGAGTAGCCAGATAGGGGTGACAGAGAGTTCGAGAGATATTGAGGGGATTATTTGGGCCCGACTTGCATCAATCATCATTAGGATCCATTCTTCACAACTGGGCTTTGGTTTCGTTGCATTCCGACGATTTCCGTAATTTTGAGTTATTATGGGTCATATCTTAATTAAATTCACTAAGAAGATCATAATGGGCATATTACTTGGAGAAACCTCTTAGTGTAATAGTTCATCAGAATCAGGAGGAATAGCACTACAAAATAAGATGATGAGAAGTGACTTTCAGTGGCTGGAGAAGCCATTGGGATGGATAAATCACTTTTTAGAGGTAAAATGGTTAATTAATTAATTAATTAAGTGATTTAATCAAGGAATAATAAAATAAAGTAAAAGTCACTTGGACGGAAAAGGTCAACAACAAATTAGGGTTTAGAGAAGCTATAAAGGAAGGGTAAAGCAACCTAATTCAAGATGCATTGTTATGATTTGATGTTGAGAGTTCCCAGAGGAGGAGGAGAGCCGACCTTACTATTTTGTGGATTTCTGGAGGAAACCACCACCATTGATTGGTTTCGGTGTTAAGAGACACACCCTAGCCCATCGGAGATACCATCTAGGTATTTCACAATACTTTTTAGGAGTATCCATTGCAGAGTGCACAGCTCAGCCAGTGAGGGCGCAATTCAATTTGAGGGTTTGGAGAGCTACACAAGATCCGTATCTAGATTGTAGTTTCCTTCCAACCCATTTGAGATCCAGCCAGGGAACTTCTATTGAGCCATCTATCGTTAGATTCTAACAGTGGAATATTGCATATCGACTCATTCAGCCATTTAGGGTGCAACTCTTCCTGACATATATTTGGTGTTGCATGCAGAGTTTCAGAGCAGATCCAGAAAAATCCTTCCGACCCATTTCCTTATTTGGGAAGACGATCATTTTGAGCCATATAGCAGAAAATTCCATTGGAGGAATACTTTGGGGTGCATCCAGTTCTCTAGGAGGTGCGCAAACCCCCCAGGGGTCCATATCTGGTGCCTTAGAGACCAGATTCGAGATCTGACACTCACCCATTTCAGTCTAGAGGCCAGAGCGCTTGTTTTGGAGTAGTTTCTAGCGTATTCTGATGGTTTGAACTTCCGAATGAGTTTTCCAGCTGGTAATGGTTACCGTACTTCACTAGAATCGCATACTTTCACCGATCCATCCGTGCATGCATAAGATCTGCTATCATCTTTTGATCACAAGTATTTTTATGTTATTTGATTGTATTCTAGTACTGATCCATGAGATCTGGATGACGTTTATATTCTATATTTCCAGTAGGCTATTGTATTTCCATGCTCGAACTGTATTATACATGATATTGGGTAGTTGATGTTCTTTACCACTGCATGGATCCTTTATATGTTGTTTAAACCATAAATATGCAACATGCACATGCAATAACCAACATGCACATGCAATAACCCACATGCACATGCAATAACCATCAAGATATCAAACATACAACTGAAACACATCCAGAAACCCCCAGTGTATCAGATCTGCAAGACAGAATAATAGATCAGTATCAAATATCACGATCAGTGGAGTCAGGGATATTTCAGTGGTATCAGAGCTTTGGTCCTGCTAGCCCGTGACTAAAGTCAATGAGTTCAGTGTGTGATCCAGAAGGCAGAGAGGATGCTAGGAAACAGATATGAGCGACCAGAGGGTAGTGGTAAGGCCCCCATGGAACCAGAGGTAGCCTTCATGCAGGTTATCAGTGATATGTTAACTAGTCAGCGGACCATGTCTTAGTCCTTGGCTCAGGTGCCTGATAGATTGGCTATGGTGGGCATTCCGAGCACACAAGCCCCACATGCAACACAGGGGAACTCGGGGGCAGGCAGTAGACCCCATACACCTACTTTCACATACACATCTTCGAGTAGGATTCCCAGACCATGGTTCCCTAGTTTTCAGAGGGCACCAGCACCAGCAGCACAACAGTCGTTAGCACACAGGTTGCCCACTCAAGCGAAAGACTTTGCAGAGTACAAGAGGGAGTATGCAACATTAGGTCCTGACTTTCATCATGACATGACACCGATCGAGTACTGTGGACTTAGGGGCATGGACCATCCCAGAGAACCTCAGAGAGGAGGACAACAACAACAACAGGGGAATAACATAGATTTCATCCAGAAAGTTGGTAAACTCACCATACCTTCTTTTGACAGATCATCCAAATGCACTACCAGAGTTGTGGTACAAAAGTTAGACATGTACTACAAGCTCAACCAGATGATCGAGATGGAGGCTAGTGAATCTTGCACATTTGAGGGACAGTTGAATGGACAGGATGATAGTACATGCCCTTCATCTTCCCCATCAGGCAATGTTGAGGATTCAACACTTTAGCATACTGGTGACACTTGTGAGGATTCATATGTGTTGGCAGTTAGACATTTTGAGATTAGGAGGTTGGATGACCTACCTATGGGTGTAGACATGGCTTCCAGGAAGTCATGTATGGAGGAGGATGAGATTCCTATGATGAGCGAGCCACATTTTTCATCTTCTCAGTCATATATGCTAGCCACAACACATGAGGATATCAGTGGCATTCCTGATATCGTAGAGGAGCCTTGTGTGGGGATTGCACAGAAGGGACATATGGATCTACAGACCCAAGAGGAGAGGTATGGCTTGGATATAGTTGACCTTACACATACCTATTAGTATGAGGAGAGTGAGTCACCACTCTTGGAGATTCCATTGATGGACCAGGTTGTGGAGACCGACAACTTGTTGGGACACTTACTCCCGAGATTGATCTACAATGATGATGATACACTCTTTATTGGTCGGGATGACCATAGCATGTGTCTGAACACATCTGTATGGGATCCAGGCACAAATGATATTAGTAGGGTGAGAACATAGGAGGATACAGCTTCCCATACAGGATACAGTGTGATTCAGATGGGGGTAGCAGTTGGTGATGGTGTGCAGTGGCCTACAGGAGGACTTAGTAGCATGGTGGAAAGTGGCCACTTCAATGCCTTATCTTTTGAGGAGTGTGTTGTTGGGGATTTCATTGTTGACACTAACAGTGAGAGGCATGAGGTAGAACCTCGGTGAGACTATGATCAAGAGTCACGACACTGGATGAGACAATTGAGAGTCAGTGAGGACATGATCATGGTAGCCACTCGATGCATTGATGATACACATGCATTGGTGGCAGGTTATTGTTAGAGGGCCTCGATGGAACATGATAGTTCAGATAGGGGACTTTCCATTGATGACTTCCATACACTCATGGAGAGAGTGATTGTGATGAGGGATGACTACCAGCAGTTATTGATGGACAGAGATTACCTATTGGAGATTGGTGAGATGTATCACAGGGCACTAAGGGAACAGGAGCTTGAGGTGGACCGACTCACTCGTGAGTTGGTGAGCACAAGAGAATTCTTGGAAGGCACACAGGCAACCCTTAAAGAATCAGAGTCCAAATTAGATGAGCTCCTTGAGGAGACTGGTCAGAGATACACTATATCTATCTCGACAGAGAGTCAAATATGTTCCTCAGTTACATTGCTGGAGGATATTTGGGTGTCGCAGGGGCCACCATTCATGGGTAGTGCTGAGACAATCGGTCATACACATACACATGAGGATTCCATAGCCAGGGGAAGTTACGAGGACACTTTCATTTGTGTTTCGGGATTGGTTGATATCCACATAGAGGTTGATTCGACAGCACACCTTGGACATATGATGATGAGAGAGATGTATAGTGGGATTCACAGGGACGCATTGGATGGCAGGGAGGAGACACACTTA
>JZKD02S0425212.1:243631-253726 GCA_000966675.3 Picea glauca
CTATCTGAGTGATGATGGAGGGAGAGTGATTGACCAACAATTTGTGGAGTTATCTACTATTGTACCCGATAGTTGGAGTTTAGGCGATTATTCACCATGGGTGCTAGTGGATGAGATTTTGGTCCAATCATGGGGATTGACCAAATCATATGATACTTTCCAGCCCTACAGTTGGGTGCATATATTTATGATAGCCTTGCCCGACACTTTTATCATTGACAACGGCATAGGGGGTGCTAGACAATGGCAGGGGACATGGAGAGTTGGTAGGTTGAGACCACCTGATAGGAGTGTCTTGATTGCATATAGTAGGATAAGGGTGGATCATCAGGGGAAGACAGTTGAGGTCCTAGGCATGATGGAGAGTATCCTAGGCCATGGGACAAAGGATAACTCAAAGGTTGCTACATATTCAGACTCTCATTGGGATGAGGGTGGACGGATTTCAACAGTTACCAGTAGGGCACATCAACAGTTAGTGGGGATTGGAAGTGATGAGCTTCCAAATTTGGCATGGGATCTTGGAGTCCATTGGGTCGATAGTTTGTTTGATCTTATGAGGATCCATGCATGGAGGGTCTAGTCTGGATACTTTGAGCAGACAGTCATGATCAAAGTAGAGCAACATCAACATGATGGTTCCTGTCAGAGACTAGCATGGGACCCTGGGATAACAGGGTTGGGCATTTCATTGACTGATGGAGACGAGCAGATGTTTGCAGGGGGAAGTCACTTTGATTTTCCATTGAGTTTCAATATTGGGGAGATCACGTCACTCACTGGTGATTCATTGAGGTCTTGTAGTACCTCACTATGGTAGCAACATGTTCAGTCGGTGGGGGCCATGCTGAGTTTGGTATGGTTTGGTAGAATAGACCCATTTTGGGTTGACGCCATCTTTTATGTGAAGGAGACTCATGGTGTTGATATGTTAAAGAGCTATACTCCACAGGGCATTGCAGTTCACATTCTGATATGGGATCCAAGGATTGGAGTGCTTGGTAGTTCAGCGTTTGATCGAGTTGAGTTTCAAGTAGAGTGGTTGCTTGGGGAGTTGACTGAGATTCTTTGGCCATTGATCATTCTACTCATCAAGAGCATGTGGGTGTCATGCGTGGTGAGCACTTGGAGAGACCACATCTTGAGGGGAGTCTACCTTGTGTCACATAGGTGGATATGGGACCCCGGTATCATATGTAGTTGGATTCAGTTATTTCTTGAGGACAAGCAATATTTCGGCATGGAGGACTGTAATGTCCCCATTTTGGGACATTATAACATTACAACATTTCATAGTGTTATGTCTACCCGAGTAGCCATATAGGGGTGACATAGATTTCAGGAGATATTGAGGGGTTTATTTGGGCCTGAATTGCATCGATCATCATCAGGATCCATTCCTCACAACTAGGCTTTGGTTTCGTTGCATTCCGACGATTTCCGTAATTTTGAGTTATTATGGGTCATATCTTAATTAAATTCACTAAGAATATCATAATGGGCATATTACTTGGAGAAACCTCTTAGTGTAATAGCTCATCAGAATCGAGAGGAAGAGCACTACATGATAAGATCATGAGAAGTGACTTTCAGTGGCCGGAGAAGCCATCGGGATGGATAAATCACTTTTTAGAGTTAAAATGGTTAATTAATTAATTAATTAAGTGATTTAATCAAGGAATAATAAAATAAAGTAAAATTCACTTGGAGGGAAAAGGTTAACAATGAATTAGGGTTTCGGGAAACTATAAAGGAAGAGTAAAGCAACCTAATTCAGGATGCATTGTTATGATTTGATGTTGAGAGTTCCCAGAGGAGGAGGAGAGCCGACCTTACTGTTTTGTGGATTTCTAGAGGAAACCACCACCATTGATTGGTTTCAGTGTTGAGAGACACACCCTAGCCCATCAGAGACACCATCCAGGTATTTCACAGTACTTTTCAGGAGTATCCATTGCAGAGTGCACAACTCAGCTAGTGAGGGCGCAAGTTAGTTTGAGGGTTTGGAGAGCTACACAAGATCTGTATCTAGATTGCAGTTTCCTTCCAACCCATTTGAGATATAGCCAGGATGCTTCTATTGAGACATCTATCATCAGATTCTGATGGTGGAATCTTTCATATCGACTCATTCATCCATTTAGGGTGTAGCTCTTCCGGACAAACATTTGGTGTTGCATGCAGAGTTTTAGAGGAGATCTGGACAAATCCTTCTGACCCATTTCCTTATTTGGTGAGATGATCATTTTGAGCCATATAGCAGTAGATTCCATTGGAGGAATACTTTGGGGCACATCCAGTGCTCCAGGAGGTCCGCAAACCCCCCAGGGGTCCAGATCCGATGCCTTAGAGAGACCAGATTCAAGATCCGACACTCACCCATTTCAGTCTAGAGGCCAGGGTGCTTCTTTTGGAGTAGTTTCCAGCGTATTCCGATGGTCTGAACTTCCATACGAGTTTTCCAGCTGGTAGCGGTTACCATACTTCGCTGGAATCACAGATTTTCGCCGATCCATCCGTGCATGCATCAGATCTACTATCATCTTTTGATCACAGGTATTTTTATGTTATTTGATTGTATTCTAGTACTGATCCATGAGATTTGGCTGACGTTTATATTCTATATTTCTAGTAGGATATTATATTTCCATGCTCGAACCGTATTATACATGATATTGGGTAGTTGATGTTCTTTACTTCTGCATGCATCCTTTATATGTTGTTTAAACCATCAATATGCAATATGCACATGCAATAACCATCAAGATCTCAAACATACAACTGAAACACATCGAGAAACCCCCAGTGTATCAGATCTGCAAGACAGAATAATAGATCAACAACAAATATCTCGATCAGCGGAATCAGGTATATTTCATCATATGACCAAGCGAATACATCTTGAAATTATTTGAAGAGATCGGTGTAGATCTAAATTTCTTCAGGTAAACAATCTTCACCGATATATACATTCTCAATTTTACTAGGGCTATGAGAAATGTTGATCACGATGGTAGGAGAAATATTCGCCATGTTTCCTTCGGCATAAATACCATGCATATCTAATGGAACCATGGCATGACCGACCATCTCACTCAAGGTAGATCTAAAGTCATCCAGTTCAATCTTAACAAGATCTAGGAAAAAATAGGATTGATGATACATATCATCCCAAGGCCTATCAGGACCAGACATGTCCTCTAAGATGGCTTCATCCTAAGGTAAAGTATAGTCAAGGAAATAATGTGAAAAAGATGATTGAGAAACCCATATAGGCTCTAAAATTGGATCCACCTTGTCCGTCCGCGAGGAGGAAGGCTCCGGGTCAACAATAGCATCTAGAACATCTTGATACTCAACTTCTGTTGTTGACAATGGCATTATCATCCCAATGTGTGACTGACCTTCATACAACATAGTCAAAGAAGGTAGGTTCCAAGGGTTGTTGAAATATGAAGTACGAAAATGAACATACCTCATCGATGACGAAGACTCACTGGAAATGACAAGAATATGGTGAATTGGCTCGATGAAATCAAAACTACCCATAAAGGAGGAATAAATCCCGACACCAACATCCTCAGTTACCTGTTGAGAATTATCAATCATAGAGACCAAAGGTCCAACTGATGCACTAGGACTGGCATGCACAAAAGACAACTGATCAATCATCACTATCTTCCCTTCATGAGGAAAACGGACGACAGAATGACTGTCATGGAATAAGTCCAATTACACCCTAGTATTAAATTGTAGTTGAGAGGCACATCAATTAACTCGATGTCAACCTCCACAACCTTTCCACCTAACTGGAATGGGAAAGAGGGAAGTATCTCGTGGGGTCGAAAAGAACGCCCATCAAATGCGGTCAACATAGTCATGGATTGAGATAGTGTCGGATAGACAATGGCTTTCCAACGGGTTAGGGACATCACACATGTCGCAACACCTTCATCAATTACAATAAATTTGATGGTAATTTGTGTGTACGTGACATGGATTTGAAAGGCCACGTGGTAAGGTAAGTGAGGCTTAAGATCCGTGATATAAAACTTGATAAACTTTGAGCCACATGGTTCTAGAGATCCTAATGTAGATAACAAGGCATTCCTCTATGAAGGACATGTTTTGAGAACCTCCAAAGCCAACATCGCACATGGGTTTTGTCCCAAATATTTGGCAATCGAATATGTTTTGGTGGCTCTAGCATTAAGATTGTGGGTAGAGTGTTTTAGTACTCCTTTCAGAATACGAGGTAGAGGTTCCGACTTTTCGATTTGCAAGGGTGTTTCTAAGGGAGGAGGAGGAGGCTCTGGACCTAAAACAGTCTGTGAAGAACTTTAATCAGGAGATTGAGTGGTTACATCAATCTGGGACTTAACCATACCGATGCATAGATGGACACCTTCATGTGTCGAGGGGTTTTGACTCCCACTCGACGCATTTTTGGTGTTGGAGGTCCTCGAGGCCATATGATGATTATGTGGAAATGATTTTGTCAGCACAGTGGATGAATGCGATAAGAACCTCGAGGCTTCCTCAATTTTGTGGCACAAGTGGGTAAGGTGATCATCTTTACAAAGTTTACAAGGAAACTTCACCTTCCAATTTTCTTTCTTTCCCTCACCAACATTATTATTTGATTTATCATTATTATTTTCGTCCTTGGCTTTATTATTATTTTTCCCACCCTTACGATTATTACCTTGTCCTTTCTTCTTACTCCCTCCCGGTTGTTGGTTATCATTAGGTTTAGATGATGATTGTACAAAATGCACATTTTTTTATTGTGTGGCGGTGGAGGACGAAGCCGAAGCTTATCCTTCTACATGATGGCTTAGAGACAAATCTTTCAACTAGTTCATCACCAAGTTTGTAGTCTTAGCATTTTCAGAACCTATGATGCCATTGACATGAGGCCCGATATTGTTTCTAGGATCATAGTTTGACTGCGGTGCGTCGGGGAGAATTTCATAAAGCATACTATATTGAGCATATATAAGGTCCAGTTTCTAGGATTTGAAGATGACTTCTTCCTCAGATGTTACTTTAGATGTAGAAACATCCTTCAAAATATAAGGCAACAAAGACTTAAGGAACCATTCCAACAAAAAATCTAGAGGAATGTAGGCTTTAATCAACCTCTTCTGTCTGCACCACTCTTGGATATGATCAGAGATATGTGTGGCTTTATCTTGGCGAAAGGACAACAAAAGTTCTAGGCCGACATCGTAACAAACCAGTAATTGGAAGTGATTGAGAAAAACCAATACCATCTGATTGAAAATTTCATAGGTTCCCCAAGTAGCTCAATGTACCACTTCGTGGCGACCCTTGTGAGGGTGTGTTGAAATAGCCTCAAACAAATAAAATCATCATTTATGGAATTAGAAGAGCACCAAAGATGAAAAGTAGTCACATGATCACCCAGGTCCTCACCGGTATTGCCTTCGATTTTTGGAATGTTCGAATGAAGATTGGTGGGGATGAGGGTCTATGGCAGATCATGACACACAAGGTCATTCATTAACTTCGACAAATATGGCATATATAGTGTGGCCAGAAAAGGGAGCCTGGGTTGTGGCGTCTGAGCCCATGCTCCCGTGAAATATTTGGGTTGAGATATTTCAGACCATCCAGGGTTCTGGTATATACCATGTCCCTTTCTGGTAGGATAGTATCCTCGTCCCAACTGATTCATGAAAGGTTGTAAGGGAACCATACCCGCGAAATAAACATGATAAGGATTATATGCATTACACCCATATGAAGGAACTCTGTGCTGGGGGTTTCCCATAACATGAAACTAACTCCCTCCAAATGGAATACTAGAGGACAGAGGGGGATTCACCATAATAAATTCATTCCTCGAAATCAACGTGGAGGAAGAGGGAATGACAAATGAAATATAGGAAGTAAATTGACTTCCCATTTGAACACTTCATCCCGGAGCACTGAAGCTAGGATTAGTCCCATAGGAAGGAGGATTCCAACCTGCAACCGTAGGAGTCTCTTGGGGAATATGACCTCCACCAAATGATAAAGGAACATAAGGAGGCATCGTGCCCCCAAACACAAAACTAGGATTCATATTAGCCATTGAAACAGAGGATGAAAGTTGCGATGTCATGTTGGGCATACCAAAAGAAAAAGGATTAGAGGATGGAGGTATTGACTGAGAATCATGATTCGACATACCCAAAATAAATCCAAAAGGATTTTCTCCCATGGGCCAAGTAGATCTCATGGGTTGGGAAGAACTAGATGAGGGAGCCTCTGACACCCACACCATTGAGGATAAGGGAGTCGAGGGGACCCCACTAATCATAGAGGATAAGGGAGTCGAAGGACTTCCCTATATGTTCATATCTAACTCGGTACTCATAGTAGGTTGATCACAAGTCTAGGAGGTGGAGATATATGTACCACGCTTATTAACTCTATTCATTTTAGAAGCAACATCGGTAAAGGATTAAGACATGGTGATAAATTCAACAGACAAAGAGACCGATGAGGAGGTTGGTCTTGCTCCAGGATGACTCATAACTCGAGATATAATACGAAATCCTAAGGACAATTAATAATCAGAGAGCATAACAAAAAAAATAAAAAGGCCAATGCACACAAACAAGATATAATGGTTGAAAGGGACCTCTTGAACTAAATTAGGTATGCCTCTCCCAAGAGGGTCCTGAGGCTCCACAAAAATAGAGTGGAGGTGTAAGAGTCAGTTATAAGGACCCTCGTAATCTTCACAACGTAGTTGGTCAAATCCCTTTGGAGAGAAAATACTCCATAAAGTTTGTGTGTTTTTCGGCCCTTATCTAACTCAAGGTACCTGCAGAATAACCCCTTAAAGTAACTTATGTGGATACCTATGTGAAGAAACTAAAGTCACCATGATATAATCAATGCTCAGGCAAGCAGTCACAAATCTATTCCACCATATGGGCAGGGTAGCAAAGCCCGAAATCTTGAAAGCATCGCCTCTCATGGAGGTAAAGGTACTACAAAGACCCCTAGATACAAATACAATCCTAGAAATATCTATGACTCTAGGAATGTATTAGATGTTGGGTATGTGTTATATTCTTTGCATGTGTGTGTGTGTGGGTGCGTTAGATTTGACAACTGCATCTGAAGATCCCTCGTAGTAGTGCCCTGTTCGTGTCATGTGTGTCAAGCACTTTCCTAGGGGGGTTCTAGGGGGGGGCAGGTATTCCCCCCCTCGTTAAGCGCAGTGCCCCAAATTTATTTTTTGGGTGGTTTTTGCTATTTTTAGTGGTTTACTAATTTAATCCCAAATTAAGGGATTAAGGTTTTGGTATCTACAAAATACCTAAAAACATTGTATATATTGTATGGTGAATAGTGAAATTCGATAATGAATATAACAAAGGTTTTCTTGGTTGAGGGTTTCCAGTATAAAATCTTTGTGTACTATGTGAATGAGCCATTGATTAATTTCAGTTTTGCTTAAGAATCTATATGCATTGCTTTACTTCACAGGTTTAAAACTTACATGTGGAATCAAAGCTCATTTTTGGCTTCAGAGGGACGCCTTTGTTGTTGAGGGTTTGGCTCGATCTTGATAGATCAAGTTTATCTTGGGTCTGTGATAAACCTGGTTTTAGTGGGAGCTTTTGCAGTGGAGATTTGAGTATAGAAAGAGGAATGGCGAGCTCATCTAGAATCGAGATAGAGAAGTTCAACGGTAAAAAGTTTGAGCTATGGAAGCCGAATATGGAGGACCTTCTTGTAGACAAAGTACAATGGATCATTGTGGATCTTGGTACACAACCTACTGGTACACCGTCTACTAGCACACAGACTACAGGTACACAACCTACTAGTACACAAAATACCAGTACACCACCTATTGGTATGTCGAAGGAAGATTGGGAGAAGTTGGACATAAGAGCAAGGAGTACTATTCGACTCTGCCTGGTAGATTCGGTGTGGCTGAATGTCTCAAGAGAATATACAACCAAGAAACTATGGGATAAGTTGGGGAATTTGTATCAATCAAAGTCCCTAGTAAACAAGTTGTTTCTTCGAAAGAAGTTGTATCATATTAGGATGGAAGATGGAGATTCTGTGATAGAACATCTAAATGCATTTAATACTCTAGTAAGTCAACTTGTCTCTGTTAATATTATGATTGCAGAAGAAGATAAGTGTATTACTTTGTTATGTTCTTTTCCAGACTCTTGGGATAATCTGGTTGTAGCAATAGGTAGTACCACTCAATCTACATTGAAGTTTGAGGATGTAGTTGCATCCTTGTTATCTGAAGAGATGAGGCGGAAAAACATGGATGGTCATAGCAAAGATGCTTTATTTGTAAGAGGTCGTACCCAAGACAGGAATCATGGTAAGCCTTCAGAGGGGAGATCTAAATCTATAGGTAGATCTAAGTCTCCAGGAAAATCTTTGAGGAAATGTTGGAAGTGTGGTAAAACATGGAATTATAAGAAAGATTGCAAGTCTAATAAGGTTGAAAAACCAAAGGGATTTGATAGTACCTCTTCCATAGAGGCGAAAACCTCCATTGAAGAAGGAGGTGATGTTTGCCTAGCATCTACAAGTACACATGAAGACCACGATGTATGGTTGATCGACTCAAATGCATCATACCATATGACTCCTCACGGGGAGTGGTTCTTTGAATATGAAAAATATTATGGTGGTGATGTATTCCTAAAAGATGAATCGACAAAAAAAATCTTGGGATGTGGAAGGGTTAAGTTGTTGCTAAAAGATGGAAGGATTAGAACTCTCTCTGGGGTTCTGCACATTCCAAAACTTGCCAGGAGCCTAATATCTGTAAGCAAGTTGGATGATGCAGGAGTGGATACTGTATTTGGAAAGAAAACTTGCGAGTTGGTACGAGGGGCAATGGTGTTGATGAGGGAAGTTTGGTGTGGAACTATGTACAAGTTGTTGGGAATCACTTATACTAATGGGTGTAACAATTTTGTTGTCCTAGAGCAAACAAATAAAGAAGACAAGACCAATATCGTCCCTGAAAAGAAGACCATGTCGTGGCATCAAAGACTGGGGCACATTGGAGAAAAGGGCCTTCGAACACTACACAGTAAAGGCATGGTTGAAGGTATGTCTAATTGCACTCTGGATTTTGATTTCTATGAACATTTCATATATGGTAAACAGAATCAAGTAAGATTCCCATATGGTGCTACAAGAGCAAAGGGGATCTTAGAATTGATACGCAGTGATGTGTTTGGACCTGTTCCTGCTCCATCAATAGGTAAGTCTGTGTATTATGTTTCATTCATAGATGATTTCTCAAGGTACACATGGATTTATTTTCTTAGAAATAAATCTGAGGTATTTGATAAATTTAAAGAGTTTAAGGCTCTAGTAGAAAATCAGACAGAGAAGAAAATAAAGGTATTGAAAACATATAATGGTGGAGAATTCTGTGGAAATGAATTCGAATAATTATGTAAGAAGTGTGGTATAGAAAGGCAAAAGACTACTCCATACACTCCTCAATAGAATGGAGTTGCAAAAAGGATGAATAGGACACTAATGGAAAAAGCAAGGAGCATGCTCAACGGTGCCGAGTTGGGACAAGAATTCTTGGCAGAGGTAGTGGGTACATCATGTTACCTGGTCAATCGATCACCTTGATCAACGTTGGATGATAAAACTCCACACGAGGAATGGTCTGGAAAGAAACCCTCTCTTCAACATCTTAGAGTGTTTGGTTGTGATGCTTATGTACATGTTCCAAAGGAAAATATAAGTAAGCTGGATAAAAAGGATGAAAAGTGTATCTTTATTGGTTATAAAGATGGTGTGAAAGGTTATAAGCTTTGGAACCCAGAAACCAAGAAGATTGTTTACAGTTGACATGTTGTTTTTAAAGAAGTAAAAGATGTGTCCAAACATGAATTCCTACCAACGCAAGATGAACCTGAGAAAATAGAGCTTGAGTTGGATGATAAAAATCTGAATCATCCAAAGAAGAGGAAGCAGAAGAAGATGAAGAAGAACATCATACCCTAGTATTGAGGAGATCAGTGAGAGATAGAAGGCAACCATAAAGGTATATTCCACCTGATTTTC
>JZKD02S0425213.1:5845-17864 GCA_000966675.3 Picea glauca
AAAGAGTATGAAATAAAATAAGATAACATTTAAGTACAAAAAGATTTTGATAGACATACATTTGAAATATCATTCTTAAATCAAAGTATTTGAGATTACAATAATGTTATGTCCCAAAATAGTTCTTTAGGAACCTCAAAAAATAATATATGTCTTTAAAAATAAGAGAGTAATGTCTTGAAATACAAATAAAAGATTTAAGTTTGTCCTTCAAAGAGGATTGGGATGGGGTTCTCGTGGACCATGACATGAAAAGACCTTGAAGACACAAGAAAAACAATCAAGGATCAACCTGGGTTTCACAGATTACTGGGAAATGAAAAGAAATATGAAAAATGACTGTAGAAGAAAGGTAATAAGGACAAGAATAGGGTTGCTACTTGACTCACTATGATGGAAATACTTCTGAACACTTTACTTGTTTATTAGTGCCTATTTTATATGTGTTTGTTGTTCTGGAGGTGGAATAACTGCTGCAACCATTTCTTGCTGATTTGGCTCGGTGATTTTGATTAGGAATTTTCTTAGCCACTCTTCTATGTATTCCCTCATGGGGGTCACCGCGATCTCATGCTTAGTATTTATTTCGAACAACTCATTCTCCATCTCTCTTAGGTCCATCCCTAATTGGTGCCGTGTGTCATCTACCTCATCATTTTTGTTGATGTATATGACTAGCCACCTTTCAATTTCTTCCTTGGAGAATTCAATTGAATCAGTGACCTCACTTTCCCATGCAACTTTCAATATATCAAGTTGTTCTAATAATTTTTCTTTAGTTGAAAGTATTGTATCTATTAATAAACTTGGGTCATCAAGTTCCTTTGTGAGATGAACAAGCTTAAAGAAAAGGTCACCTCTTCTGTTCTTCACAACATCTAATTCATTTATCATTTCTATTAAACTTCTTATTCTCTTTAACCAACAAGCATTAATTTGTTTCATCCAGATGTTTGAAGGAAGGTTTTGTTCTCTTCTATGGATATCACTTAATATTGAAACTTTGGCTGGAAATGTTCCTACAACGTCTTTGTAAAAACCTTCATCACTTTCCGTATCTATTTAAGATATTCTTTGAAATTTGTAATCCTCGTTGCAAAGTTGGTGGATCTATGTGAAAGTTTCTATATTTCTTGGATCAAATCTATTATTTTTTGTATCTTATCTCCAACATTTTTTCTTACTGCTAACAATGAATCAGATGAGCCTTTCCACTTGTTGTTGCTTTCTGGAATATCTGCTAACGTAAGTGCTATTTGAGTTGAGTTTAATGGTTCAACAAACAATGGTCTTGGAATTAGGGTTGCCTCTAATTCCTTTATTTTTTCCTTTAAAATTACATTTTCCCTTTTAATGTTATTGACAGATTCCTTCAAAGCTTCTCTGGTTGCTTCATGAAATTGTACAATTTTTGATGGTGTACCCCATTGAAATTAATCTTTGATTTCCATTTCTCATACATTCTCTTATTTTTCAAGTTTACTTTTTCAATTAACAACTTTTTAAAAATTCTATTGTAGGCCGTGTGGTGCAATGTCACAAACTCCTCTTCAAATATTTCCGGTTCTTGGGTAACCAAGCTTCGACAATTTGTTGGGTTTCCAACTCAACCAACTGGGTTCTTTGATAAGCTTGTCTACATCCATTGCCTGGGGACTTTCTTGAGTTTCAGGTATTTCTATACCCATTTTTTTTGGTGTCGCTTTTCCTTTTAGCAGAAGTATATACAATGTGAGGTTTTTCAAGATTTTTCTTTATTGGGTCCTTGTCACCACCATCATCTGAACTTCTGACCGATGTTTTCCTTATTTTTAAACCACTGCTCCTAGGTTTTGTTCTTACTTGGGTACTCTTTTCAGACACAGTTGGTGAATTGGGATTTTTATTCACTGCTTCTCTACCTTGCTGTCGATATCCCTAATTGGTACTGGATAATTCCTTCGTATCATTAAGAGCTTGGTCAATTGAAGTTTTAGGGAGATTCAAATTATCCCCACCTCCTTCTTTAAACCGTTTAATTTTGGTGAAATAATAAGAATAACCGACTAAGGTCATATGTGCAATAAACAAATCATCAGGGTCGAAATCCTCAATGAGTTCAACTTCATTTAGGTCGAGTTGGTCAAGTTGATTGAAAAGTTCATCCAAATGGGATATGTGTTTTACGATAATTTCCCCGACTTTCCAAAGGAGCAGGATGAATTGCTTCTTTCTTTTCTCATTAAAGAAATGAGCCTAGGACTTATATTGCATGCAAACCTATATAACAAAATACTTTTTGATACATATAAAGGGAGGAGGAAATGTTTCTCTTCATAACCAAATAAACTTATAATACTGAAATCTTCAGTGGTTTACAAAAATCCTTTCTCCGAGAGAAAGGTGGCAACTATGAGTGACAATATCGACATATTAGGACCAAAGACTATTTTTTTGAACTCAAAGATAACATTATTATGAACCAGGTAGAAATAATACTATTCTTTGTGCCTCCTCAAGGCTAGATACCAGGTGAAGACTGGTTCCACCTTACAACCGACACTCCTTTCCCTTGACAAGTCTTTGAAAACATGGAAATAAGCTATGGAAAAATTTAGATAGGATGTCATATAAAATTTGTGGGTCTTTTTCAGATTACTTAGTTGAAATGAGGTTTCACTAGAAATAATGCGACCCTAATCAATGAGGGAATTTTCGTGTATAGAAAAATGGAGAATATAAATGATATTTCTTGGCACATAGGCCATGGATTCCAGACTAATCATGCGAGCAAATACCAGTAAAATTATTTCTATGGGTATTTCAAAGAACATACCTCAACATTGGAAGCACCAGTGTTATTTCTTGGGCCGAACAAATATTTATCAAGGAGCTCTTCTCCTCCTTTGTTTTGTTTGAGGATTTCGATGACCTCTTCATCCCTGAATTGCATGGTGGGGGTTGGGAGTTGTAACATTTTGGTAAATACTAAAGGGGCCAAGGAGATGGTTTTTTGTCCTTGGAGTTGGATTATTCTCTTCTATGAATTGAATTTATTTGCACACCACTGGACGAGTTCTTTGAAATCTGTTACTTTCATAACAAAACCATCAAGGGCTATGCCTGAAGTCTAGACCTGGTTTGAATTCTTCTCAATGAGAGAGAGGGCCTTGTAATAGTTGTAAGCTCGTGACCACTGGAACTCTTGGTCTTCATGTCCAAGCATATTTAGTGTATCTCCACAATACAACTATTTTCTCTTACTTGACATTCTTTTCACTACTTTCTAGCCTTGGAAATATGTGGTGCTACTGTTGATATAACATTTTACAGCTTGGCATATTAGTTCTTATTTAATTTAGCACATATTTCTCTGATAATTAATCATTATAGCTCTTGTTTCAAAGTTGTCGATTTGCACGATGAGATTTTTGAATTTATTATAAGGTTTATGAAATCTTCTCCTCTTTAATAACGACATTATGTTCACACAAGTGTCGGCTAATGTGGAAGGGGAAATAAATGTGATGGGGAAGTGGTGATGTGATGTCGCATTGGATGGAAAATGTTTAAGTATGGAGGTGAAAAAAGATGAATGAAAATTTCTTTATGGTGAAGGTGGGATTGCGGGTGTGGAACACAATACATGGGAATGGAAAAATGTGAAAGGGACTTACTCCCACATCCACAATGAGAGAAATGGCCAAGTATGGGAGAGGGTCATTTTTCGGGTTGCAAAAGTAAGAGAGACATTTTGTAGAACGTGGGACTGTGGATTTGCAGGCATGCGAGACACATGATATAAGAAAAAGGGTAAGTGGAAGAGGCAGTTGTACTGCATCTACTTTTTTAAGGAAATGACTAAGTATAAAAAGTAGAAAGTGCATTTTGGAGGACGTGGAGATAAAGGTTCAAATTGAGGGTAGCATGATTGTGGGTTCGTGGACATGGGGAAGTGCAGGTTTGGGACATGTTGGAATCCCGCATCACTCGAAAAAGTGGCTAAGTGTTGAAGCTTGGAAAGAAGAAAATGATTAAGTATAGATACACATGCTTGTGGGTCTGTGGACCTAGAACTTTGATAGTAGTGTGACCCACAACCCACATTTGAAAACAAAAAAATGACTAAGGAAATTCAAAGAGCAAACAAAAGCAAATGAAATAATACTAACGATAGGTGTGTATATATGAACGTTGATCAATGAAGGTGGATCAATAGAAGGGTTCTAGCCTACATACAAATATAACATTAGACATGTAATAATTCAATATCTATAGCTTAATAAGGGGTTTTATAATTAACATGGGGCTTTGCCTAGGGATTAACATGCCCCTCCCCTTCAAACACGTGTTATCCTCAACACTTGATTAACTGCGGGCGTTTCTATATGAATAACTCATCTTCCCATATCGCCTCTTCTACTGGTAGGTTCTTCCATTTGACAAGGTACTTAGTAATTGCTCGATTTTGCAACTACTTAATCCCCGTTTCAAGGATTATTCATGGTTCTAGTATGATTTTCCCTTCTTCATTAATCTTTGGAAAAATAGTTTGGACTAGGACCTTTTCACCAATTACCTTCTTTAAGTAAGAAACATGGAAGACTGGATGTACACATGAAGATGGAGGAAACTCCAATTTGTAAGCCATACTTCCAATATTTTGCAACACCTTATAGGGGCCATAATATTTGGGTGCTAATTTATCATCATTCTTTTGTTTCTCGAGGGACATTAGTTTATATGGTTGTATCATAAAAAATACCCAATCCCCCACTTCAAACTCCCTTTCACTGCGATGTTGATCTACTTGTTGTTTCATCCTATTTTGTGCCATAACCAAGTTGTCCTTGAATAGTTTGAGAACCTCGTATTGGTTCCCTATGTGGTCCTCTACTGCCTAAATTTTTGTAGTCCCTTTCAAGGGTGATGTGATGGATCAAGAATGATATCCATAAAGTGATAGTAATGGGGACATTTTTGATAAAGTATGGAAGGATGTGTTGTACTGCCATTTTTCCAAGGGAAACCACTTGACCCATTGTGTCTGTTTATTAGATGCAAAGCAACGAAGATATCCTTCTATACATTTATTCACAATCTCATTTTTCCCATCAGATTGAGGACAAGAAGATGAGTGGTGAGCCAATTGAGTACCCAAACAAGAAAACAATTCAGTCCAAAAATTTCCAATGAAAATTGGATCTGTATCACTTACAATAATCTTGGAGTCTTCATGTAGCTTTTGAAATGTTTCCATGAATGTTGCAGCTACTGTACTTGATTTAAAGGATGAGAAAGAGATAAAAAAATGGGCATACTTTGTTAGTCGATTCACTATTACCATGATGGAAATATTTCCTTCAGATTTGGGTAAACCTGTAATAAAATCCATTGAAACTTCTTCCCAACATTGAATTGGTATAGCTAATAGTTGTAAGAGACATGTCATCTTGATTCTCTCTCCCTTATTCTGTTGGCATACTGCATGTTGGCGTGCAAGAAGTTGTAAGACCCTAGGTTCGAGTTATCTTTTCCAATGAAACCCTTTAGACACTGGCCCTTTCAAAATCACCTGCATGTAAGTGAAGTCTCACCCGAGGCATCTATTGGGGCTGCAGGAACCGATTTTCTGCAGTAGTGAGGGAATGTGAGGTGATCATCCTATTTATTCTTACCTGTTTTTTTTGTGCGCGTTACCCTGTATTTCAGTTACTTAGTGAACTCAGTTATATATTACCATTCTACTTCAGCTTGCAACATAGAAAACATACTGTAGCATTCATACTATTGCGCAATGATCACACATAATATAAATCTAGTCTAACATGCATCGATAAAGAATCCACGATCAATCACATAAAATAAAAATAGACACAATAGTTAACGTGGTTCACCTAATTTTGGGCTACATCCCCAATGACTGGCTTCTTTATTATGCTTTCTGTAATTGTCTTAAGCTTGCACACTGCACTTACAAAGATACATCATGCTATCTTTTCCTTCATCTATCCTAGCCGCTCTGCAATGAAAGCCTTTCTCTCTCTCTCTCTCTCTCTCTGCCACATCTCCTTAACACTCAGACATAAAATCTTCTCTCGAACAAAACTATACAAAACTCTTGACTCATTGGACTCAAAAGAGAGGAACCCAAAATCGAGGAACCCCTATTCTCCCAACCCATTACATATTTATACATGATTTCTAGGGAATAAATCCCTACTTTTCTCACCCCAAAACCATATTACAATTCCTAACAAGTCAAGTTGACTCGCTGATCAAGCTTGCTTTTCCTTTTGCATGCTACTTTTGTGCTCCCACTGTCGTTCTTCCTGCTTTTACGCGTCCTTCTATCTTTAACATGTCGGGATGTCATCCTTCCTTTTCACTCGCTTTCTTCTCTTGATTTATTATGTACTCTATTCCTTTACTTTATTCCTCTTACTGTGCACTGTACTCCTGAATGCGCCTAAAATATGCGAAACCAAGCCTAGATGTGCCTCAACTGCGTACTCCACTCCTACCTTGTCTTCTTTCTTCTTCTTCTGTGCACATCTTCCATACTTTAGGATTTTCATGAATATTATTTCCACATTTCCTATCCAATAGACCCCCAACACTCACCCATGGCTCGTCCCGAGACACTTAGGCTTGTTGCTTGTTCCTCCATGCTTCGATGAACTTTGGGGAGGATTTTGTAGCTTCCTCAACTTCCTTTAGTATTGTTGCCTCAGTTTTCACAATTTCTTCTACACCCTGTGCAGTCAAGGACATAAGCTTTTATTATGTTTCATGTGTTGCTTGTTTCACCTTTCCCTGCATAGTTTCCAGTTCTCCTATCACCTTCAATGCTTCTTCTTGTATCAATCCTACATGTTGTTGAAGGATGTTCTGATGATCCCTCATCTTTTCAACTTCCACATATGAATGCTTTTGTTCCAAAATAGTCGTCATTCATTTCGTCGGTGGAAGGGTGTTTATGCTCTCTAACACTTTTTGGGCCTTTTCCTATGCTTCCCTTAATTTTTATTCCATGACCTTCATCTCTGGATCTTCTACTAAATCTGTCCAAATTTTTGCACTTTCCTTGCAGAGTTTTGCACATTCTTCCTCCAACTTTTTGATGTTTGCTACAACTGTAATTTCCATTCTCTCTCTTCCTTCTCTTTCCTACAGTGGGGTTCCCGATGTACTACACAACTGTAGGTCCTCAATTCTTGTGTTAAATCCTTTGATGACTTCGCTAATTTTCAAGACATGTTCTTCCATAGTAGCCTCTACTACTATTGGTACTTCTATAATTTCCTTGTATAATTTCTGGAACACCTCTTGTGTCTTCTATGCGATTATCTTGGCTTCGTCATTTTCCTTTAAATATTTCCTAGCCCTTTCCTCGGCCTCATTCTTTTCCTTCCTCACTCCTTCCACTTACCCTTCCACTTCTCTCTTTTGCTGTATAGAAGTTTCATACTGTTGTTTCAATTGAGCCCTTTGATCCATTACTTTGGTCATTTCCCGGTGTGCTTCATCTGCACGGAGCCTAATCTCATGTAAAATTCCTATTTGCAAGCTTCGTAATATGTGTATAGGCATCCGTGACACCAATATGTTCAAGTGGATCAATGTCTTTATCTGTTCTTGCAGTTCGGGTGTTGGGAAATCGATTGTGTCTATCCCGATTTGTAATGCATTGCACCCAACTTCTAACTCGGTCAAGACTACATGAGTAGCCTTTGCTTCCTCTACCATAATTGTGGACGGTCCTCCCTTTGATCTGCACTCTAGTGTTATTATGGTTGATTCTTAGAGATACTGTAATGCTAACAACTGATCATGAACCTTCTGGTGCTATTCTGTTTGTTTCCTTGTAGCTTCCTCAATGACTTCCTCTGTGACATCCCGTACTTGGTAGCCAATTCGGTCCATGTCATCATTGGTCAATTTATAGACTGGGGGTACCTTGTGCGCTTTCGTCTTCTTGCTTGCACCTCTTGCTGGATCCTTCCCCTTATCTTTGTGTTTCACTCATGCCACGGGGAATGCGGATTGCGATTCTCTTGCTAATGGTCCTGGTGTATTTCCTGTGCCATTTTTCTAGTCATTCCCCTACCCTTCATCAAGTTCTTATTCATATTTGTCCTGTTCCTCTTCCCCTTCCTCTTCTAGGTGGCCTGTTTGTTCTGCTGGGGTTTTCCACCTGTTGGAGCCACCTTTCTCAGCTGGTTTAAATGTAATTCTTAAAATCAAAGGTTGGCCTTTAAGTTGTCTTTTACTTCGTGACCTTTACCCACTGAAAACATCAGTAGTCCTGATATGCAAAGTGGCAATGGTCATTGTACTCCTAATCCACTTCCATTTAACTGTTAAACAAGATTTTTCACTTTTTTATACCTCGAGATATCGTGATTCGGGAGTTACAAGTCACACGATTTCCAAGCCCTGATGCGCGAAGTCGCGAAACAACCTTGAAAGCTTACCCATGTTAGCGTCGAGAGTAAAGTTCCTTAAACCTTAGTTAAGTGCTGTTGGGATTTCACATCTTGACGATCGCTCTCCCCAAAAGTCTTACCGTCATAACTCCGATAGGCGAAGTTGTGAGATAGTTTCAAAAGTCACCCGGGTTAGTGTCAGGGGTAAGTCATTTTAAACCGCAGTTAAAAAATGTCGGGGTTTCGTGACTCTACATTCACTCTTCCAAGAAACTATACCTTCGTAGCCTCGAGTCACGAAATCATGATATTAATTAAACACTGATTAATTAAACACTTAATCCGGATCACATTTTTGCTTAACTAGATTACGTCATCGGGATCTCGGGTTTTAGGGGCTCGAAGGATAGGAGTGAAATATCCCGATATGGCAAACGCCGAAAAGGGTGATTAAAGTTTAAAGAAAACCTAATTAAAGAAGCTAAACCAAATTAATCAATGCATTAATACAAATAGTAACACGCACTGTCTACGGGTTAAATTTAAATGTTTTTTGCGCTAACATGTGTTACGACCTATCAAAATTTATGGCATTTATTTGAAATGAGGTGAAGTGATAGGTAAAGATATTGTTTTTATTGCTAAATCATTCTCTAAAAACGATTTGAACATTCTGTTCATAAGGATGATGGGGTTTTAAATGGTCGAGATATAGAGTTCTTTCTCTCATTGTTTCAAATTTCATTTCTATCTTGCGCAAAGAAGATTTTCTCACTAGGCT
The DNA here is from genome assembly GCA_000966675.3 of Picea glauca. Lineage (NCBI taxonomy): Eukaryota > Viridiplantae > Streptophyta > Pinopsida > Pinales > Pinaceae > Picea > Picea glauca. Next base: position 15,035 of record JZKD02S0425213.1, read on the forward strand.
AATTTCTGTATGTATACACATTTTTACTACAGGAGAGCTAAGTCAGAGTCCTCTATAATGGATCCATGAAAAGCGTCCAAGGCGATTGCTGAGAATTCAGGGCAAGGCTCAGATACTGTTTCCGATACTTCACCCCGAAGTATTGATTCTGTCAGAACCTGGTCATACGTCTCCGAGGTTCTTCAGTCCGAATTGGTGATTTGTTCAGATGATTCCAACGATAATGAGAAGGATGATTTGGCCACCAAATACAAAATCGTCGTTTTAAGCAGAGATGCATAAGATAGCAGCCAGGGCACGAATCCTTTCCTACTATGATATGATCCGATGGGCATTAGATCATGTGGACATCCTGATCAGAACTATTATCAGTGAGCAGAAGGTGACCATTGGGACCTTCAGACCAGAACATTTGCAGGCGATGTACCAATTGTCACCCACACCAAACTTCTCACACAATGCCGAGTTTCTGGAAGGTTTTAAGTGGAAAGAATGTGAGCAATATGGCATAAAATTGTCTGATCTGATCAAGGATTGGGTCTTACGCCCCACAAAGTTTAGGGCGGAAGGTAACAAAGTTTATTCAATCTCTTCCTTGGAACCACAATTAAAATATATAGCAATGATGACCTGTAGGCTTTATGGGAAGGAGGACACCACAAATTTGTTTCTCCCATGGGTGCCTCTCATTCATATAGTCACTGAAGGTTGTTCCTTTGACTGGGCCAAATTGTTGTCAGATAGTTTAACCAGCCAGATTACTGAATATCGGATGCAAAGGGCGAATGGAAAGGCCGCTTCATTTTTTATGTCTGCCTACATCATGGATGTTGTTTGTTTCATGATGCCTTTCCCTCTAATGAGTTGGAGATGGACTCCATATAAGGTTGAGCCTATCCATGTCTACCACTCAAAACTTTGGGAAGATAAGGTCACATAATTCATATACGAAATTTTCAATTGGGTAATGGTACCAATGCATGTCTCCATCTTCGGCAACCCACCACCCAGGATTTCAGATAACATCGCCACCAACTTGAGCAATGTGGACGACTGGTACGTAGAGGCAGAATTTTCATACATCAGGGTTTTTGGCACCTCTATTCCCCCCTATGCTCTACCATTTTTCATACCGGACAGGCTGGTTTGTCGCGAAATCGCTAGGAAAACTGTGATTGGCGGCATAAGCAAAGAGATTAAAGGATTTTCGAAGAAGGTATGGCCGTGCTTCCCCATTCATTTGAATACATATTCTTTATTAGATTTCAAACACGCAAAAGCTGAGGTAGCGGCTTTTGAGGATATTAAATTGGTCCACATTGAGTTCAAGAAGCACGACCCACACAGGATCATGGGAAATCACATGGTGAGTTGTGGCCTTAAAAGGTATGAACATGAGCATTCACCTCATGATGACATCTTGTAAGGGGCGATGTCCTATGCCGAGGTCCTAAGTCAGATTCAAACCCTGTCGCCCGAGGAGATGGTTGATTTCTTCAAATTTCAGGAACACTGGTGGAGTTGCCTTCCCCCAGTCTTACAGGGTAAGAACTCGCCGACTGCAGATGTACAACAAATGAAAGCTAAGGGCTCCAAAGATTTAAGACCTGACCAAGAGGAACACCAGGAAAATAAGAAGCAAACCGGGGGCTCGAAACAGGAAGTCGAGATCCCCAACCCTCAAAGAAATCCGACCTCTGTTGTTACCCCAGGGAAATCATCCAAGCATATCGATAGCCCCATCGTTTTTGCTACTCCCTTACAATACACAAAGGGGATCCCAGATGCAGGATGGATTTTTGGCAAAGAACTAATGCCCATAACTGTGGAAGAGTTGCCTCCGAACAAATTTTTCTTCGATAAGAAGAGAAAGGCCATTGTGAAACAAGAACTTTATCAAGAGGTAGGCACGATAGCCAAGAAATTTAAAATCCTTGCTAATGGGAGAGCCATGAAAAAAGAGGAATTTGCAACTTAGATAGCAGGGATGTTGGGGGATTTTGCTACAACCAACCAATATTATGTCGAGTCCCTAAAAGAACAGTTGAAGAAAAAAAACCGCTTGATCAAAACTTTGGAGGATAAGCTGGATACAATAGAAGAAACCACCAGAGATCAGGCGAGCACATGTATAGAGCTAGCTAGGGAAACCGATCAAAAGGAAATTGAGTGGCTCAAATCCGATCTCGAACAGACATAGCAGATGGCGCAGACCAACCAATCACAGATAAACCAACAAGGAGAATTGATAGGGTAGTTACAGGCCAAATTAAATCTCGCNAGATCCCCAACCCTCCAAGAAAGCCGACCTCTGTTGTTACCCCAGGGAAATCATCCAAGCAGATCGATAGCCCCATCGTTTTTGCTACTCCCTTACAATCCACAAAGGGGATCCCAGATGCAGGATGGATTTTCGGCAAAGAACTAATGCCCATAAATGTGGAAGAGTTGCCTCCGAACAAATTTTTCTTCGATAAGAAGAGAAAGGCCATTGTGAAACAAGAACTTTATCAAGAGGCAGACACGATAGCCAAGAAATTTAAAATCCTTGCTAATGGGAGAGCCATGAAAAAAGAGGAATTTGCAACTTAGATAGCAGGGATGTTGGGGGATTTTGCTACAACCAACCAATATTCTGTCGAGTCCCTAAAAGAACAGTTGAAGAAAAAAAACCGCTTGATCAAAACTTTGGAGGATAAGCTGGATACAACAGAAGAAACCACCAGAGATCAGGCGAGCACATGTATAGAGATAGCTAGGGAAACCGATCAAAAGGAAATTGAGTGGCTCAAATCCGATCTCGAACAGACATAGCAGATGGCGCAGACCA
>JZKD02S0425235.1:0-17863 GCA_000966675.3 Picea glauca
CCTGAAATGTTGAATCCCGACTCCTCGGAATCTCTCACCACGTGTTCCTCCGATCAACGGCTCCGATCACGTTGGGAAATCTCCGGTCGCGATTTTGGTTTGCAAGGTTTTTTCCACTCTGGAAAACCCCGATGCCTCCAAACACCGACTTTCTTATATCTCCTGCCACGTGTCCTCAACGATGAATGGTTCAAAGCACTCGTTGGGTAATTGTGGATCGCGATTTCAATATGCGAGATTTCTATGTCCTCGGAAACCTCGATATCCCGATGAGAAAGTTCCCGACGAATCCTCCTCTGCTTGCTGGGGATTAAACCCTGCGCAACTCTGCACGATCTGACGGCTGGCGAAATTTTTCTAGTCCCCTCGGAGAATCCTGACCGTTGATTCCTCCCTCTCGAGGATCTCCTGAGAACGGCTAAGTATTCCTTCTCAGCACTTGTTTTCTAACATTTTCACTCGCAGCTCCTGCTCAAACCTTCCTCGGCCTGAACTTTCTATGTTCCCTTTCAATGATATTTCAAAGGTTATATCCCTCTTGAGCTTATCCACTCTGACTCTCTCAGAGACTTTGCACACACTTCTCGTTCTCGACCTTCAACAACTCTCAAAGTGTTGAGTCTCTCAGACTCTGTGTACTTCTGACAATAGTAGTCTATGCCTTCCTTTTGTTCAGACTAGCCACTGAGACTTCAAGTTTAGCCTGCACCTCCCCTACACGACTCTACCAACCCAAATCAACTTCTAGGTGAATGAGAATAAGGGTTTAACTGTCGAGCCTCATCAACGCACTCTATGCGGATGAATTCAACTGCACTCTATACAGGAATCTCCTGGCTCAGACAGAGAAAAAATTGAAACTTATTCTGTCCTCTCTCTCTCAGACTTCAGTTAAAAACCCTAAAATCCTCATGCACAACATATTCAAAGCAAATGCATAACAGAAACAAACATTCATGAGAACATAAACAACATACAAAAAGAAACAACACCAGCCATGAAATTGAATCAAAGACTCCCTTCTATTAATTCTAAAAACATTTGTACATTGGTGTTCTTCACAGATTCTCTGCTTTCTCTCCCTTCTTGCTCCTGANTCACTCCCAGCTCCTGCTCAAACCTTCCTCGGCCTGAACTTTCTATGTTCCCTTTCAATGATATTTCAAAGGTTATATCCCTCTTGAGCTTATCCACTCTGACTCTCTCAGAGACATTGCACACACTTCTCTTTCTCGACCTTCAACAACTCTCAAAGTGTTGAGTCTCTCAGACTCTGTGTACTTCTGACAACAGTAGTCTATGCCTTCCTTTTTCTCAGACTAGCCACTGAGACTTCAAGTTTAGCCTGCACCTCCCCTGCATGACTCTACCAACCCAAATCAACTTCTAGGTGAATGAGAATAAGGGTTTAACTGTCGAGCCTCATCAACGCACTCTATGCGGATGAATTCAACTGCATACAGGAATCTCCTAGCTCAGACAAAGAAACAATTGAAACTTATTCTATCCTCTCTCTCTCAGACTTCAGTTAAAAACCTTGAAATCCTCATGCACAACATATTCAAAGCAAATGCATAATAGAAACAAACATTCATGAGCACATAAACAACATACACAGAGAAACAACACCAGCCATGAAATTGAATCAAAGACTCCCTTCTATTAATTCTAAAAACATTTGTACATTGGTGTTCTTCACAGATTCTCTGCTTTCTCTCCCTTCTTGCTCCTGAATAATAATAAAATCCCTGAATAATGTACAAAGAAGGGTGTCTATATCCGTTTTCCCTCTCGAACTCTAAACTGTCTAATCTAGACTTAAAATATCTATCTACTTGTATTAAATCTATTAAATGTCTCCTATCTAATTCAGACAAGAGCATATGGATCGAGGTCTGATACAACATACAAAAGGCGTTCTTTCATAAATGGTGCATTTATACATTGGCGCATTCTCTTGTTTGAAAATTCAAAAAGTTTTGGATTGTCTTGTCTAGCTATTGTTGTCTTTCATGCTGGCTCGNCAACACCAGCCATGAAATTGAATCAAAGACTCCCTTCTATTAATTCTAAAAACATTTGTACATTGGTGTTCTTCACAGATTCTCTGCTTTCTCTCCCTTCTTGCTCCTGAATAATGTACAAAGAAGGGTGTCTATATCCGTTTTCCCTCTCGAACTCTAAACTGTCTAATCTAGACTTAAAATATCTATCTACTTGTATTAAATCTATTAAATGTCTCCTATCTAATTCAGACAAGAGCATATGGATCGAGGTCTGATACAACATACAAAAGGCGTTCTTTCATAAATGGTGCATTTATACATTGGCGCATTCTCTTGTTTGAAAATTCAAAAAGTTTTGGATTGTCTTGTCTAGCTATTGTTGTCTTTCATGCTGGCTCGTGTGTCATGGGCGATGCTCCTGCATCATACTCCTCGGCTTTGAAAATATTCATGGGCTCCTATCCATGAGCTCCTACACGGTCTGTCCATGCTTTTGGATAACTACTTCTGTCTCCCAGCTTACATCTTCCACTGGATGATTTTTCCATTTCACTAGATACTTGAAGTATTGCTTCCGTCTGGTTCTTTTGCTGACTCTCTTGTCAAGTATGTGCTCCATCTATGGCCTTTCTGCAATTGGCATCTGCTTCTGCCACGGGATCTTTGGCTTCTCATCATTTCCAGTTCCTACTTTCTCAGCCTTATATGGATATAAGTCTGAAACATTGAATGTCGGAGATATTTCGATGTCATCCGACAATTCAATGTCATAAGCATTTTCTCCCAATTTCTTCAGGACTCTGCACAACCCAATTTTATTCATTTTCAGTTTGTTGTATGTTCCCCTTGGGAACCTTTCTCTCCTCAGATGTGCCAGAACTAGATCACCAACTTCGAATTGAAGTTGTATCCTATGCTGATCTTCTCTGCGCTTGTACCCCTGGTTCGTTTCCAGCAATTGTTGCTTCACTCTGTTGTGAAGTTCTTCCATCGCTTCTGCGAATTATTTAGCACTTGCGCTCTTTGTGAATATCTGTTATGAGTCCCCTAGTTCAGACACTCCTCTCGGCTGCCTGCCATATATAATTTCAAATGGACTTTTGCCTTTGCTTCTGTTCATAGAATTATTGTACGTAAACTCTGCCTGTGGTAACACATTGTCCCAACTGTTGTGGTGCTCTGTCACCAGGCTTCTGAGTAAATTTCCAAGACTTCTGTTGACCACCTCTGTTTGCCCATCCGTCTGTGGATGATAGGAAGAACTAAACATTAAGTTAGTCCCCATTTTCTTCCACAGTGTCCTCCAAAAATGTCCAATGAACTTTGTATCACTGTCTGATACAATGCTTCTGGGTAAACCATGAAGTCTAACGATCTCCTTGAAGAACAAATTTGCAATATGTGTTGCATCGCTGGTCTTATGGCATGGTATAAAATGTTCCATTTTTGAGAACCTATCGACCACCACAAAGATCGAATCGTGTCCTCTTTGCATCCTCGGCAATACTAATATGAAATCCATGTTGATTTCATCCCACGACCTGTCCGGTATGGGTAAGGATTGATAGAATCCCGCATTCTGCTTTCTTCCCTTTGAATGCTGACAAATTCTGCACCTGTCAAAAAAATTCTTGACATTTGTTCACATCTTTAGCCATAAATAGGCTTCACTCAGCTTTGCAAATGTTTTATCGTGGCCAAAATGTCCTGATAATCCGCCACTATGCTTTTCTTTTAGTAAATTCTCCCTCATGGAGCAATGTGGAATGCATAACTGATTGCCTCTGAACAACAATCCATTTTGGATCATGTAGTCCATCCACTGGCTTCTGTCTCTGAGAACTAGATTCTCATTTGCCTCGTATGCCTCTAAAAAATCTACATCACCTGCATACATGTCTTTAAGATTTTCAAAACCCAAGGTCTTGACTCGAAACTCCTGCAGCAAAAAACACTTTATGCTCAAAGCATCAGCCACTTTGTTAGCAGTCCCTGAAATATGTTTAATGACAAATGTAAAATTATGCATATACTCTACCCATTTAGCGTGTTTCTGATTCAGCTTATCCTCCTAAGTCACAAACTGTAATGCATGATTATCACTATACAGAACAAATTCTTTTGGCATCAAATAATGCCTCCACTTCTTCAACGCCTGTATGATAGCATACAATTCTTTATCATACGTTGATTACTTCACCTTGGATTCATCCAGCTTCTCTCTGAAATATGTGATTGGTCTATCCTCTTGGATTAAGACCGCTCCTACGGCAAAGCCACTCGCATCACACTTTACCAGGAAAACTTTCTGAAAATCCGGCAACACCAACACTGGTTGCTCTGTGATATTCCTCTTCAACAGATTGAAGCTCTTCTCTGCCGCTTCAGTCCAATGAAAAGATTTATGTCTTTTCTTGACTGTGTCCATCATTGCTGCGCTAACCCCACTGAAATTCCTGATGAATTTCCTATAGAAACTTGCAAATCCATGGAAGCTTCTTACCTCGAAAACATTCCTCGGTGATGGCCAATTTTTAATCACCTCTACTTTACTTGGATCCATCCTTAATTCATTTGCCGATATGACAAACCCCAAGTCAATGAGTTCTCTCTTCATGAATGAAGACTTCCTCACATTGATTAACAACTTCTCTTGCTGCAGTTTCCTCATTACTACAGCTAAATGCTTCAGATGTTCTTCTTTTGATTTGCTGAAAATCAATATGTCATCTAGATAAACAATGACAAATTTACCAATAAACTCTTTCAACACTTCATTCATTAATCTCATGAATGTACTTGGTGCATTCGTTAAGCCAAACAGTATGACTAGCCATTCATACAATCCTTCGTTAGTCTTGAAGTCTATCTTCCATTCATCACCTTCCCTCATGCGAATTTGATCGTATCCGCTTTTCAAATCAACCTTTGAAAAAAATTTGGCTCCACTTAAACAGTCCATCAGGTCATCCATCCGTGGTAATGGAAACCTGTACCTGATGGTTATCTTGTTAATGGTTNTTCTTGCTCCTGAATAATAATAAAATCCCTGAATAATGTACAAAGGAGGGTGTCTATATCCATTTTCCCTCTCGAACTCTAAACTGTCTAATCTAGACTTAAAATATCTATCTACTTGTATTAAATATATTAAATGTCTCCTATCTAATTCAGACAAGAGCGTATGGATCGAGGTCTGATACAACATACAAAAGGCGTTCTTTCATAAATGGTGCATTTATACATTGGCGCATTCTCTTGTTTGAAAATTCAAAAAGTTTTGGATGGTCCTGTCTAGCTATTGTTGTCTTTCATGCTGGCTCGCGTGTCATGGGCGATGCTCCTGCATCATACTCCTCGGCTTTGAAAATATTCATGGGCTCCTGTCCATGAGCTCCTGCACTGTCTGTCCATGCTTTTGGATAACTACTTCTGTCTCCCAGCTTGCATATTCCACTGGATGATTTTTCCATTTCACTAGATACTCGAAGTATTGCTTCCGTCTGGTTCTTTTGCTGACTCTCTTGTCAAGTATGCGCTCCATCTATGGCCTTTCTGCAATTGGCATTTGCTTCTGCCACGGGATCTCTGGCTTCTCATCATTTCCAGTTCCTAATTTCTCAGCCTTATATGGATATAAGTCTGAAACATTGAATGTCAGAGATATTTCGATGTCATCCGACAATTCAATCTCATAAGCATTTTCTCCCAATTTCTTCAGGACTCTGCACAACCCAATTTTATTCATTTTCAGTTTGTTGTATGTTCCCCTTGGGAACCTTTCTCTCCTCAGATGTGCCAGAACTAGATCACCAACTTCGAATTGAAGTTGTCTCCTATGTTGGTCTTCTCTACGCTTGTATTCCTGGTTCATTTCCAGCAATCGTTGCTTCACTCTGCTGTGAAGTTCTTCCATCGCTTCTGCGAATTATTCAGCACTTGCACTCTTTGTGAATATCTATTATGAGTCCCCCAGTTCAGACACTCCTCTCGGCTGCCTGCCATATATAATTTCAAATGGACTTTTGCCTGTGCTTCTGTTCATAGAATCATTGTACGCAAACTCTGCCTGTGGCAACACATTGTCCCAACTGTTGTGGTGCTCTGTCACCAGGCTTCTGAGTAAATTTCCAAGACTTCTGTTGACCACCTCTGTTTTCCCATCCATCTGTGGATGATAGGAAGAACTAAACATTAAGTTAGTCCCCATTTTCTTCCACAGTGTCCTCCAAAAATGTCCAATGAACTTTGTATCACTGTCTGATATAATGCTTCTGGGTAAACCATGAAGTCTAACGATCTCCTTGAAGAACAAATTTGCAATATGTGTTGCATCGTTGGTCTTATGGCATGGTATAAAATGTTCCATTTTTGAGAACCTATAGACCACCACAAATATCGAATCATGTCCTCTTTGCATCCTCGGCAATCCTAATACAAAATCCATGTTGATTTCATCCCACGTCCTGTCCGGTATGGGTAAGGATTGATAGAATCCCGCATTCTGCTTTCTTCCCTTTGAATGCTGACAAATCCTGCACCTGTCAACAAATTTCTTGACATTTGTTTGCATATTTGGCCAAAAATAGGCTTCACTAAGCTTTGCAAATGTTTTATCGTGGCCAAAATGTCCTGCTAATCCGCCACTATGCTTTTCTTTTAGTAAATTCTCCCTCATGGAGCAATGTGGAATGCATAACTGATTGCCTCTGANTTTATTCATTTTCAGTTTGTTGTATGTTCCCCTTGGGAACCTTTCTCTCCTCAGATGTGCCAGAACTAGATCACCAACTTCGAATTGAAGTTGTCTCCTATGTTGGTCTTCTCTATGCTTGTATTCCTGGTTCATTTCCAGCAATCGTTGCTTCACTCTGCTGTGAAGTTCTTCCATCGCTTCTGCGAATTATTCAGCACTTGCACTCTTTGTGAATATCTATTATGAGTCGCCTAGTTCAGACACTCCTCTCAGTTGCCTGCCATATATAATTTCAAATGGATTTTTGCCTGTGCTTCTGTTCATAGAATCATTGTACGCAAACTCTGCCTATGGCAACACATTGTCCCAACTGTTGTGGTGCTCTGTCACCAGGCTTCTGAGTAAATTTCCAAGACTTCTGTTGACCACCTCTGTTTTCCCATCCGTCTGTGGATGATAGGAAGAACTAAACATTAAGTTAGTCCCCATTTTCTTCCACAGTGTCCTCCAAAAATGTCCAATGAACTTTGTATCACTGTCTGATACAATGCTTCTGGGTAAACCATGAAGTTTAACGATCTCCTTGAAGAACAAATTTTCAATATGTGTTGCATCGTTGGTCTTATGGCATGGTATAAAATGTTCCATTTTTGAGAACCTATAGACCACCACAAAGATCGAATCATGTCCTCTTTGCATCCTCGGCAATCCTAATACAAAATCCATGTTGATTTCATCCCACGGCCTGTCCGGTATGGGTAAGGATTGATAGAATCCTACATTCTTCTTTCTTCCCTTTGAATGCTGACAAATCCTGCACCTGTCAACAAATTTCTTGACATTTGTTCGCATCTTTGGCCAAAAATAGGCTTCACTAAGCTTTGCAAATGTTTTATCGTGGTCAAAATGTCCTGCTAATCTGCCACTATGCTTTTCTTTTAGTAAATTCTCCCTCATGGAGCAATGTGGAATGCATAACTGATTGCCTCTGAACAACAGTCCATTTTGGATCATGTAGTCCATCCACGGGCTTCTTTCTCTAAGAACTGGATTCTCAGTTGCCTCGTATGCCTCTGAAAAATCTGCATCACCTACATACATGTCTTTAAGATTTTCAAAACCCAAGGTCTTGACTCGAAACTCCTGTAACAACAAACACTTTATGCTCAAAGCATCAACCACTTTGTTAGCAGTCCCTGAAATATGTTTAATGACAAATGTAAAATTATGCATATAATCTACCCATTTAGCATGTTTCTGATTCAGCTTATCCTCCTGAGTCACAAACTGTAATGCATGATTATCACTATACAGAACAAATTCTTTTGGCATCAAATAATGCCTCCACGTCTTCAACGCCTGTATGATAGCATACAATTCTTTATCATACATTGATTACTTCACCTTGGATTCATCCATCTTCTCTCTGAAATATGTGATTGTTCTATCCTCCTGGATTAAGACCGCTCCTATGGCAAATCCACTCGCATCACACTTTACCAAGAAAACTTTCTGAAAATCCGGCAACACCAACACTAGTTTCTCTATGATATTCCTCTTCAACAGATTGAAGCTCTTCTCTGCCGCTTCAGTCCAATGAAAAGATTTATGTCTTTTCTTGACCGCGTCCATCATTGCTGCGCTAACCCCACTGAAATTCCTGATGAATTTCCTATAGAAACTTGCAAATCCATGGAAGCTTCTTACCTCGAAAATATTCCTCGGTGATGGCCAATTTTTAATCACCTCTACTTTACTTGGATCCATCCTTAATTCATTTGCCGATATGACAAACCCCAAGTAAATGAGTTCTCTCTTCATGAATGAAGANAGTGTCCTCCAAAAATGTCCAATGAACTTTGTATCACTGTCTGATACAATGCTTCTGGGTAAACCATGAAGTCTAACGATCTCCTTGAAGAACAAATTTGCAATATGTGTTGCATTGTTGGTCTTATGGCATGGTATAAAATGTTCCATTTTTGAGAACCTATCGACCACCACAAAGATCAAATCGTGTCCTCTTTGCATCCTCGGCAATCCTAATACGAAATCCATGTTGATTTCATCCCATGGCCTGTCCGGTATGGGTAAGGATTGATAGAATCCTGCATTCTGCTTTCTTCGCTTTGAATGCTGACAAATCCTGCACCTGTCAACAAAATTCTTGACATTTGTTCACATCTTTGGCCAGAAATAAGCTTCACTCAGCTTTGCAAATGTTTTATCGTGGCCAAAATGTCCTGCTAATCCGCCACTATGCTTTTCTTTTAGTAAATTCTCCCTCATGGAGCAATGTGGAATGCATAACTGATTGCCTCTGAACAACAGTCCATTTTGGATCATGTAGTCCATCCACTGGCTTCTGTCTCTGAGAACTAGATTCTCATTTGCCTCGTATGCCTCTGAAAAATCTACATCACCTGCATACATGTCTTTAAGATTTTCAAAACCCAAGGTCTTGACTCGAAACTCCTGCAGCAACAAACACTTTATGCTCAAAGCATCAGCCACTTTGTTAGCAGTCCCTGAAATATGTTTAATGACAAATGTAAAATTATGCATATGCTCTACCCATTTAGCGTGTTTCTGATTCAGCTTATCCTCCTGAGTCACAAACTGTAATGCATGATTATCACTATACAAAACAAATTCTTTTGGCATCAAATAATGCCTCCACTTCTTCAACGCCTGTATGATAGCATACAATTCTTTATCATACGTTGATTACTTCACCTTGGCTTCATCTAGCTTCTCTCTGAAATATGTGATTGGTCTGTCCTCCTGGATTAAGATCGCTCCTATGGCAAAGCCACTCGCATCACACTTTACCAGGAAAACTTTCTGAAAATACGGCAACACCAACACTGGTTGCTCTGTGATATTCCTCTTCAACAGATTGAAGCTCTTCTCTGCCGCATCAGTCCAATGAAAAGATTTATGTCTTTTCTTGACTGTGTCCATCATTGCTGCACTAACCCCACTGAAATTCCTGATGAATTTCCTATAGAAACTTGCAAATCCATGGAAGCTTCTTACCTCGAAAACATTCCTCGGTGATGGCCAATTTTTAATCACCTCTACTTTACTTGGATCCATCCTTAATTCATTTGCCGATATGACAAACCCCAAGTCAATGAGTTCTCTCTTCATGAATGAAGACTTCCTCACATTGATTAACAACTTCTCTTGCTGCAGTTTCCTCATTACTACAGCTAAATGCTTCAGATGTTCTTCTTTTGATTTGCTGAAAATCAATATGTCATCTAGATAAACAATGACAAATTTACCAATAAACTCTTTCAACACTTCATTCATTAATCTCATGAATGTACTTGGTGCATTCGTTAAGCCAAACAGTATGACTAGCCATTCATACAATCCTTCGTTAGTCTTGAAGTCTATCTTCCATTCATCACCTTCCCTCATGCGAATTTGATCGTATCCGCTTTTCAAATCAACCTTTGAAAAAAATTTGGCTCCACTTAAACAGTCCATCAGGTCATCCATCCGTGGTAATGGAAACCTGTACCTGATGGTTATCTTGTTAATGGTTNAGAACTGGATTCTCAGTTGCCTCGTATGCCTCTGAAAAATCTGCATCACCTACATACATGTCTTTAAGATTTTCAAAACCCAAGGTCTTGACTCGAAACTCCTGTAACAACAAACACTTTATGCTCAAAGCATCAACCACTTTGTTAGCAGTCCCTGAAATATGTTTAATGACAAATGTAAAATTATGCATATAATCTACCCATTTAGCATGTTTCTGATTCAGCTTATCCTCCTGAGTCACAAACTGTAATGCATGATTATCACTATACAGAACAAATTCTTTTGGCATCAAATAATGCCTCCACGTCTTCAACGCCTGTATGATAGCATACAATTCTTTATCATACATTGATTACTTCACCTTGGATTCATCCATCTTCTCTCTGAAATATGTGATTGTTCTATCCTCCTGGATTAAGACCGCTCCTATGGCAAATCCACTCGCATCACACTTTACCAAGAAAACTTTCTGAAAATCCGGCAACACCAACACTAGTTTCTCTATGATATTCCTCTTCAACAGATTGAAGCTCTTCTCTGCCGCTTCAGTCCAATGAAAAGATTTATGTCTTTTCTTGACCGCGTCCATCATTGCTGCGCTAACCCCACTGAAATTCCTGATGAATTTCCTATAGAAACTTGCAAATCCATGGAAGCTTCTTACCTCGAAAATATTCCTCGGTGATGGCCAATTTTTAATCACCTCTACTTTACTTGGATCCATCCTTAATTCATTTGCCGATATGACAAACCCCAAGTAAATGAGTTCTCTCTTCATGAATGAAGAATTCCTCACATTGATTAACAACTTCTCTTGCTGCAGTTTCCTCATTACTGCAGCTAAATGCTTCAGATGTTCTTCTTTTGATTTGCTGAAAATCAATATGTCATCTAGATAAACAATGACAAATTTACCAATAAACTCTTTCAACACTTCATTCATTAGTCTCATGAATGTACTTGGTGCATTCGTTAAGCCAAACGGTATGACTAGCCATTCATACAATCCTTCGTTAGTCTTGAAGTCTATCTTCCATCCATCGCCTTCCCTCATGCGAATTTGATAGTATCTGCTTTTCAAATCAACCTTTGAAAAAAATTTGGCTCCACTTAAACAGTCCATCAGGTCATCCATCCGTGGTAATGGAAACCTGTACCTGATGGTTATCTTGTTAATGGTTCTAGAATCAATGCACATTCTCCATCCTCCATCCTTCTTCGGACTCAGTGCCCTTGGAACGACACACAGACTAAGACTTTCCCTGACTAGTCCTTTATCCAATAGTTCCTGTACCTGCCTCTTGAACTCTTCGTTCTCCTGCGGTGTCAACCTGTACACTTCTTTGTTTGGCAAACTTGCTCCTGGTATGAGGTCTATATGATGACTTATACTCCTAATCGACGACAACGAATGAGGTAATTCATCCACCACTATATCAACGAACTCTTCCAGCAGTTCCTAAATTTCCTTTGGCAGATCGTCCACCCTTGTGCTGGTTAAAACAAATTTCGGTTTCCTGACCACAAAGAATTGTGGATCTTCCTTCTTCTTTACTTCTGCCAGAAATTCCTTCCCACTCATGAGAAGTATAGTATTTCTCGGCTCTGGTTTTATTTCTTTATCCTTAATTGGATTTAGCATATGTGATCTTCCATTCTTCTCCAAAGTGTACGTATTCATCTTCCCATCATGAATTACATTTCTGTCATATTGCCATGGTCTGCCTAGAAATACATGACATACATCCATAGGAATAACATCGCATAAAATCCTATCATTGTATCTTCCTATCTTGATGTCAACTAAGCACTGTTTAGTGATATTTACCTGATGTCCCTTCTACAGCCATGAAACTTTGTATGGCCTCAGATGATCAATTGTTTCCAGCTCCAGTTTCTACACCATCTCGGTCAAAACGAGGTTGTCTGTGCTTCCGCTGTCCACAATGACCAGGCATTTCCTGTCTTTGGTCTTGCATGTGGTTTTAAAAAGCCTGTTTCTTTGAACTGCATCCTCCACCTCCTTCTCGGCTGTTAAGAGAACCTTACGCATCATCAATGACCTTCCATCTTCTGCATCTTCTTCCTCAGCATCTCACCTCTGCACTGGGGCGATGTGAGCTTCTCCTTTATTTGTCTTCCTCTGCATCTTCCTCTACCTCTGGTATGAGGAAATGTGTTCGCGTCAGCATATCCTTCACCTTGTTCTGTCTGCTGCCTTCATTGTTCAACGTGATGGCCTTGTTGTGAACTTCCACCTCTTTTTGGTCTCGTCTGAGGCTTCTTCCAATCATCTTTTGATTTCTGGAACCTATCTTGAGCAACAGACTTACCTTTTGGTTGGCTCCTACCTCAGCCTCGCTATCCTTGCTTACGACTTAGCTTTTCCTCAACTTTTAATGCCATATGATACACATCCTCTATTGTTCGGATGGTTTCCATACTCATCTCATCCTGGATATCGTATCTTAAGCCATTCATATACCTGTCATCTTTTTCATCATCGCTCTCCCGATGACCTGCTTTGATATTGAGCTTGTAAAATTGCTCGGTGTACTCCTTCACCGTCATCAACTTCTGTCTCAGGTTTTGCATCCTCCTGAACAGTGTGATTTGATAATCCCTTGGGATGAACCTTGCTTTCATCTTCGCAACCATTCGATCCAAACTTTTAATATTTTTCTTACCTTCACAGCATCTATCTGCTTAAAGCTCGTCCCACCATAATGCTGTGTGTCCCTTCAATTTGGTGACAACATGTCTAACCTTTTTATCCTCTTCGATATCCTCATAATCAAAGTAGGTGTCAAGAGCTCTAATCCAATCCAACAACTCTTCTGCATCTAGATTTCCGTCATAATTTGGAATGTCCATTTTTGTCTTTGAACTCATCTGGGCTATGGCTTTCATTAATCGCTCATTTGCTGCATCTTCCACTGGGATTTCTCCTGCTCCCTGTCCAGATTCACCTTCATCCTCGGATTCACTGGTATCTCCTGCATCAGCTTTGCACCTTTGCTTTATTCCCATATCCACAATCATAGAGCGTAATTCCTGCAGTTGTCTTTCTACTTCCAGATTCTTCCCTGGCCTACCTCTTTCTCGCGATGATTAAATTTCCCCCTCTATATCGGGTGATTGTCTATCTCTTCTTTGTGGCGGCATAGTGAATTTTCTCTTCTACCGTGTTACAGAAAACAAAGAGATTTTCTCTCTTTGATAACACTTGACGCAAACGCGCCAACCAGGACACATCTGCTCCACTAGGACCTTCTTTTCTCTTAGGCCCGAAGAACTGAAACACTCTTCAAATCCCCTATCGGGACTTTTCCCTACCCACAAAACTATCTTTATGACTCCCCTATGTTATATCGGGAAGTCGGACCTCGCGGGATCGCGAGTCCTGCACTCGTGAAAATCGGATATTCCAAAACCCTGAACCCCGATAGAGTGTCCACGTCACACCTTCCTCGTCTCTTGTCGGGAATTCCTTATCGAGAAATCGGCATATGCGATGTCGCGGTTCATAGGCACCACGAATCCTTGAACCCCGAGCCCCGACACCACCTGTCCTCTGTCCATGGCAAGGACCTGGGGCCCACGCTCCCGTAATGATCGGGAAATCACGTTTCGGGAATTCGCGATTCCTGATGCACTGTATCACGGACCTTTCCAAATCCCGAACCCCAAATTGCGATGCCACTTGTCATCACCTCAGGGTGAGACCTAATCCTCCGACACTTGTCCTCCACTCAGTGCTATCGAGAAATCGCAGATTGCGATTTTACCCTATGCAATGCACTTGACTCCGGAAATCCCGAAATGCCGAATCCCGACTCCTCGAAATCTCTTGCCACTTGTTCCTCCGATCAACAGCTCTGATCACGTCGAGAAATCATCGGTCGTAATTTTGGTTTGCAAGGTTTTTTCCACTCTGAAAAACCCCGATGCCTCCAAACACTGACTTGCTCAGATCTCCTGCCACGTTTCCTCGACGATGAACAGTTCAAAGCGCTCATTGGGAAATCGTGGATCGCGATTTCAATATGCAAGATTTCTACGTCCTCAGAAACCCCGATATCCCAATGAGAAAATTCACGATGACTCCTCCTCTGCTCGCTGGGGCTTAAACCCTACGCAACTCCGCACGATCTGACGACTGGCGTAATTTTGCTAGTCCCCACAGAGAATCCTGATCATCGATTCCTCCCTCTCGAGGATCTCCTGAGGATGGCTAAGTATTCCTTCTCAGAACTTTTTTTCTGACATCTGCACTCGTAGCTCCTGCTCAAACCTTCCTTGGCCCGAACTTTCTACGTTCCCTTTCAATGATATTTCAAAGGTTCTATCCCTCTTGAGCTTATCCACTCTGACTCTCTCAGAGACTTTGTGCACACTTCTCGTTCTCGACCTTCAACAACTCTCAAAGTGTTNCTAACCCCACTGAAATTCCTGATGAATTTCCTATAGAAACTTGCAAATCCATGGAAGCTTCTTACCTCGAAAACATTCCTCGGTGATGGCCAATTTTTAATCACCTCTACTTTACTTGGATCCATCCTTAATTCATTTGCCGATATGACAAACCCCAAGTCAATGAGTTCTCTCTTCATGAATGAAGACTTCCTCACATTGATTAACAACTTCTCTTGCTGCAGTTTCCTCATTACTACAGCTAAATGCTTCAGATGTTCTTCTTTTGATTTGCTGAAAATCAATATGTCATCTAGATAAACAATGACAAATTTACCAATAAACTCTTTCAACACTTCATTCATTAATCTCATGAATGTACTTGGTGCATTCGTTAAGCCAAACAGTATGACTAGCCATTCATACAATCCTTCGTTAGTCTTGAAGTCTATCTTCCATTCATCACCTTCCCTCATGCGAATTTGATCGTATCCGCTTTTCAAATCAACCTTTGAAAAAAATTTGGCTCCACTTAAACAGTCCATCAGGTCATCCATCCGTGGTAATGGAAACCTGTACCTGATGGTTATCTTGTTAATGGTTTTGGAATCAATGCACATTCTCCATCTTCCATCCTTCTTCGGACTCAGTACCCTTGGAACAACACACGGACTAAGACTTTCCCTGACCAGTCCTTTATCCAATAGTTCCTGTACCTGCCTCTTGAACTCTTCATTCTCCTGCGGTGTCAACCTGTACGCTTCTTTTTTTGGCAAAATTGCTCCTGGTATGAGGTCTATATGATGACTTATACTCCTCATCGACGGCAACGAATGAAGTAATTCGTCCACCACTATATCAACGAACTCTTCTAGCAGTTCCTAAATTTCCTTTGGCAGATCGTCCACCCTTGTGCTGGTTAAAACAAATTTCGGTTTCCTGACCACAAAGAATTGTGGATCTTCCTTCTTCTTTACTTCTACCAGAAATTCCTTCCCACTCATGAGAAGTATAGTATTTCTCGGCTCTGGTTTTATTTATTTATCCTTAATTGGATTTAGCATATGTGCTCTTCCATTCTTCTCCAAAGTGTACGTATTCATCTTCCCATCATGAATTACGTTTCTGTCATATTGCCATGGTCTGCCTAGCAATACATGACATACATCCATAGGAATAACATYGCATAAAATCCTATCATTGTATCTTCCTATCTTGATGTCAACTAAGCACTGTTTAGTGACATTTACCTGATGTCCCTTCTGCAGCCATGAAACTTTGTATGGCCTCAGATGATCAATTGTTTCCAGCTCCAGTTTCTCCACCATCTCAGTCGAAACGAGGTTGTCTGTGCTTCCGCTGTCCACAATGACCAGGCATTTCCTGTCTTTGGTCTTGCATGTGGTTTTAAAAATCCTGTTTCTTTGAACTGCATCCTCCACCTCCTTCTCGGCTATTAAGAGAACCATACGCATCATCAATGACCTTCCGTCTTCTGCGTCTTCTTGCTCAGCATCTCGCCTCTACACTGGGGCAATGTGAGCTTCTCCTTTATTTGTCTTCCTCTGCCTCTTCCTCTACCTCTGGTACGAGGAAATGTGTTCGNCTAACCCCACTGAAATTCCTGATGAATTTCCTATAGAAACTTGCAAATCCATGGAAGCTTCTTACCTCGAAAACATTCCTCGGTGATGGCCAATTTTTAATCACCTCTACTTTACTTGGATCCATCCTTAATTCATTTGCCGATATGACAAACCCCAAGTCAATGAGTTCTCTCTTCATGAATGAAGACTTCCTCACATTGATTAACAACTTCTCTTGCTGCAGTTTCCTCATTACTACAGCTAAATGCTTCAGATGTTCTTCTTTTGATTTGCTGAAAATCAATATGTCATCTAGATAAACAATGACAAATTTACCAATAAACTCTTTCAACACTTCATTCATTAATCTCATGAATGTACTTGGTGCATTCGTTAAGCCAAACAGTATGACTAGCCATTCATACAATCCTTCGTTAGTCTTGAAGTCTATCTTCCATTCATCACCTTCCCTCATGCGAATTTGATCGTATCCGCTTTTCAAATCAACCTTTGAAAAAAATTTGGCTCCACTTAAACAGTCCATCAGGTCATCCATCCGTGGTAATGGAAACCTGTACCTGATGGTTATCTTGTTAATGGTTCTGGAATCAATGCACATTCTCCATCTTCCATCCTTCTTCGGACTCAGTACCCTTGGAACAACACACGGACTAAGACTTTCCCTGACCAGTCCTTTATCCAATAGTTCCTATACCTTCCTCTTGAAGTCTTCGTTCTCCTGCGGTGTCAACCTGTACGCTTCTTTTTTTGGCAAACTTGCTCCTGGTATGAGGTCTATATGATGACTTATACTCCTCATCGACGACAACGAATGAAGTAATTCGTCCACCACTATATCAACGAACTCTTCCAGCAGTTCCTAAATTTCCTTTGGCAGATCGTCCACCCTTGTGCTGGTTAAAACAAATTTCGGTTTCCTGACCACAAATAATTGAGGATCTTCCTTCTTCTTTACTTCTGCCAGAAATTCCTTCCCACTCATGAGAAGTATAGTATTTCTCGGCTCTGGTTTTATTTATTTATCCTTAATTGGATTTAGCATATGTGCTCTTCCATTCTTCTCCAAAGTGTACGTATTCATCTTCCCATCATGAATTACGTTTCTGTCATATTGCCATGGTCTGCCTAGCAATACATGACATACATCCATAGGAATAACATYGCATAAAATCCTATCATTGTATCTTCCTATCTTGATGTCAACTAAGCACTGTTTAGTGACATTTACCTGATGTCCCTTCTGCAGCCATGAAACTTTGTATGGCCTCAGATGATCAATTGTTTCCAGCTCTAGTTTCTCCACCATCTCAGTCGAAACGAGGTTGTCTGTGCTTCCGCTATCCACAATGACCAGGCATTTCCTGTCTTTGGTCTTGCATGTGGTTTTAAAAATCCTGTTTCTTTGAACTGCATCCTCCACCTCCTTCTCGGCTATTAAGAGAACCATACACATCATCAATGACCTTCTGTCTTCTGCGTCTTCTTGCTCAGCATCTCGCCTCTACACTGGGGCAATGTGAGCTTCTCCTTTATTTGTCTTCCTCTGCCTCTTCCTCTACCTCTGGTACGAGGAAATGTGTTCG